>JAVLVB010000536.1:183050-211882 GCA_032876305.1 Orestias chungarensis
ATATATATATATATATATATATATATATATATATATATATATATATATATATATATATATATATATATATATATATATATAAATAAATGTGTATGTCCCTGCTTTTCCTCTGACAAACAGGCACAGCTGTCACTAGTTCACAAACTGAATCGTCCCTACCCTGTTGCCTCAAGTTCAGTTAATTTAAATGTGAATTAATGTCCACCAACAAGGCCACATTTTCTTTTTGTTTCTTACTTTCTAGAAATTGAGAAAACTGTGTTGCTTTTATGACTTTTCAACTCTGCCTAAAATATGCTATTTCCACCCTAATGGACCAGAAGCGTGTTACAACCCTGCCTTTGCTGAGCAAGCTCACATTGTTGTGCAGCAGAAGCTCATCGGCATTGGCATCAACTTCTCTGAGGAATTCCCTCAGCATGCGATGTTGATCATCGTCATCATTGTATTCATTACCTCAGCATGCCCGTTTGACAAGCAAGAACAGAGGACTGACTGATGTATGATGCAGTGGTAAATTAGAAGATTAGGATTCTGATTCTTCAATCTTGTTAAAGATCCATTTTCTTTCCCAATCATAGCAGGAGCTCCATCTGTAGTGACTGAGATCACCTTTTTGAGCTCTACTCCTTACATTATCTTAATGGCCAGGTAGATGTATTCTCCTGTTGTACTTGTCTGAATAGGTGTGAAGCCAGCATGTCTTAACATAATGCTTTGTTGTCTGTTACAAAATCTAACATAAACTAACAGCTGAGCAATGTCATACATGTCAGTGGACTCATCCACGGCTAAGGTTATACATGGTGCCTTTTTCATGGCTTCATTCCAGTTGGGACAGCACATCCTGAGTCAAAATGTCTTTGTAGCAGTTGATGCCAACATGGGGATTTGCTTTATTTTCTCACAATGATCCTTTTGTTCTTTTCCTTCAAGAAGTGTTTAAGCAACCGTTGTCATGCACTATTTGAACACCTTTTCATCAGTAAAGGACTTTTTGTGAGGACTCAAAATCCAAGCAAATCTGAGGGAAAACTAATGAGCTTGTTGCTGAACGTAGACTGTAAGCTGGCCAATCATGGTGCCGCCTGCTCGCCACTGTAGACTTTCGAAAGTACCAATCGGATCGTCTCCTCCGCCCATTGCGGAGACTTTGCGCCAATCGAGCCCCCCCTTTCACCTACCGTAGAACTGACCGTGGATTACTAATCAAAGAGGCTCCATCGTGCGGTAAGTACATTATTTCGCTTTGTTTTTAAATGACAATGTTTAATCTGATGAATGTATGACAGATACGCGTTTTTTGCAAATGCTTTGTCGCAATCTGACGTTAGCCCATGCTAATGCCTAACAGTGCCCTCTTGTTTCAATGTTCTCATTACTTAAAAACGTTTTTTTTACCTGTCAGTAATAACAAAAATAGAACAAATTGTTTTTTACAATGTGGTTGTGTCCTGTGTTAACCTATCAATTGTGTGATTTGGTTAAAACTGTGAAGCTCAAAGTAATTTAAAAGAATAATGTTTAGTTAAAGATCTGTCATGTTTTCGTTGATTATGATAAAGTGAACTTATTTTTATAATTTTTTTTATAATTACTTTTTCTTTCTCACTCTGACAGCTAATTTCTATTAAGAAGGTGAAAACTGTAATGTTTTTTGGGGTTTTGTTTTCCACACCACACCTCTCAGTGTTATATATAGTGTATATGTATGTGTATAAAGTCATTCATAAAATCAAAGTCATTCATAAAATCGAACCAGGTATCTGTAGACTCTCCCCCTATCACGTTCAGGGATTATTACACCACTCCATCCCCGCGCAGGCGTCTCCTCTGTGGTAGTGCAAAAGTCTACGTTCGAACATAGACTGTAGGCTGGCCAATCAGGGCGCCTCTCGCTCGCCACAGTAGACTTTCCTACGTAGACTAGCCAATCACGTTGACATTAGCCCATGCTAATGCCTAACACTGCTGTCTTGTTCAGATGTCATTCATTACTTAAAAACGTTTTTTTACCTGTCAGTAATAACACAAATCGAACAAAATGTTTTTGTATTTAATTAGTGTGTGCATACAGCATAATATAAATGTTTTTACGATCAAGTGTATGATCAAGTGTGTGATTTGGTTAAAACCATGAAGCTCAAAGTAATTTGAAAAAATAATGTTTTTTTTAAAGATCTGTCATGTTTTCATTAATTATGAATGAATGAATGAATTAATTATTTTTCTTTCTCACTCTGGAAGACTACGTTCAGCTAATTTCTATTAAGAAGGTGAAAACTGAAAAGTCAGTGTAATGTTTTTTGGGTTTTGTTTTCCACACCTCTCAGTCTTTTATATACTGTGTATGTATGTATATATAGAGAACACGTATGTATGTATGTATGTATGTTATGTATGTATGTATGTATATATGTAATAGATAGATAGAAAGATAAGGAGTGTGTGTCCATCATTTCTGTTTTGATTCATATTTCCAGTTAGATCGCAACCCCGGCTATTCGTGTCATCAACCCAGATGCACCAGCGCCCACAGCCTCAGCCTTGACCTCCACACAGCCAGAACACCCTGCCCCTCATCCAGGTTTCTCCCTCCACAGACCGCCCTGCTCTATCACAGCCACTGTGCCCTCAGCCTGGAGCTCCTCACACCCAGCCCAGCCCCAGCTGGTCCAGGGCCACTCAGTACAAGAGGAAGCACCAGCAGGACCTGACAGAAGTGGGAGGAAAACTGTCCAGGGTGCAGAAATTGCCTGTGTGCAAACTCTGCCAACAGCCAACTAAGGGGGATAAAAAAAAAAAACTTTCTGTTCCATTAAGATGCATTCCACATCCAGAGGACTGGATCAGGGACTGTATGACAGTTATCAACATTTCTCCTGTGTTGTGGACGCACTTAAATACACACATCCCTGCAGTATTTTGTTCTCTAGTAGTTATTTACGTATAGATTCGATTTTTTAGCTTTTATATTCTATTTTAAATTTTTATTTAACTTGTACATTTGTCCATAGTAGTTTTTGTGTAAATAATGTTCCTTTGTGTTGTGGTGACAGGGAAATAAAGTGTGAAGAGCTACAGGAAGTAGTTTGTGTTATTTTGTGTCTTGTTTCACACACAAAAATGCACAGTACAGTATAAAACCTTCATGTAAGCACATGTAAAACAAAGATCTGCTAAAGTTATTCACATATTTTCTAGATGAAAAGTTGTGTAATTGTTTGCACACGTTGGTGTTTCATTATATTAATTATGCTATATTGATTGCTCTTCATATTCTGTGCAGTTATACGTGAGAAGGATCACAACAACCGTTTAATAGCTTATTCAGGTGAGAAAATAACAACAGGTGATAATGGGTGGTGTCAACAGCCACTGAGGGCCGTCTGATGATCACTGCCTGCCGAATCTGCTAATAGGGACTATTTGGCAAGTCCATACCCTCAACTTGGGGCAGCAATTCTGAGTCTGAAAGGTAAATGAAAGACATTAAAGTCAATAAAACATCTAACTAGAATGAATTCATAACAAATCTACTTTGTTCATATTTGCTCTAAACGTGTGATCATTGTAAGGAGTCAATAATGCTCTTTTCATGTTAACTGGTTAATAGTTGTTATGCAGCCCCGCCCCCAGTCGCTGATGTCACCACGTCGAGCTGCTTCTTTCCTCTGACCCCAGAAAGTGGCCAGCTAAACCCTAGTTTGGAACCTGTTTGGTCAGTGGAAACACAAAGAAATGGTGCTAACTCTGGCTCTAGCCCTGAACCAGCACAGGAACTAGTTTGGTGGAAAAGGGCCCTCAGACTGCAGGTTTACAGGTTGTTCCTACAATCTCTAAAAAAAAAACAATGGGATGCAGAACTTTTAGTTTTCAGGCTCCTCTCTTATGGAACCAGCTCCCAGCTTTAGTCCGTTAGGCAGACACCCTGTCTAGTTTCAAAGCTAGCCTTAAAACCTTCCTGTTCGGTAAAGCTTATAATTAGGAAGAGGTAAAGACAGTCTAATCTGGTTGGGGGAAGAACTCAGTCTAAACAAATGGTTCTCCTTTGCTCTACCTTCTTCGTGTTTCATTCTACAGGTTTAGACTATTTAAGTTATTTCTATAGATATCCTGCTATAGGCTTAGACTGCTTGAGGACAATCTGACCACCTCTTTCACTGCTACTTTCTTCCTTTGTCCAATCTGCTTTAGTTACCATTATTTCAACCTTGTTAACCTTTTGTTTTCTCTTATTGTTCTTCTCTCCATAGTAGCCACACCTGGTCTAGCATTTTGTTATCTAAGATAGCTTCTTGGAGGAGAACATCGGTTCATATGCTACCAATGACGCTCTACAACTGCTGCTATAAACCTTTTCAGTATCCTCTGCATCTATTTTAGTTTTCTGTCTCTTCAAACCCCCTGTCGGTCGTGGCAGTCGGCTGCTCGATTCTCACTGCCCACTTTTTGCTTTTTAAATGCCGCCATTTGTTCCTTTTCTCCTTCTGTCAGTTTCTCTCGTCCTGTGTTTCAGCGATCTGTTGTCTCTCTCCTTTCTGGGCATATAGCCTTACATTTAAGAGACGTTATAATCAATTGAGTGCAATCAGAAGTTGGGTCCTGCTGCTGTGTAACAAGCCCAAATAAACGTCCCTTTGCTCTATGCTTGAATGGATGTATAGTGCCTAGACTCTCCAGTCAAGACAAGGTGTAGGTCAAAGGGCTACCACCAAACCAAGTCAGTCCTCCTCCATACTTCTGCTCCAGCTCCATCTGCTCTAGTAATTACCCATACCAACATATTCTTGTCCTGGTGTTAAACACACCCAACAACTAAACTTCTCATTTACACTACCAAAAATGCCATGTCCACCTATCTATCTTTTGGCTCTCCCCTTTTCTTGTTCCTCATATTGTTTATGTACTCATGTCCAAGATCCTCCCAGATTAATACATCTTCCCATTATTTCCATTTATTGTGACAACAACCATGTCCCCTGAGAGCATCTTGAATTAGGATAAATGAGGAATATTCACCTGCAGTGTACAGTCCATATTAGAGACAGCAAGCAATGTGTTATCAGGGATGAAGATCATTTGCTCAAACAAATGAAGATCAGATAGACAGACATCTGGACAGAGCCTATAAACACATCACATTATTCATCAGGTTCAATAACAAAATGATCAGCAACTTTGTCTCCTAAGCCCAGCCAACCTCATATCCTATACTCCTTCAACATGTATCTCTGCTGACAAGCTTCAAATGTTTAATCTTCCACCACGGTCATTCACTCTAATGTTTCAACATTTTGTCTCTATCCAAATCTGGCTATTTTTGTCCTACATGTCTGCCTCTAGAAGTCAAGTGAAAAGACAGTTGGAAAGACTGAACAATAACAGGGCTTCTTTTCTATGCGTAAAGGAAATTAAATGTTTTCAATATTTTGTAGTCATGTTTCGGAAGGCCTACTGCCTTTTTGTCGATCATCAATGACTACAGAGCTGTTGCCCTGACATCCCACATCATGAATGTCTTTGAGAGACAGTTGTTGGCCTATCTGAGTGAGCAAACAAGCAAAATTCAGGGTCCTTTGCAGTTTGCTTATCGTTATGAAACTAGAGTTAAAAAGGCATTTATACACTTGTTTAAACAGACTTACTTTCATCTGGACAACGTAGGCAGTATGTGAGGACAATGTTTTTTTTTCTTTCTTCAAGTGCATTTAGTACTAATCAGCCAGAATACACTAGTTCTCAACAATCGACCAGATCAGGGGCGAGTAATTCCGGTCCTCTGGGGCCTGCATCCTCGAACTTTTAGATGCGTCTTTGAGTCAACACAGCTAAGTCAAATAGTCATGTCATTATCTGGAATCCAGAGAAATTAAAAGAAGATAATTGTAGATTTTAAGAGTGGTAGTTCAACTAGAACTAAATAGGAGTGTGTGAAAAAATCAGCTATAACCTACATCTTTGATAAATGCAGCTAGTTGAGTCAGAACATTATGTGAATAACTTATATCACACTACCAAATTTGGACTAATACTGGTGGGGTGTACTTGTTTAAGCTGTAATGTATGTGTAATGTTTGCCTTGTGTAGGAGAATAAAAAATCTATTATGATTCAAACCTGTGCACTCAACTTTTGATAAAAAAAAACAAACTGGTGAATTACCCTTAAAAAATATCGGAAACAATGATTCACGAAAAACATGGAAGTCATTTTGGGGGGGGTACACAGGGTACATGTCCCCTGCAGTTATTCAAATGTCCGATCTGGTCCCCTGCACTTTTTACTATCCAAAAACAATGTCCCGCCACACAAAGCCGACATTGTCAGCACTTGGACCATAAGGGAAACAAGAGCTCAAGCTGAAGACCGCTTCCCTGAGTTTACTAGACCGCCCACCAGCACTTGGCTCTCTGTTGTTTGGATATCGTGTGTGATTGGCTGTCTCCACCGTCACTCAATAGAAGCTAACGTTACAATCAGCACCATAGAGAGAGAGTTTGATCAATCCCATTGACTTCCATAGATAGAAGCATGGAGCTGCTAATAGCTCCAAACACCAGCAGTTCCAGCATTGGATGTAGTGCATTCTGTGTTTTCTACTGTAAGTTGATAAAAGTACAACTTTATTATTATTATTTTTTACAACTTCCTAACTTAACTTGCTAGTTGTGTTTCAGCTGCCGCTTGCTCATTACAAGCTTAGCGGGTTTAGACGGGTCTGTCTGATTCAGTGTTTTAAAATTTACATCACAACTTACATTCTGAACTTAAATATAAAAAAAAAAAATTTCGGCCAGTCACGCCCAAGTTGGCTTCTACCAGCAGGTGCGCCAGCTGGTCCGCGTGGACGTGTTCGCCGCAGCCGGGCGGGGGCAGCGGCAGCGTGGCGGGCCTTCTGCGCCACTACCTGTTCTACCTGGCGCTGAAGGACTCGCACCACACAGAGTACATCACGGAGGAGCTGCGGAAGGGGGTTCTGGCCAGAGATTGTGTGTATGTGTGTGTGCGCGCGCATATATATATATATATATATATAAAAAATATATATATATGTATATATGTATATATATATATATATATATATATATATATATATATATATATATATATATAGATGTGTGTGTGTATATATATGTGTATATATATATATATATATATATATATGTGTTTATATATGTGTATAATAATGTATGCAAATAGTTCTAGTATAGAAATAGTATAGTAGTCGTAAATAGTAAAAGTGGTTCTTTATTTTAAAGCTTGTTTTACATTTTATTTTTATTTTTTTTTGCATTTTACATATTTTGAATTGTTTGGTCATTTATTTTTGCACAATTTAGTTATTTTGTCATGTAATCTGATTTCAACAAGAAACAGTTTCAATTAAATGAATATTTTAATCAGTGAATTATAAATAACTCAGACTAAAAGCACAATCAACTAAGTTTGAATAAAAGCAAAGATTATAATAATTATGTCTTCTACAAAAGTTAAGCATTCATCCCCGGTCTTCAATCAAAACATGTACAGCAAAAAAAATTTATTTTTATCATAGGTATTTTTACTTCTGTTAAGGTTTTTGTACGTTATGAAACAATGTGTCCATACTTTCATGCTAGGTAAGTAAACTTGTGGGGGAAAGTGAAAAAAGTCGTTTTTGCACTATCGGCGAGTTCAAAGAGTTAAAAAATACTCCACACCCCACACCTTTCAAATCAAAATTTTGTCCATGACGAGAAGCTAAACATTTAAATGAAATCCATTGCTATTGATAAATGCTCTTGATAAAACCTCACACTTTATATTTTTAAAATCCAACATAGTACAAAAAAAACCTTTGCATATAAAAGGACAATGCATTGAAAAATCTGAGGCAACTCACAGAGAAGAGCTTGAAGAGTGGATACTGGAAAACCTTCCACTTCTTATCCTTGTATGCAATCATTGGAACATCAACTTTACTGAGGTATTGGGAGAACAGGAGGATCAGACAGACTGTGCTGTGGGACAAATAACAGGAAAAAAATTACACAGCCTCTACTTATACTTTCCATTAACACAACCAAAAATAAATTAAAATGTGTTCATATTGTGTTTTCCATATTGAAGGAAATTACAAATTGAAAGAGAAATGTTTTGGGGAATTAATTGTGAATTAATGGTTATTGAAATACTAAATATTGTTACTAAATAAAAATATTCAAAGTGGGTTTAAAATTTATTATAACTGATGTTGATCTGATTAGGTCTTTACAAGTAATACAGTAGTCTATGATGATTGCATTAGCAAAACCCAAACCATTCATCTGAAAGCTAAGGGTTTCTTTCCTATGATATTGGACTCAACCTCTTTGGTCTAATGACTCAAAAGATGACCCTGGGGAACCAACACCGACACTTTTCCTCTTAGAAAAATGCAAAGAATTTACTTATTCTCACATATAAAATTTTTTGTATGTAATTCTTCTAAACAAACACCACAGTGATTACCAAATATTAGTAGATGTGTTAATGTTTTCTAGTAAAATTTATTTTCTGCAGCTTCTGGTTTGCTCTCGATGATGCATTAATCTGCCCAAACCTCTCCCATTCCTGAGGAGGATACTGTGATTGGCAAACAAGACTGGATCTTAGCGGATTTGTAGACTATAATATTAATAAACTCAGGGTAGTGCAGAGACCCTTGGAGGGGTAGGTGCTCCAAATAAAAAAGTGGGCACATGTACCACGGATTTGAAACACGATTTGATATTAAATGATATAGAAATCACTTATTCAAATATTTTTCTGCTTTTATTTAGTTTGCCTATTAACTTTGCGCATGACAGCAAGCGTGTAAAAGTTATTTAATTTGTATGGATATTAGCATACATAGGCCTATTTAATTTTTTTGTAAATAAATTAAGAGGTTTAGAAAATTCAAAACTCAAATGTAACAATTATTGTTGTGTTTATACTACAATAGTCCTAAATTATGAACATGCATATTGCATAGTTTTTGCGAAATAAAATAGAATAAAACAAGATATTACATCCTAGTTCTCTAATGTAGTTTTTTTTATGGCAAGATAAATATAAAGTAAAAAAATTGACATACTTTTGCTATCATGATATGTGTTTTTGTTCCCTGTTAGTTTGCTGTTTAATTTGTTGTAGTTGCTTTGTTTTACTTTGTTATCATTAGTTATTGTTTTCTTTAGGTTATTTTACACTTTGTTTTTGATATTTTCTGTGTTCTCTAGTTTCCCCTGTTCTGTCCCTCTTCTTTCTGTGTTTTCTCTCTTCATCATCGCTCACATCTGTTTGCAATTTTCCATCATCATCTCCACCACTCCACCTACTGCTCCTCAGTGTTTAAGCCTGGTTTACTCATTCACTCACCGCTGGATCGTCTGCTTATCACCTCGTCTCTCTGCTCCATCTCCTCCACGTCTCCCAGTAAGCCTTCCCTTCTTGATTGCTGATTCTCTGTGCTGGTTCTTTTCCCTTCATTATTTCTCCTCAGGTCCCGTCCTTGCATTTACTTAGGTTTTTGTTTTCCTATAGTCTCTTGTTTCCCATGCTTCCTCCCCCATTCTTTCTCCCCTGTTCCCTGTCAGGGTTTATTTCCTATTGGTTCCTTGTTATTTTGTTCTTAGTTTTATTAAGTTATTCCTCATAGTTAAGCTCCTTCATCACCTTCGGTTTTCCTTGTGTTTATTATTGATATTATGTCTGTTAGTTTATTTCCCCTTCCCGTGTTCTTATGCTGGTTTGTTTATTTCGATTATTTTATTTATTCAAGTTTGTAGTCCCCGCGTCTCGCTTCAGTTCTCTGTTTTGTTTACGTATCGCGTAAACAAAACGGAGAACTGAAGTATTCCTGTTCCGTTCCCGCTTTGCCCTTGTTCCTGTTTATGTTCATTATTCTTCCCCAAAAAAAAGTATTTATTCCAGCGATTCCACCTCTGCTCGAGTCATTGATCACAACCTGATATTTTCCCCATAGCACGGTGTATGGTTAACTAGCTAGTAGCAGGGATGCAACTACTTTCTGACGAAGCTGAAGTTGACTTCATATTCGAAAATTACTAAAATAATTTCTCTACTTTCAGCACTTTTAATCTTCTCTAGATAAAACATAGATACTTCAAACCTACACTAGAGTATTCTAGAATAACCCAGTCCAGGTTTGAAGTGTCAATATTTTAGTTTTTAACGCAGTTCTAATGTGATGCAGATATTAAAAAAGTGCTGAAATGGTGCTTTTAGTGAAGTTTCACAAATCAGTGAAAGGGTTAAAAAAAAAATCCCAAACCTTGTTTGAAATATTCTAAAACTACTTAAGAATAATGTAGTCTTAAGAATCTGTGTTTTGTAGTTTCGTTTTTATTTTTATCTTTTATCTTTATCAGATTAAAATTGCTGAAGCTGCACAGAGAGGCTGCACAGAGGACTGTTGGCGTCAGCCTCCCCAGCACCACAGACATTTACACCTCCAGATGCAGGAAGAGGGCCTCCGGCATCATGAAGGACACCACACACCCAGCACATTCACTTTTTGTCCCGCTCCTCTCAGGCATGAGGCTGCGGAGCATCAAGTGTAAAACCACCAGACTGAGAAACAGCTTCATTCCTGAAGCTGTGAGACTCTCAAACACACGCAAGGACAATTAGAAATGAAAAACACTTTCTCATTTAACTGGCACTGTTCACTTTAATATCACACTTTAAAATGTCACTTCAAAATGTCACTTAATATGTCACATGCACTCCGAATTTTCATTGCTGCTATGTCCGAAGTCCCATATTGTAGGTTCTGTGTCCATATTGTAGATTCTGTGTAGTTAAATCCTATTTCTCGTATAGTTCTTTATATTTTATTATATTATTTGCACTCCGAATTTTCATTGCTGCTATGTCCAAAGTCACATATTGTAGATTCTGTGTCCATATTGTAGATTCTGTGTAGTAAAATCCTATTTCTCGTATAGTTCTTTATATTTTATTATATTATTTGCACTCCGAATTTTCATTGCTGCTATGTCCAAAGTCACATATTGTAGATTCTATGTCCATACTATAGATTCTGTGTAGTAAAATCCTATTCTCGCATAGTTCTTATATTTTATTATATTATTTAAAATTGCGATCAGGGTTTAAACTGGACCGGGGGTTTAGAATTTCTACATTACCACATGTGATGTGATGACAAATAAAAATTCCTTGATTCCTTGATTCCAACTTCAGCTTTGTTACTTTCTGGGGCTATGCAGAAAGTAGCTTTCATTCGGCCTGTCAACGAATTATTCCAAAAGCACCGGCTGCAACTAGTTGGTGACATAATCATATTGTGCATGACAAGACCTTGTTAAATACAGAAAATGCAGACTATAAATAATTTTACTGCAATCACTTCTATTATTGTACTATTATTTTACAGCAATCGCAAAAAAAACAACAACAAAAGGAGGTTCCTCCTATGGAGTCAGCAGCAGTGCCTGACTGGGCGTAGCAGGGAAGTGTGGGTCGACATTTTGCAGATCTACTGGCCACAGTAGATCGAAATAATTATAGTTTGGGCATGCACACATACACGCACAAAAAATAAAATAAAATAAAAACACTGACAAAAGGGCACTTTCGGGGTAAAGGGGCAAAATTTAAAATCACCTTTTTAGTCTATGCCTTTTGTCGAGCTTGTTAATTAATAATAACTTTAAAGGTCATGTGCATTGTTGTGCCTTTTATTCCTTGGCCCGTGCTTGCCTAGGTTTTATTATACAGCGCTTTGTCCAGCTTAGCTTTTTTTATTACATGGTATGGTACAAATATTAAAATTTGATTATGGAGAACCCTAAATATTTTAATTTAACTAACAGGATACCTTAGATCTGTTTTATACATTGCGAGTTCAGAAGAATGATCTTGCCTCTGGTACGCGAACAACAATAAACTAATAAAAAGCAATGTGTTGCAGACTGGATCTATATCTTACCAGGGTACTCTGTTAATGAGCCTTTTTTCTATCAATACAATTCTCCGGGTATTGCCCTTAGTTTCTGTCAATAAAACGACAGCTGCTTATTCATTGGGGCCATTATTTATTTCCCTTTTGTCATAAATATTGTAGAAAATGCATCACTTAGTCTTAGATAATGCAAGTTACCTATTATCTTTGGCGGAGAAATTCAATATTGCTGTTCATCACCAACATCTATTTCCTTTTGCATTGCACTGTACAGGAAATTTGATCTCTAATTAGACCTACAGCAAGATTAATATTTCATGCCAAAAAAAATATGATTGCATAATAACACGTCACATTTATTCCATAGTTTTAGGAATGTAATGAAATATTCTTGGTCGTTGCTTTGAATACAGCAAAAACATGAATTGTATTTCTGCTTTATATGAATTTCAAGAGGAATCACAGCAATGTTTGTTCTCCAAGCTTGATGATGGTTTGCAAAACAGAAAATCAGCCTACTAGGGACTTCCTGTAAACATGAGGTGAGAACCTAATTTTTGTTTTTTTCAGGAAAAAAAATTATAAACTTTGGGGTTCATTTCTGTAGTTCATAGCGTTAGGGAATTAAGAATACTAAATTAACCAAGCAAAAAGAGAAATTTGATTAACATTTTGAAGTAATGCAGACAATTTGCTTCAAAGAAAGCATCCAAATTGTAAAAAAAAGGGGATCTAACTGATTGTGAACACGACATGGATGTTGGTGCCGGATGAGCCGCTGTATTTCTGCTAATCTAGGACTTTCATCAAAACGTCTGTTAGTATCTTCCAAAAAGTAAATATTCAGTATGGAGGACTTGACAAAAGACGTTGAATAATGTCAAAAGTCTGAGATCCTTTAACATGTTCCTTGTTTTCAGCCCACTGCTGCTTAAATCTTCTAAAAAAAACAAAAAACTAAATGTAACTCGCACTGATTTGATTGTTTCCTCGCTGCTCGTGACTGAAGTAAAATTAACAAAACAATTTTTCAAAATACAAGTCCTTGTAATGAGAACATAAGACTGGTAACTTTATCTTCTCTCCTTCTTTATACTGTTTCCATAAAAAAAATACTGTTGAGAATTCCTGTCTCTGAATAGACTGTGGTTTTTTTTTAATTATCTTATACTCCAGCAGTAGTCATGAAAACTGAATTCATACTGATGTCACTTTAAAATACATAACATTTTGTTTGATTATGACTGATTTGTTAAAGCAATAGATCTGGGAAAAACAGTTAATATCTCAACAGTTTGGGGAATAATCAATAAATGTTTGAATAGCAGTCTTACAAATATGATACTTAAGGTTGTCTGATAAAGCAGCATGAATAAATTTATCTTCCATATTACATTACATATTACAATTCTATGTAATAACATTAAAGCACACCAACTTGATGAGACTTTCAAAAAATAAAACTTTTTTGTAGACATCAACCCTAATTATGAAAGGAACTCTCCTTTTTCCAACAGTTTCATGTCGGAAAAATAGCTTTTATTCAGACATATGCAGAACTTACCACTTATCAAGGACTTAATATATGTCTATGTTGTGTATCAAGCTGCTTCACATCACATCTCTGCATGAAAATGTATTATATGTTCTTGAGTCTCAAGTGAATACATTCAGAAGACCTAGCTGGTCAAAAATAAAGCAATGACACTGATTAAGCAATAATTAAAGTAATAAATAAAGTAATAAATAAATAAAGCAATGAGAATAAAGTAATGACACTGATTGCCGTACCAAAATAAGACTGTAAATCTTATCTGAGAACAGCAACCAAGGACTCTTAACAGTGTGGCTGTAAAAAAAAAAAATTCAACTGGTTAAAATTCCACTGCAGAAGGTTTTCTCTGAGCTGCATCATAATGGATCTCTTAATCAACTAAACTTCTCATGGCTTCTAGCCAGAGGTACCATAACAAACACCTCTTTTATTTTTTATTTTTTTTTATTTTTAATATGTCACTATAATTTTAATGGAACCCTGAGCAGTTTCAAACAGCTGCTTCCTGTAATATCAAGACCAGAACTTTGTAGAACACCACTAAAGAGGAACAGACTGAAAAGCTTTGGAATCCGTGAAAAGGACTGATGTCAACGTCAAACCAAATTTCAAAGCATTTCCTAATCTATCAGAAACACATGCTATGTATGGCTGAATCTATGCAGTACTCCAACAAAGAAAAGGCTGGGCCTTTAGTTTTCCTTTGTAAAAACATATGCACATGCAACAGGCTAAGCGTCATTTGTAATATGTAGCTTGTACACAACATGCTTTAATTTCTACAAAACTACCAAACAAGACTGATGATCATACAGCACATTTGATGTTACAACACTAGCGTATCAGAAACTCTTGTACAGCTGTGATTGGCCTGCTCAGTCTGGCCTTTCGCCTGAGGTCAAAGGAGTGCTGTACCACTGCAACTATGAAAAAGTAGGGAGGATAACAGCCCTGACAGGTTTTTCAATCCAAAACACAATGTGTTGTTCCTGGTGGTTTGACTCTACTTTCAAGTAAATATCTGTAACCTATTTATAAAGCTCAGAATTAAGATCTTTTAAAGTCTTAAGTCAGTGAAATCTAAAAACGTATCAGCCACACTGAATTCAATCTTTGGTGGAACCAATTTATTGTTGTCAATTTGATCGATCATTAAGTATGTACTATAATACAATGTAATAATTACAATGCAATAGTTATGAAATACTCACAGAGCAGCAATTCCCCAGTGACTGCCACATTTCTTCCCAGCCTCAATGAACAGCGACAGGCCGATGAGGTTGATTGTAGGAGCAATAGCCAAAGGGCCAATGTATTTAAGCACAAGGCCCACAAGTCCAGAAAAGCCCAGGACAATCTGAAGTAGGGACGCAACCAGAATAGCCCCTTGAATCTGTAGAAAGAAAAAAATAGGAACCAAACCTTAACTCAGATTCTAGGGACACGGATTTTGATTTACAGTTCACAATCATTCACACATTTAATTAGGTGCCTGACATAGCATAGCATTGGAAGCAGTGCATTGCGAAGCAATGCATTGGAGGCACCTATTTTATCCACCTCTAAACTGGACTCTTTATCATTTGAATTATGTTATTTTTCTGTTCTTTTCACATTCAGTCAACAATTGGATTACATGATCAGGCCTTATCATTTTTTTACGTTACTTTTGCTAACAGTTGTGGTAATTAGCATCTAGAATGCTGCTTAACACCTGAGAGCTTGAGAGGTAGGTACATAAGCTGTGATGGTGCTATATACAGAAAGACCAATTGGTTAATAGGAAAATAAACCCAAATGCAAAATAACACAAACTGAAAGACACATAGATCATTACAAAACCGCCAAGAATTGTTAAACTGCTTTTAGAAATACAGAAAAAATAAAGGAAGAAGTAATACACATACTTTAGATAGTAAAAACTTATAAATTACCTTTATAAATGTTATGAATGTACAAAATCTACCTGATGGTTTAGTATGTTTAATTTTTTAAGCGTTGCTACAGCGGTGTTAGATTGCATTATATGGTGGTTTTTGTTTTTTATTTTATTCCCAGCTGGGTAAATAAAGAAATCAAAAGCTGAGAAGTATTCAAGCCAATGTATCAGTTAAGTCAATAGCGAAAGGTGCATAAAACATGAACAAAAGATCTTTACTTGGCAGATCCTTTCATAATTTACTGCAGCAAATAGATTTATGATTCTAACTCTGCAGCTTTTAGGGTCTTAAACATCACAGCCTTTACTGTCATTAAATGCTATACAGTTATAAATTCTGTCAAACATATTTTTACTTGAAGTGTATTATGCAGGATATCTGACTTACAGCCCTAGCAGGGGGAAGCAGAACAGTGTCAAAAGGTGGGCAAAGATACATTTTCAGGTAAAACCTTTCTTTTTGAAAATTCTGCAATAAACAGTATAAAGAGAAATATTGCTAGGAAATATAGTTGCAGAACACCTCTAACCAAGGTGTCACATTATTAAAACGTGTTTGATAAAAACTGAAATAAGCAACAAAGACCAGAGTACAGCCTTTTATACCAAAAAATGTTGTCATAGTAATAACACATTATAAAACAGTTTTCAAATACATAATTGTGAGATAAACAAACTACGACAATCATGTTTTTCTGATATCCTCAATAAAAATTCCAAAAATGTCCAAACTTCCACTGCTGTGGAAAGGCCATGTGACGTCTCTTATACTTTTGAAATCATCACAGAATATGTTTCTTTGGCAGAAATGTGTCATTACCTTAAATCTACAAGTTGGTGCTTTGATTGGGTTTTGAAAAAATGTTTTTAGTTGAGTTGTCACTGGGAACTTTCATGTCCAGTTTTGAAAGGTAAAAATATTAAGGGTAATGGATCTTGAACATCTGTCTGTAATGATTGATTTAACACTAAACTTAAAACTGCTGCATTTACAGGGTGGTAAATACACTTAAATGAATACAGCTATTTTGACTCATACCGAGGGAAGAGTCAAGGGAAGTCAACTGTATAAATAATAAAAAATAAAAAAAACCTGACCAGAGTACAGAATATAGAATAAGGAGGAGTAAAAAGTATAAGATTATACAAAATAAGATGTCTATGTATGTATCAACACATGTAAGAGACCTCCTACTAACTTTAGGAGTTAGTAAAGTTCACTTACACACTGATTAATAAGCAACTTTGGATGACACAAGCTGGAATTATACCAACAACTTTGTGAATGCAAAATAACTACCCAGTCCCATTTTATGGTTTAGTTAAGCATACTGATTGACATGTTGGAAACATATCTCGGATTGTCCGTCACTGTTTTGACATGAATAATGTGACAAAATACCACAGAGCATCAGAGGAACCTTGGCGTAGTTTTGGAGTAGGTTTGAATTTGAACACCCACAGTAAGTATGTTGCAAAGTGCACTTTGTGCATTTGAAAAAAATACTCATTTGAATCTTATCAGACAGACCGCATCAAAGTCAGACATTCCAGTTTGAACCTAGGTCTCAGACAATACAAGTTCTGTTTATTTATTTTTGTATTTGATTAAAACGTTTCCTATGTGAGGAACCATAGCTGTTTGCTTAAAGTCAAATTTAGTCATTCTGGACAATCATGCAGTGAGAGTGGACAATCGCTCGCATTGATTTCCTGCCAAAGTCTCATTTGCAAGGAAGACATCCCCCGCATTACCCACCATGTTTTTTTTTCCGTTCAGCAGTAGAAGAGTTTATTGACAGACATGAAGTGTACAAAGAGAGAAAGAGGGAAGACATGAAATAAACGTCTCCGTTGAGAAATTAATCCCAGGATAGCTGCATAAAGGACAAGAGGCTCTGTGGACGGGCCCCATGCTTCACCTCTACACCACGCTGTGCGTCCCAGTGGCTTTTACTTTTTATACAAAACTGTTATATTTATAGCTTCGTTTGATGTCATGTAAATCAGTTTCACATTATTTCCCCTGTAAATGATCGAGGCCTTTTCTCATTTTGATTGCTGTGAGCTTAGGTTTAAATATGGTCATTATCACTAATTCCTCTTGTATGTATGGCTACCAAGCCAAATCTTCTAGAAAAAAATAGAAATAATATACATTGATTTAAATTTTTGCAATTTTTTGTACTTTTTTTTTTATAAAGAACCTGTAATCACTGTATTCCAGTAAGTTATTTTTTATTGTTCTGCATTGGTGACAGAACCAACAGACTCAATTTGCTTTGCGTTGCTAAGGGAGAAAGTTTTGTGTTACCACCCCCCTTCCAATGCAGATGTTGTTCATTATACAGTATGCATAAAGTCGATCAGTAAATTTCAAAATGCAGACCCAAAGCTGAACGACTAGTACAGTATAGGGACCCAGGCCCGGACTGGCCATAAGGAGAACCCGCCCCAAATGTCCGTATCAACCACACAGGTGTGGAGGAAGGGGCGTGGTGTGTGTCTGTTGAAGGCAGCTTGCGCAACGAGCGAGCTGCCTTAAACAGACACACGCCACGCCCTTTCCTCCACACCTGTATAGTTGATACGGACATTTGGGGCTGGTCTTAATCGAAATAAACCAATTATCTTTCCCTCCTCACATGCTGCAGGCCTGACTGCCTCTATGGCTTGTCCCAGCGCTGGTCTGTCTATCCGACGTTCGTACTGCCGGCAGACATTTTTTTGTTTTTTTACAGAGACGCAGGCCACCAGGCCAATATTAATGCGGCGCTTCGGGAATACTCCCGGATCTCCTTATGGCCAGTCGGTGCCTGGTATGAAATACAGTTTATGGAAAAACTGTAAACATATGTTTGCTATTCAAAGGTGGTGATGCTGATGACACCAGTCCTGCTTGTACTTCAAGAGAAGTAGAGCATCTGGGAGAACTTACAAAACCATTTCTATAGTAGAGCAACAACACATGAACAATACCAGACGCTAGCATAGACATAAAAGGCTCTAGACTGTAATAATAGCTTTCTTTGCAATTTGCCGTTATTCTATTAAGTGATTGTATTGATAAATATTTCTGTCTGCTGCTGATTTGCTGTTATGTATCCCAGATCAAACATGACCATTTGTGTATTCCCACCTTGGATTTGCTGTAGGTTGGGTTAATTAGTATTCCCCGATATGATGATGTGTCACTGAGGCCGTTGATTTTTTAATTAATTTGACTATGTAAAGCTCTAACTTAGAATCACAATCAGAATTAAACAATTTATTGTCATTCGCAACACATGGGGTATTTCACTCACCTCACGTATTCGTGACATCCATATTTCATCTGAGTTTTCCCCTGTCAGCGGATGGGTGCCGTTCAGCAGCTGCATAGACTGTGTCACAGGTGCATTTGGGGCTGGGCACTGCCATTTTGGTAGGGCAAGAATTGCCAGAGTAGGGGTGATAAAACTGAAAGTCCCTCCCTGAAGAATTGGTAACCTGTAAAAGTCAGTGAATTCAAGGGGTTAAAAGTCAAGAGGAGAGTGGGATGATCTTAATAGGCTGAAAGGGATCCAAGCAAAGTTAGAGCTGTAAGAAGACAGATGGTAAAAAATGTACTGTTTTTCCTGTATATTGTTCTACTGAACAATGACTTAAACTTCATCTACCTTACTATCACTAGATCACAAATAGAAAACCATTTTTCCGGTTTGCTTAAATAATTTTAAACCTCTTCTTCAAAAGAAATACCCAGATTATACTTACATTTAAAATCTCCAATATCATTTCTCCAACACAATCAGACTGTTCCAACGTTTGATCCACTCCACAATTGCAGAACCTGTCATTAATTTTATTATTTTATTGCAGCACCTCCTTTCTTTGAAGAACTTTAATATTTATGTAACCCATAGATTAATTATAAATGGATCCGTGTTTCTCAAAAGTATTTTTTTTATTATTGTTCTCTGAGTAATAGCACATAATTAAGCCATCTCTAGCATTCCACGGTAAAAAAGTAATTAACATCTGTAATGCAATTAGATTATACCCAGGCATACTTTATTGACTAAATCGGTACTTTTGTTGTAAAATGAATCTAATTTTACTCTCACTTCTCAATTTTTAACTACTTTCTGTTGCTCTTTAATGTAATCTCAGACTAGCACACATCTGGGGTTGTAACACTTCAAAGTTTAAAAAAGAATAGTGAGTAAGAAAGCTTTTGCAACATACTGCAGATATACACATTATACTTGTTAATCAGGTGTCTAAAAATGTGCAGTGAAAATAAAGATTAACGGACTCATCATTCACTGTCAACCTGTTTGCTTGTATCTCATCTGACCTTTTAAGTATTAGCCAAAAATTTAGGTGGAGAACATGAACAAAAGCTTTAGTTATTTACACAGGCTGAATTATGCGCAGATGTGTATGTGCACTTATGAACATTGTGTTCTGACACAGTTGGATAATTTCAATATTGCTGTGAACCATGAAGATCCAGGAACTTCAGTCACAGAAGGTGTTGACAGATAAATGTGAAATTCAAACAATTAAACTCAAGAGTATTACAAGCAGTTCAATGATTAGCCCTAAAAGTAAAAAGTTTCCTCTTATCATTCATGTCGAACAAATCCCAGTGGCAATTTGAGTCATTCCAAATCACTGAAGGGCAAACCCAGTTGGTGGACAAAGATTTATTTCATCTACCATTGCAGGAACCGCTCAGGGCAAGAGTTAAAAGTTCAAATATAACTGAGCAAAGAGAAGGCATTGTTATGTAAGACTGCTTCGTCAGTTTACACATGCTTTGAATACTAAAATCAAAACACAATCCAACTGCAAACAGGAACCCACCCACACATAAAGTAAAGTCACCAAAGCTACACCTAAGCTACCTAAGAAGTTTACATAAATTTGAAAATTGTAGTGTGTGTATCTAAGCTTTGTGTAAACCAGGTGCTTACTGGTTCACTGGGCCTTTGTTACCTTGTTCCAACGGTTGTCTGCAGCAGTGTACATAGTCCGGACACAAAGAATATGGTGGAGATGAGCTGACTTTTGGCCACGTTGTTGTCTCCAATGCACAAAGGCTCAGCAAGGATCAGTGGGACTGCGATGATGCCGCCGAAGGCAAGGATGTAGTGCTGTGTAGATTGGATAAGAAAGTGAACAGAGGAGCAGTTTGAAGGCTTAAGACTAATCACAGACCGGTTCTCCCCAGCAAGACCTCAAACCACAATTAAAAATAATGTTACTGATTTTGAGGCTAACTAGGTAATAAGGCTAGTTCATTTTAAGCCATTTCAACAGCTGTGTAACTTTCTTAAAAATGGTTCCAAATATACTCTAATATTATTAGTAAAAGTAGTTCTACACATTACAAGTTTGTCACATTTTAACTATAAAAAGAATTATTTTGGTATTTCACTTAAAACACTAGCATTAGGTAGTCAATAACTGCGATGTAATGGCTATTAACGGATGATTTTCCAAACCAGCTTATAAACAAAAAGATTTATTGCATTAAAATGTATGTCCTGCTTTAATACACCTTAATAAAATCCTGTGTAACAATATGCTTTTGGAATTCATATAACTAGTAAATAAAGTAAAACAATTTTTGTAATTTATTCTTTTTATAAACACAAATATTCTACAAGCCCTCTAAGGTTTTTTAGGAGATATATTCAAACAATGCTTCTAGTTTCGCCTGTCTAAAGGTTGCATGCCATCTCCAGCAGTGAATGGAAGAAATCTGGGATAGGTCCTCAAAATATTACCAGTCCATAATGGAGCAACACCTGTTTTAGACAACCATACATGTGAGCCTTTAAACAGTAACTGGTTAATCAAAGTATCTTATTTGTGAACAGATGACCTGGGATAGAGAAGATTAAACAAATTAAAAAAAGAAGCCAAGAAAACGTGAAATTGGTGAGGGAAAAGTGCAAAGTTCCAGGGCTCAGATGGGAGAACTTTTCAAATGGCGGTTTTATTAGTTTTACAAGATTACTGCAAGGTTGAAAGAAAACATAGGAAAGTTTTAATTTACAATTTACCATAAGCAGAATGAACACACCACAAACAGGTGGCAGTGCTACACCCATAGAAACATTTTGGTCCAAATGCAAAAACCTATGAGTGGCAGAGCACCAATACTATGCATCATCCCGATCCCTCTGCCCTGACAGTAAAACATGGCTGTGGCAGTATTGTAGAATTAGTGTTACTTTGTTACAGCAGGGACATGGAAGTAGACCAGTTATGATAGTGGGCAACTGTTAAAAGCAGCAAAAAATTATAATAAAATATTAAAATGGAGTAGAGGTTCATGTTCTGTTAGGGGATGACCTTTAGTAATAATCCAAAACGACAATTTAGCTGTTCAGATGAACACATGTATGAGGTAGAATACAAAAGAGAACATAGACTTAAACATAGAAACTGATTTTTACATGTGCTGATGTTTCTGTGTTTTAAACATGTAATATGAGAAACTGGTGTGGCAAATACTTCAAATGACAGCAGCAAATGCAGTAAACGTTAATAGACTAATGAGGAAATAAACCAAACTGTTTTCCATTTTGTTTTGTTTTTTACAAAAAGGAAAAGTGTGAATACATTTTCTTCCACTACACGTTTGCAGTTGTAATGTTGCTACAGTTACTGGCAAAAGGAAGAGAAGGTAATTGTCCTTGTAAATGGAGGTCTGCATAAACTCAAAGCAGAAATTAATCTTGCAGTCTTTCAGTTTATACTCCAGGCTTAACCTTTCCCTCCTCGCAGATATTTTGTGTTCTGAAGGGAGTCAGGCTCTCTCTTTTGGTGAGGATTATCATGGTCTAAAAAGAGGACAAACCAAAGCCTGGTGGTAGTAAACTGCAGCAGATTAATGATCAATTTCAACATGTTAACTTCCCACGGATAAAATCCACATATTTTGGATCACACTTGGAAAGATGATTTCAGATTGATTAAAGATTAAAGTAATTTTTGTTTGGGTTTAACCGACAGGCAGTTAACCCTAAAGTGGATCACAATATTCCAAGGATTCCATCCTAGATACATGTGAAAGTACTGATTAGACAAATCCATGTGCTAATAATTACTTAATTACTTATTAATGCATTTGGAAAAAAAATACTTTGTTCTTGTTTGCTTTTTTAAATCAAATGTATGAATTGCATTCACGCCATTTTCTACGCAAGATATTAACAACTCTGCGTTAATTAAAGTATCCTTTTAAAATGACAGAACAGCAATAAAAATCAATAAAAATGCCTGTAAGATTAAGTTTGTACAACATTGAAAAAAATGTGCAAAGTTCCAGTTATTTAAATAGTTGCCTTACAAACTATTTTCTTTTGTTTTAAAGACCATAACAGAATTGTTGTGAAATCCAACAAGAAAATGTTTTCAGGTAAAAACGGAAAAAAAGTGATATGGACTGATGGATGGATTAAGATAAATACAGAATGGTCTTCATAAAACAGGAGGCTGGATAAGAATAATTTTTTGAATACAGAGTCTGAGCTATAGGGAAATTAAAATTATTTTTTTTTTTGTTGTCTGCACAGCATGTGCAGATATAAATCACAGTCAGAATATGTGGCAAGATTTGGTAATTGGTGTTGGCTGATAATCTCTATCCAATGTAGTTGTGCTTGTACTAACTTGCGGAAAAGAATTAGTGAGCATAAAAGTGCCTTGATGTGCAAAACTGGTAAGAGACAAACCCCAAAAATTTTGCATCTGTGAAAGATGGCTTTACAAAGTTTGACTAAGAGAAGCTACTGAAAAAGCACACCACTCTAAATGTTTTATTTGTACCAAAAAACCTTACTTCCTTTGGACAATTCTACACTAACTTGTGTTTCCCTAATAACTAAAATCATACAGAATGCTTAAAAGACTGCAATTCTAGCATGATGAAATGTTAAAATCTCAAGCAATACTTTCATAAAGCACTTCAGAGCACAAAAAGAAAGCAAGAGACAGAGCTCATCAATATAGATACTGGGAGAAAACTGTTGACCTGGCTGCTGATGAGGTGAGTGGACATCTGTGAGGTCTTAGTATCCTTTAGATTTATAACAGCCTATTTGAAATTATAATTTAGTGTGGTGAAACATATGTTCAGTCCTGGTTTACAGGTGTATGATGTGACTCTGAGGAGATCTAGATAGTATGGAAACGTGGGAAATTAGTCTTTATCTGACAATAAAGTTGACTTGACTTTCACTTATCCTTGCTTGAGTCAACAACCAGGGAATTTACCGCTCCTCTAATTTCTTGGAAACAAAAAAGGAATATGACTCACCCACCCTGCATGTGGACAGGCACCATTCTGTGTTAGGAGAAAAGTACGTCTAACATCTTTAGAGTTTTCACTTACAGACGTCTGGCATTTGTTCTCTGTCCAACGTAAACACTAAAACCTTTTACAAATAAAAATAACATTTACGAATGTGTCTGGAAACAACCTGATTATTTAACGAAGATGAAAACAGTATAAAAATTATAATTAAAGGCTCTATTGGCTTTAAAAACAGAAAATGTGATCTTAGGTTGTGATCGTCTGTGAAGAAATGTTTGTTTAGCTGCAAATGTTTCATGACTCAACTGGCCAAAAAGACATGAAATAATGTCCTAAGATTAATAAAAATAAGTTTGTACTTTCAAGCTGAGCAGGCTGCAGATGTTTCATCAGGAATCAGATGGATATTTCGGTGAGTCTCCATTTACATGATAAACAGCAGGACCTATGATCACCTCTGACCTTTAGAGACACCATCTTCTCCTTGTATGCTTAACAATCAAACTGGCTCTTATTTTATCAGTAAATGTCAGCTGGAAATGAATGGAGGAAAAGGTCCATAAACACAAATTCTTTTTAAGTTACACTTTTTAATAATAAATTTGAACTGTTCTTTCTCAGAGGAAAATGATGCTACCACAAACAACTTGGTTACAAAGACAGAAACTGTGAATTTGAGAGTTAATGTGGATTTATCTACTTGAGTCAAACCTATTCTCAAAGCAATGTTTCCCAACCCTGGTCTTCATGTCCCATAAAAAATGCAGCAAAGTGGGACCTCATGACCAGCGTTGGGGAATTACTGCTATACAAGCATTCCCACTAAAATTTGGAAGGATTCTTGTATGTAGTTAACCTCCAGGCTGCATGGTGCCACATCATTAGCATCCTGGGTTCAAATCCCAGTCCAGGCTCTTATCCGTATGAAGTTTGCACATTGCCTTTATGCATGTGTGGTCTCCCTCCAGGTACTCTAGCTTATTCCTGCATACACAAAAGCATGCTAAGTAGTTCCTCTAAATTGCCCTTACTGCATGGTGCCTGGATGGTTTTCTGTGTTATCCTGTGATGAACTGGCCCCTCCTCTTTTCCAACGAGTCTTGGGGATTGACCACATCAATGGGTAAAAACTCAAACTGCTAGGTTTTAAAATATTTTCATGCAGAAAATCTATGACTTCATTTTCTTTTAAGGTTTCCAAGTCCAAATGTTTGTAATGCATTTATATCTTTTTTTTCTAGAGTAGGGAAGAATAGTAGAAGTCTTTGGTAGAATGAGGGATGCATTAATGAGTGGATGAATGGATGTGTGGATGGGTGGGTGGGTGGTTGGAAGCAAGGAAGGAAGGAAGGAAGGAAGGAAGGAAGGAAGGAAGGAAGGAAGGAAGGAAGGAAGGAAGGAAGGAAGGAAGGAAGGAAGGAAAATTTTCTCAACTACTACTACTACTACTACTGACTTTCAAATTATACATTTTAGTTTGAGGCTCTAGATTTGAATTTTCCGTGGCAACCACTCAATGGATATATTAATGGCATGGTTATGAGTGTCATTGACATCAGAAACTATGTGGACAACAGCATACACACCAGACCAGAACCACAATCCTAATAACAAACCTATTGAAGGTGGCAGCATATTGTTGTAGTTCCAGAATTCAGACCAGCTGATTAACATAACAAAAGCTCAAATATTATCCTAAATCCAAAATAGGTTGAACAGGAGGCACTGTTGATCCAGAGCAGGAGCAGAGAAGGCCGAGAGAAGGGGGGTGTTCAAACCATCTCTTTCATCAATACTAATAGGCAATGTGATATTGCTAGTTAATAAATTAGATTTTGTGGATCCTCTCTTCAGACTGGTGCGCAAAGAAGGCAAGGCAAGGCAAGGCAAGTTTATTTGTATAGCACATTTTCGTGTACAAGACAATTCAAAGTGCTTTACATAAGAAAAAAGATCAGAAAATGAAACAATAAAATAAGCTTTGAATTTAAAAGAAAAAAAAAATGTTTTTAATAAAATAATAATAATAGTACTCAGTTGCTATATGCACAGTTAAATAAGAATGTTTTCAGCCTGTATTTAAACAACGGCAGAGTTGAAACCTGTCTAACCTCTTCAAGAAGACTGTTCCAGATTTTAGGAGCATAAAACTGGAATGAAGCCTCCCCTTGTTTGGTCCTGACAAGATCAGCAGGAGGCCACTACCTGAGGTTCTGGACGGTTCATATGGCTCTAATATGTCAGATATGTACTTTGGGGCTAAGCCATGAAGAGATTTGTACACAAGCAAGGCTGTTTTTAAATCTATTCTTTGAGTGACTGGAAGCCAGTGCAGAGACTTGAGCACTGGACTAATGTGGTCATATTTCCTGGTTAACTGTCTTAAAGCCCGTTTAGAAAGCCCAGTGAGCAGGCCGTTACAGTAGTCTAACCTGCTAGAGATAAAAGCATGGATAAGTCTTTCTAGGTCTGGTTCAGAGACTATTCCGCTGATCCTGAAAATGTTTTAAAGATGGTAAAAGGCTGCTGATGTTACCGATTTAATGTGGCTGTTGAAGTTCAGGTCAGAATCGAGTATTACCCCAAGATTTCTGACCTGATGTTTAGGTTCCAGAGAGAGCTTCAGAAGGTAACTAATGTCACTTTCTCTTTGTTTCTGCGGGCCACAGACAATGATTTCAGTTTTGTCTGAGTTTAACTGGAGGACGTTGTTTTGCATCCACAGACTGATCTGTTCAGTACAGTGACACAATAAATCAACAGGCCCATGTTCTCCTGCTGTCAGGGACACGTAGATCTGAGTTTCATCAACATAGTTGTGGTAGGACACATCATGGTTGCGTATTACCTGGCCCAATGGAAGCATGTACAGATTGAATAAAAGGGGTCCCAGGATCGACCCCTGGGGAACCCCACAGGTCACACCCATTCGGTCGGAGACGCAGTTCCCAATTTGAATAAAGTAACACCTGTCCTCAAGGTAGGACTTGAACCAGTTTAGAGCCATACCCGTGATTCCCACCCAGTCTTTTAACCTCTGTAAATAAATCACATGGTCAACTCCATCAAAGGTGGCGGTCAGGTCCAGCAGATCTAGGACAGAGACTTTGCCTGCATCTGAGTTTTGGCGGATGTTGTTTGGCACCTTGATCAGGGCTGTCTCAGTGCTGTGGTGGGCCCTAAAGCCTGACTGCAAAGCATCAAACACATTGTTAGACAGGAGAAAGTCACTCAGCTGTTGGTATACAACTTTTTCCAGCACTTTTCCTAAGAATGGCAGGTTTGAACTGGGCCGATAGTTGTTCAGTACTGTGGCATCCAGACTGCTCTTCTTTAGGAGAGGCTTAATGACAGCAGTTTTTAAGGCCTTTGGGAATATTCCAGTCTGAAGTGAGATATTGACTAATTGAGCCAGTTGTCGGAGCAAACTGCTCAGCACAGACTTTAGGAATCTAGTGGGTAACTCACCCAGGCAGCAAGTAGATGGACTCAGGCTGCAGATGATCTCTTCAAATGTTTTATCGTAGACAGGTGTGAAGTGAGTCAGCTCCATATGTCTAACTGGGGGTAGAGGAGCTCTGTCTGTCGTGGAAACAATTGCATTTTTAATGGCTTGAACTTTGTCGTTAAATAATACTGCAAACTCCTGCAGTTTTTGATGATTTCTGAAAAATAGCTCTCTCTGGTTCTACGCAAAGTCTGGTTGAACACATACAACTTTTCATTATAGATTTCACAATTAATCTGGAGCTTTGACTTACGCCATTTCCGTTCGGCTCTCCGGCATTCCCTTTTCTGTGCCCTGTCCGAGACCTCTTTTCTCCATGGTGCCTTTTGTGTACTTTTAACCATTTTAACCTTGACAGGAGCAATGGCATCCATAACCTTCAAGACACTTGATGTGTAAGAGCATAACATATCGTCAACATTAGAACACGGAGCATTTTCAAACCTAATCATTTTCAGAAACTGAATCCCTGTGTTGTCATCAATAAGTCTTCCTTGAGTAACTGTAGGGTCAGCTGTTGGCTTGGGTGTAACAGAAAGGTCAAAGAAAGTACAAAAAAAATCAGACAAAGCGAGACTCACAACACCCACATTTAAAAAGTAACACCCTTTGAGATAGGCACATCTAGAGTGTGTCCTCTGTTGTGTGTAGGCTTGTTCACATGCTGAGTTAGACCAAACATCTCAAGGACAGCAGTAAGTTCTTTACATTTTTTACCTAGGGCTGAATCCATGTGCACATTCAGGTCCCCTGTTATGACCAAACAGTCAAAATTAGTGCATACAATTGAAAGTAGTTCAGTAAAATCATCAATAAAACAGTTCTTTGGAGGTTTGTAGATGGTAGTACAAAGAATGGAAGATTGTTTTGCATCCATTTTGAATGATACATACTCAAATGATGAAAAAAACCCAAATACTAATTTATGAATGAGTATATTGTCCCTGAATATGGCACAAACCCCCCCACCCCTCTGGTTTTGACGTGTTTCAGATAAGAAATTGAAGTGAGGTGGACTAGCTTCAATCAGGACTGTATCAGCTGTGTTTTTATCAAGGCATGTCTCGGTTAAAAACATAAAATCAAGGTTATGAGATGAAATCAAATCATTAATCAGAAAGGTTTTCCCTGCCAAAGATCTGACATTTAGTATAGCGAGTTTCAGCGTGTTACTGTTATTTGCCGACTCTGGCTGACGAGTAGTGAACACAAGATTTGAGATGCGTTCAGACTGTTTTGGACTGTTTTGATGGCTCACTAATCGTTTTCTGTTACGTATTACTAAAGTGATGAAGGAAAGTACTTCCACATCGGGCCCCGGCTTATCCTGGAATGAGCCATGGGTACATGCATTACTGCTGCCTGGACCATCTGCCTTAAAATAATGTCTGCGGTCCCAGAAAAAACTGAAATTGTCAATATAACTAAAGGTGTAAGTGGCACACACACCTGATAGCCATTTGTTCAGGCTGAACAGCCTGCTGAACCTCTCATCTCCTCTCATTGGTGGTAGAGGGCCACTGATGAACACGTCAGCATCCAAATTATTAACTGTATCTAATAG
>JAVLVB010000536.1:219162-262477 GCA_032876305.1 Orestias chungarensis
CAGCCTAATCCGGTTGGGGGAGGAACTCAGTCTTGACAGACGGTTCTCCTTTGCTCTACCTTCTTCATGTCTCACTCTATAGGGTTAAGTTATTTAAGTTTTTCTATAGTTATGCTGCTATAGGCTTAGACTGCTGGAGGACAATCTGACCACTTCTCTTTCTGCTACTTTCTTCCTTTGTCCAATCTACTTAGTTACCGTTATTTCAACCTTGTTAACCTTTTGTTTTCTCTTAGTGTTCTTCTCTCCATAGTAACCACACCTGGGCTGGCGTTCTGTTAGCTGAGACAGCTTCTTGGATGAGAACAGGGCTGAGATGCTTCCAGTGACGTTCTACAACTGCTGCTATAAACTCTTTTATTTCAGTATCCTGTGCTTCTAATTTAGCTTTCTGTCTTTTCAAACACCCAGTCGGTCGTGGCAGATGGCTGCTTGTACTGAGCCTGGTTCTGCTGGAGGTTTCTTCCTGTTAAAGGGGAGTTTTTCCTCTCCACTGTGGCTACATGCATGCTCAGTATGAGGGATTGCTGTAAAGTCAACGACAACACAAGCCATTGTTTCTGCCTGCTGATTCCAGAGGAGTGAATGCAATCTGCTGGGGTTCCTTAGATTGGAAACTTTTTCAAATTGATTTGTTAGAATGTATCTTTGATTTTAATTGATTTTCTGTGAAGTGCCTTGAGACGACACGTGTTGTAAATTTGCGCTATATAAATAAACTGATTCATGATTCTTGATTCTTGAAGGTTACTAAAATGTAAAAGGACATTCTGTGCTGATCTGGAAATCAACTAACTACGGGAATAAACATTGATTTCTCTGTGGAAACTGCCTTTTTAAACAGCAATAAATAAGAGAGGGCATAGCTCCAACAGTCTTCCTGAATGCTTTCTAAAGAAATTAGATCCAGCTTTGGCAATGGGAGTCTAGTCGGCTGTTAAAAAGAGAGCCTTAGTATTTTTTAAGACCAAGACAAGATTTACACCACTGAGACACACAGAAATGCAAGGCCATGTGTTCCACATTTTACACTTTATTGTCTACGTACTTTCATGTTGCAGATTCTCAGCAGGTAGTGAACTCAAAACAAAACGGCTCTGGATAAGGCATGTGCATGCATTTGTCTCCATCTACTGGTTACCTAATTGAACTAAAGTGATTACAGGACATACACATACTGTAGAGGAATTTGTCAGATAACTGAAGGCAAACATTTTTGATCCTCACAAATCACTGAGAAGGGAAAACAGGCCTTTAGGACATAAATTACTTTATTTCAAAATGTACTGCACTTAAATTGTGTGTCTAATACTCATCATCCTTCTCTTATCCCAACCATGTTTCTAGTGGCAGCAGTCTCACAAAAGGCACCCTAAACTACCCTTTCCTCCGGTTCCTCATTTGAAAGCTTAAGATATTCCATTGGCAGCTGAGAGACATTGTCCCTTTAGCATGTCTTGGGTCTATTTCTTAATGGACATGCTTTAAACACCTCACGAGGGAGACTTCCAGGGGGCTTGCTTCCTCTCGAAGTGCAGGAGAGTAGCATCAGTCCACGCTTCTCTCAAATGGTGTTCCCCTATTAATAAGGTAATGCCCGACTTTGCAAAGAATCAAGAATCAAGAATCAGTTTATTTATATAGCGCCAATTTACAACAGGTGTCGTCTCAAGGCACTTCACAGAAAATCAATTAAAATCTAAGATACATTCAAACAAATCAATTTGAAAAAGTTTCCAAACTAAGGAACCCCAGCAGATTGCATCAAATCATTGACTTGCAGCATTCACTCCTCTGGAACCAGCAGGCAGAAACAATGGCTTGTGTTGTCGTTGACTTTACAGCAATCCCTAGATTTGAAACTAGACAGGGTGTCTGCCTCACCGACTAAAGCTGGAAGCTGGTTCCACAGGAGAGGAGCCTGATAACTGAAAGATATGCCTCCCATTGTGCTTTTAGAGATTCTAGGAACCACCAGTAAACCTGCAGTCTGAGAGCCAAGTGCTCTGTTTGGGACATAAGGAGTAATCAGATCGCTTATATACGATGGAGCTTTATTAGTGAGGGCTTTATATGTCAAAAGAAGAATCTTAAAATCTATTCTAAGTTTGACAGGGAGCCAATGAAGGGAAGCTAAAATTGGGGAGATATGATCTCTCTTTTTAAGCTTCATCAGAACTCTTGCTGCAGCATTTTAGACCAACTGTAGACTTTTAATTGCATTTTGTGAACTTCCTGCTAATAAAGAGTTACAATAGTCCAGCCTTGAAGTAACAAATTCATGGACTAGCTTTTCAGCATCTATCCTAGAGAGAATATTTCTAATTTTTGGTATATTCCTAAAATGAAAGAAGGATATCTTACAGACCTGTTTTATATGAGACTTGAAATACATTTCCTGATCAAAAATAACACCAAGGTTCTTTACATTGTCACCAGAGGCCAACCTGATTCTATCCATGTCAAGTGGCTGTCCAAGCAATTGCTTTTTTATAGGTTCTGGTCCAAAGATAACAACTTCTGTCTTTTCAGAGTTCAAGAGCAGAAAGTTTAAAGTCATCCACATTTTTATGTCATCCAGACATGCTTGTAATCTACCAAACTGACTGGATTCATCGGGATTTATAGATAAATACAGGTGTGTATCATCAGCATAACAGTGGAAATTAACACCATGCTGTCTGATGATTTTACCAATAGGGAGCATTGTTTGCAGAACAGTCATGACGCATGAGATAATCTGCAAATTTGCAGCAGAAGTTAAAGTAGCTGTAGTATATATTCATGCTAAAACAAGCAGACTGACTCTGAATCAATCTACTCAATCGTGTTATAGCTTCACCTTCTGTCCTACTTAGACAGATAGAAGAGATTTCTAAAGTTTTGCAATTGCTCTGAAAAAAATGTTTTGATAATTTAAATCATGCAATAGAGGTTACATAATTGTCACTGTTTTCCCTAACAATATTTTTTTGATATCCTAGTACAAGCGAGAAGTTGTTAATCAGGCTTTTGTTTTTGGTCTGTCAACCTCATCCTGCCCAAAACCTTCGAATGAATGGGACAACCTAACATTCCTTGACCAACAAAGACGTTTTTGTGTAAAAAGGAGAAACACTGTCCAATGTTGAGCTTTGCACTATAATCAACAAGTGAAGAGGGACTATTTTCAGTGATTAAAAAGTACATTTACATTACAATTTTGAAATAAAATGTTAGTTTTTTTAAATAATAGCATTCTTCCTGTAGTTACCATTCAATTTATAATAGGATGTCTGTTTTCCTTATGTGTTGGATTTGCAGGATCATGGGAAATTACAAAGATGAAAGTAAAACAGATCCTAACAATGACAAGAACAAGATTAAACTGTCCACCTGACTGCTCTGTTAATTTGGTTTTAGTATGATTTAATCATTTTTATGATTAAATTGTGAATTTAAGCATCACCTTTTTTTCAAATACAACATAGAAGTCTAGGATGAGGGAGTGCTGTTCTGTGCCTCAGCTCTGGTGGAGCTCTGGTGGAGCTCTGTCATGGAGTGAATGAAGCAGGGATTTCTCTCATAAATGCACAGTGGAAATGTGGTACGTGAGTCACAAAGTACTGTGCTGTACTGACAGAGGGCAATGCTGAGACCCACAGACAAAAAGTGCATCTAGGGCTCTCTTTTTATGCAATGAGAATAATAAAAAAGTGTGAAAATTATAGTAATTAGGGATTATTATCTTTATCTTTATTGTTTTCCTAAACAGTACATAATCAATTAACTTATAAAAAATTTAAATAAGTGAGTTAGATAAGGTCAAAATTTAAGGTTCTAGTTTGGATTTGTACATCTGCCTCGGGGGTGTCCTGCTTCACCAGTTGTGAACTTCTCCACTTGGCACTGGTAATGGTTCAGAAGTTATAATGTGCTTCATATCATTATTATTTTTTTGCTGACAGCCTTTTCCACTTCAAACCCGAGACATAAATTTAAAACGAAGAAATAAATAGTATTTGTTTGAAACTCCATATCACTGTCAAAAAATGGCTTTAATGATTCAGGGAAATATTTTTTTAAGTAATTACACAAACTTAGCTCAAGATGTAAGTCATACACGTATCAACTCAAGGTGTAAGTAAGTAATGTGCCAGAATATCTTGTTTTATTAAGATGTCACCAGATTTAGTCTTGAGGGTCTGCAACACAAACCAATATCCAGTCACTGTCACTGGGTGACCTAATATCATAGTATTATAGGAATGTTTAAAAGCACCATTGATTAGAAAGTTCAATTAGAGCTTGTCATACTCCCTTAACTATTTGTTGTCCAAGTCAAGCCAATAATCACTAAAGAATCTTGGAAAGGTTTGTAAGACAAATAAATTGTAACAATTGTTTGGCTTATTTTTGAACATATAACAAGGTTCATCAAGACTTTGATTACTTTTTCCAAAAAAAAAAAAAATAGGTTGGTAAAAAAGGGCAATATATAGTGGGCATGGCTATATGTGAAGACAGTGTTTTTCTACCAGCATAATATTTCACGGTCAGTGTCTTACAGCCGTGCTTACTACCACTACTGGCTCATTTTGAATGCAACATATTTGTGTGTAGAGCTGGAACACGTAGACACCCCCTGTCCATCCACCTCTGCTAATTAATAAAATAGGTCCAGTGTGTGAGGGTTGGCTATTTGGATGAAGTATGCATTGTTAATTGGTAAAATAAGATAAAACATCTGCTTATTTCAGCTTTAGATCTGAGCTTTTACTTTCTGGAAGTGTAATCATCACTAATTGCAACTAGTTATAGAGGATGTCTTTAGAGAACAGAATATAGCTGCACATATTTGCAGATCTTGGCAATTACGAAAGCTCGGTTACAAAACAATCATGATCTTAATACCTCTGTAAACTAACTTTTAGAGCTTTTCAGCTGTGGCTATAATCAAAAATAAATCCACAACACTAAGATGCTTAATGAACGTAGGTGTATATTAGTGTTTTTATGAAAATACCTTGCGTAACATCCCCTGTACATGAACTAATAAAACAAGACTTGGACTTCAAACTGTTTTTTTGCTTTGTTGCCTGTATTTCATTTTTCCATTAAAGTACTGAAATGACACATACAAAAATGATTTGGACATTCTGCCGGCACATGGCATCGCAACCTCTGACTGTGAACACTTGCACACCCTATGCAGTCTGTTTTGTTCCATTCCAGTACTCACAGTGGGATTCAGGTCACCAGTCCAGACATGAAACAGACCTCCAAATAATTACGTTCAATGTTACTTTAAGTTTAGTCATAATAACTACACTACTAGTATTCTGATCTGATCTACAGCAAAACCTTAAAAATAAGTCCTCCTAAGTAAAAAAAAGGTTTCCATAGTGCAGGTGCCTAAACAAATTTAGGTCAAGAATAGTGTACACACTTCTCTGCATGTCCAGCTTTTATTGTTTGTTTTGGAGTTCATGTTTTAACCATTTTACAGCCTCGAATAATAAAGAACACTGTCCACTGATATTTTCCAAAAGCATTTTAAATCAATTCCAACAAAATATTCTCGTGCTTGGTGAAACCCATGCTTGATTTAGTCACTGCATTCCACTGTGGCTTACATTTAGCTTTTACTTTGTACTGTACTTATTTTTACCACTCAAAGTATGAAAAACAGAATTGAAAAACAGAAATCGTAATTACTGATGACATGTGAACGCTTTTAAAGAAAATTCAAATAACATTTAACATTTTACTTACCCCAAATGCTGAAGGGAATCCAAGCTCAATCTTCTCTTCTGTAGTTAGATGCATTCTCATAAAAATGGTGAGAGACAGTTTTATTTCAGCCTTAACAATGATACCCGGTGAGATTTAAACTCTCAACTAACTGCAGTTGTAATCGGGATCCTGTGAACAACAGCCACACATCACCGTAGGAACATAGTGTCACTTTGAAAACTAGTGTGGCTGGGGTGTTTTGTAATCTCTTCTACCGCCCTGAAATGTTTCTGCTGTGCTCGTGAGGAAATGAAGCTTTGGTTACTTTGACTTCCAGTCATGTGTCTGCTCAAGTGTGAAGATGGATCTAACAAGGAAATTAAACGATTTGTCACATGAATTTGCCGGACTCATCTGCTCTTATACAGGTCTAACATTAGAATATGTAATTTGTAAGTGTTAGGGTTTGGAGATCCCAGGGTCTCTGTTTAAAAGTGGATACAACATATTTTTCTTTTATGATACCCAGTGTTTGGCTTGTCTTTAATGTGATAAGATTTTGTTTTAATAATGATAGTTTTTTTTTTACGGGTTTCCAAGGTGGGAACATTCCAGGGCTGTCGTAAATATAATCTACAAGGTGCTATACCATTTAGCAACACAAAATATTGACCACATGTCATGTTGGTTTGGTTTAAGGCTACAATTGTTCACATCAAAGTGAAGTTTGAACAGTTTATTGATATAAGTGAATGTATCCTTTATCTAAGGTCACTGAAAGCACTTTGAATTGTCTTGTACACGAAAAGGTGCTATACAAATAAACTTACCTTGCCTTGCCATGCCTTGCATTGCCTTGCCTTACTGGAGAAACCAAGCATTTTATGAAAATGATGCACGCTTACTGTTTGGAGAGATCATGGTGTTCCTAGAATGGTCAACTGGAGCGTAGATGGGCAGGTGAGTAATGGCAGATGGTCATTGGTAGGTCTTGACAGAATGAATCAGGGAGGCAATCAGAGGACCAGTAGGGAGAAAAACAGAGGGGGGCAGTGACATCTATAGTGCATTCTATTAGAGTTCAAACGGGTCAACAAGGAGGTAATGACAGCACATCAAGTGTCTTTATTACCACTCAAGGAAAACCTGCTCTTGCAAGCTTCTCCTGATTGTGGTTAACACAACTGCTGGTCATACCCTGCAATTACATGAGCTAGAAACATAGGAATCAAGGAATCAAGGAAGGAATCAAGGAATCAAGGAATCTTTATTTGTCATCACATCACATGTGGTACATGTGATGTGGTACAGACCTACACAGAGCACTATGGAAATCACATATTACCTAAATCTGTATGCACAGTCAAGATCAGTTCAGTGAATGAAAACGCAATTTCACCTAAAATTCAATGTCTCAGAAATGTCCCAGAAACTTATATGTTATACAAATCACATATAAACACAAATTTCTGACATCTGAAAGGTGTTTTCATTTCTATCCATTAAATACTTGATTGGACCTCCAGTAAATTAGTTACTGCATCAAAGTGCGTGGAATGGATCCGCAGATTGCTTTGACAGCTTCTTTCAGGCTATTTGCCTTTTTCTATGTTTGCAATCTCATGGTGATGTCACATTTCATCAAACTTTTGCATTTTTGACATCCATGTTCCATAATTCTGCACTAAAAAAAGCCTGGCATGGTAAATCTGGAAGTGAGCAACGGCTGAAGCAATCCCTGTGATTTTGCTTCCTACTTTCAGTGTTCTGAAGAAGTTGTGCACAGAGTACTGTATTTTCACTGCTTCCGAGAAAACCTTTAATCACCCCACCAATCACAAATTAGGTTTGACTTACTTCTGCTCAGAGGCACTGGATCAAAAAAAATCTACTTCAAATGTGCGTTCTATAACCTGTCTCTTGTCTCTGGCATTTTTTAAGTAAACGGGAATCATAAAAAGGAATGCATTTAAAGTGCAGTTAAAAGTATGTGATACTGTATTTTGTTGTGATTTTATCTTTTTAAAAGTGAAAATTAGTATTCTGAAGTTAAAGTAGGGTAGGGAGCAATTACTATCAGTGTGACTATAAGCTAATTTCATGAATCAGCAAAGTTTTAAAAAAGTAGTAGAATTACAATTTATCAGTAAATCATCAATGTCCACATGAGAAAACTCATGGCCATGATTTGTATTTCTGTGTACTTCTTCCTGTAACATCACTACAACATTGATTAGTTGGACCTCAGATATCTTCATGCAGAGTAAACAGCAGTGGTGTGACAAGCGTGAAAGACAAATCAAGAGTAACTTTACGTTAATTCGACAAAAAATCTTTTTATCACAGCATTCAAGCTAAGGTTTGTTCTGCGCACCATAATGAAACGTGTGCTCAAAAAGATTAGACTAAAAAAAGATACTGGTTGAGGTTTCCCTATGTCTTTAGCCTTGTGATAACTCAAAAAAATGGCATTCATGCAGAAACCCGTGATTCAGATGTGCACAAGTGACCAGCATGTGCTACTGTGTCCGCCTAAATAAATCAGTCTGTAATGTTGCAGTATTGGAGGTTCAGTATTGCTCTACGTGAACTTAGCAACCTTAACATATTATAATATTCTTGTTTGTATTTTTGGTTAAAAATATGTATTCTACTGTATATGACTTGCTTCCAAAAGGCTTACAAATTGAAGCCCTCTTATATTTTACCTAAATAATATTCATTGTCATTCCAAAGTGAAATTTTCAGTTATGTTGTAAATGTAAAATTATATCTGAGGAAAGCATTATAGCCACATGACACTTAGGTCTTGAACAATTTACGGTATCATTTACGAGGTCCTAGACTTAATAAAACACCATATACAGCAGATTTTACAGCTACAGCTAAGGCATCCTGTTGTAAGGTGCAGTATGCAGTTCAGTCTAGTTGCTTTTATTAGTTTATGGGGCAGATCTGCCACACCCAATATGGCTGATGTGTTGACGTGGGGATGTCATTACCCGGCTGTGGAATGTAGTGTCTGACAGTGGACAGGCAGCTGAGCAGTTGGGTAAGTAAACCGGAGCAGCCGGTTTTCCATTATCAGAGACAGACTAGGGGTAAAGCGCCAGTGTGAAGAGGTTGGATCTGGGGAACCTGAAGAACCGACTGCGATATGGACAGATGCTAAAGGTAGACACTAATGGAGATCAAGATTTGGATTCATGCTCTATTTGAACGTGGAAAATAACATGACAGGCTAAATGAGGCTTAGTAGTGTGTTTGGCCTCCACATGCCTGTATAACCTCAAGACAACACCTGGGTATGCTCCTGATGAGATGGCATATGTTCTCCTGGGAAATACCACCTCAAACCTGGAATAGAATATCAGTTAGCTCCCAGGGCCAAATGCAGCAGCATAGGCTCTCACAATGAGTCTGAAAATCTCATACTGGTACCTTATGGCAGTCTGGGTACCTCTGGCTTGCACATTGAGGGCTGTGCAGCCACTAAAAGAAATGCCTCACCACACCATGACTGACCCACCACCTAACCTGATGTTGCAGGCAAAGTAACGTTCTCTATGGTGTCTCCAGGCTCTGTCACGTCTGTCGCATGTTCTCAGTGTGAACTGCTGTTATCCCTAAAAAGCACAGGGCACAAATGGGAAATCTGTCAATTTTGGTATTTTATTTTTGTCCTGCATGGTGTTAGACTGAAAGGACGGGCCCTATGATTAAAGTAGTGGAAAAATACACATTAGTGTCATGCTGTTGTATGCCCCTGGTAGTGGACCCATGTTCCTCCTTGCACAAAGGACGTAGTTCCAGTCCTGCTGCTAGGTTTTATACCACCTATGTGTACACTATATAAGTTTAAACATAATAAACAAACACAAATTTAAGAATCAAAAATCAAGAATCAGTTTATTTATATAGCGCCAATTTACGACAGGTGTCGTTTCAAGGCACTTCACAGAAAATCAATAAAAAACAAAGATACATCACAACAAATCAATTTGAAAAAGTTTCAAATCTAAGGAACCCCAGCAGATTGCATCGAGTCATTGACTTGCAGCATTCACTCCTCTGGAATCAGCAGACGAAAACAATGGCTTTAACAAGAAGAAACCTCCACCAGAACCAGGCTGAGTACAAGCAGTCATCTGCCAAGACGAACTGGGGGTTTGAAAAGACAGAAAACTAAATTAGATGCACTAAATTAGATATACAGGATACTGTGAATCTATCATAATGCCTTGATGGGCATCATTGATGGGCACCCGGCTTATGATGTCCGGAGAAACGTGGCTGCCCGTCAAGGTCACCAATACCTTGTCAATTGGGAGGGCTACGGTCCCGAGGAGCGTAGCTGGGTGCCCCGTTCCTTCATCCTCAGCTCCAGCCTTATTTACTTTGAGGCCTATTCTTCATCTTCTGGACCGCCGGGTGGCGGTTCTTGGGGGGGGGGGGGGGGATTTACTGCCAGTGTGAGTTCTTTTCAGCTACTTCTCCAGTTGGCCAAAGGGGGTCACCAGTGCTCTTCTTCTGCTGGAGCTTCTTCCACCCCAGGTGCGCCCGGTTGGCGTTGATGAGCTGAGCCAGTATAAGAGGAGTGGTGGATCAGCTACTCGACGCCTGAGTGTTTGTTTAAGAATCAATAATCAGGAATCAGTTTCTTTATATAGCGTCAATTTACAACAGGTGTCTCAAGGCACTTCACAGAAAATCAATTAAAATCAAAGTTACATCATAGCAAGTCAATTTGAAAAAGTTTCCAATCTAAGGAACCCCAGCAGATTGCATCGAGTCATTGATTTGCAGCATTCACTCCTCTGGAATCGGCGGACCAAAACAATGGCTTGTGTTGTCGTTGACTTTACAGCAATCCCTCATACTGAGCATGCATGTAGCCACAGTGGAGAGGAAAAACTCCCCTTTAACAGGAAGAAACCTCCAGCAGAACCAGGCTCAGTACAAGCAGCCATCTGCCACGACCGACTGGGGGTTTGATAAGACAGAAAAGCTAAATTAGAAGGACATGATACTGAAATAATAGAGTTTATAGCAGCAGTTGTAGAGTGTCACTGAAAGCATCTCAGCCCATGTTCTCATCCAAGAAGCTGTCTCAGCTAACAGAATGCCAGCCCAGGTGTGGTTTCTATGGAGAGAAGAACACTAAGAGAAAACAAAAGGTTAAACAAGGTTGAAATAACGGTAACTAAGTAGATTGGAAAAAGAAAGAACGTAGAAGAGAGAGAAGTGGTCAGATTGTCCTCCAGCAGTCTAAGACTATAGCAGCATAACTATAGAAAAACTTAAATAACTTAACCCTATAGAGTGAGACATGAAGAAGGTAGAGCAAAGGAGAACCGCCTGTCAAGACTGAGTTCCTCCCCAACCGGATTAGGCTGTCCTCTCTATCTCTTCCTAACTATAAACTTTATCAAACATGAAGGTTTTAAGCCTAGATTTGAAACTAGACAGGGTGTCTGCCTCACGGACTAAAGCTGGAAGCTGGTTCCACAGGAGAGGAGCCTGATAACTTAAAGATCTGCCTCCCATTGTGCTTTTAGAGATTCTAGGAACCACCAGTAAACCTGCAGTCTGAGAGCAAAGTGCTCTGTTAAGGACATAAGGAGTAATCAGATCTCTAATATATGACGGAGCTTTATTAGTGAGGGCTTTATATGTCAAAAGAAGAATCTTAAAATCTATTCTAAGTTTGACAGGGAGCCAATGAAGGGAAGCTAAAATTGGGGAGATATGATCTCTCTTTTTAAGCTTCATCAGAACTCTTGCCGCAGCATATTGGACCAACTGTAGACTTTTAATTGCATTTTGTGAACTTCCTGCTAATAAAGAGTTACAATATTCCAGCCTTAAAGTAACAAATGCATGGACTAGCTTTTCAGCATCTGTCCTAGAGAGAATATTTCTAATTTTTGCTATATTCCTAAAATGAAAGAAGGAAATCTTACAGAACTGCTTGATAATCGGATTTACTCCCGGTAAAACCAGTCTCAGTGCCACTCTCTAGTTGCTCTTAGTGTTTTCAATCATTCTAGTTTTGCTTCTTGTTGCCTTTTTTCTAGTTAGTGTTATATTTATTTGCTACTTTGTTTTTTCCCCATACCTTTAACCTCCATTTTGCTCACTTCAGGTTACCGTCATCTCGAGTGCTCAAACTCCTCCCAAGATCCATCTCTTGTTGCTCACATCCATCTGGTCTCTCCGCTCTTCTTGACCCAGCTCGGTCTGCCCTCTCCAGCATAACTCCATCTGCCGCACACACCCCCTGGACAAATTATCTACCATCGCTGCTGAAAGGAACTCACCACTCACTCCTCTTTGGCGACAACTATTGACTTCACACCAGTAAGATCATTCCATTTATTCTCCCTCACCCGATTGCTTCAACTCACCTTACCTGTCCTCACCCTCAGAGGTCTCCGGTCCTCCACATCGTTGACATTTCCAGCCTCCTGCCGTTTCCCCCTGCCCCGCTGTCTCCCGTTCCTCACCGCTCTTTGTCATTGCCCGTTGCTGCCCGCTGCCGGATCCCTTTCCCTCACTTTCCCAAAATAAAAATCATTATAATTTATCTCCTGAGAGCTCTCTGTTCATGTGGGTCAGAGGCCTAAACAATATGACACCGCAGAGAGGAGTTCTAAACTACGACTCTGCTTCCTGGTATGGACCCTCATTTGTTAGTAATTTGGGGAGTTAATAAATTCGGCAATATTTCTAGAAAGAAGAGCTGCTCCGTCCAAAGCGGGATGGATGCCGTCTCTCATGTCGTCACTGGTACGATCAGGCAGGGGACCAGAGAAAATTATTTTTGCAAACTCACACACTAAAGCAACACTAATTTTAGTGACCTCCGATTGGCGTAACCGGGTGTCATTAGCGCTCGCGTGAATAACAATCTTACTATATTTACGATTATCCTTAGCCAGCAGTTTGAGGTATGATTTTATCGCCTGTTCTGGCCCCTGGAAAACATTTGACTATGGTTGCTGTTTTCTCTAAAGCAAGGTTTCTGACTATGGAGCTGCCAATTACCAGAGTCTGTTTCTCAGCGGGTGTATCGCTGAGTGGGGAAAATTGGTTTGAAACGTTAACAGGTTGGTTGTGAGCCAAAGGCTGGGTTGTTGGACTATGCTTTCTGCCTACAGTCACCCGGCCAGGCTGATTTCCCAGCTGCGTGGTAACTGCTAGAGGATCACTAGGGCAAGCTGTTCTTGCTGGCTCCACCCTATCTAATGGGCCTCTGCTATCTGCAGGTGTTTCAACAGCGCGGAGCCGAGCTTCCAATTCACACACATGGGAGACGATCCAGAATATACTTATACCATTTGTCGAGCCAAGTGTCACTTTTGGAAAAGATTGAGGGAGATCACAGAGCAGCATTGTAGGGAAACCAAAAGACAAGATCCCAATGCTGCTTTGGGGGGCGAGGCACCTTCACGTAGCTATGCAACCTGTACTGCCCCGAGGAAAAAACTAAAGAGGATACAGAAATAGAGAGAGGAATGGGAAAAATTAATTACCTGATAGAAAAAGTATTGGATAATAAATATAAAGCACACCATGGCAAACGTATATGCTCTAAAGAATTATAGAAGAAATAGATAAGTTTGTGTTTAAAAAAAAAAAAACTGATGGGAAGAAAATAACAAGGATCATGAATACAAAATAGAATATTCAACCACTAAGAGCAGAAAACATCAACCTGGGTAATATTTATATTCAACATTATGGAAACTGAAGTCTGTCTCTATACCTTTGTTTAAAAATAGCTGTGTCATGAACTCACTCCTTTAAATGTAAAGACAATGGAAATTTTCACATGTTTTTATGTTTACATAACAAATAACAAACAGTGTTCATTTATAAAGGTTTTAATATAATTTCTGAGTAAAAAATAGTAACATCAAGGTACATATTCCTGCTAAGTTTTAGCCCCTCAGATCCAGAAGTCATTTTGTACAACTGCCAACTTTTTTATTGAAATTTTACTGGGTTACTTTTGCATTCCCGTATTTTAGGCTTGATGTCTTCCTATGCTATTCTCTTCCTACTTTCTGCCTTTAGGATCCACTGCGTGAAATTCAAAAGAGTTTCCTCTAAGTTGAATAACGTTTTTACATTACATTAAAATTTTATTTAAACAAAATTTTCAGGGTTGAAGGTTTTGTAGGTCCCCAGGGTGTCCAGGCGGGAGCGCCAGGTCATTCCTGCTGGAGTGCTCCTGAACACCTGCCGCACAGGTGATCATGATCCACTGATTGTCAGAGACACTTAAGAGGAATGGTGACCAGACACACTCTGCCTGAGTGTCAGTTAGTCACCGGTAACGTTGCTCCTCAGCACCAGTTTCCATGTGTTTCTCCTCGTTGTATTTTCGTGTTTCCTTGTTGCCTCTCAGAACCACTAACTTCTTGTATGCTCAACCCAGGTCAACTTCTCAGAGAATCCTCCATGACTCCGTAATTTTTAAACTCCTGGATAACCTGCCAACTAATTCAAACTCTTCTTTAAGCTCCTGTCGGTCTGCTCGTTGCAGCAACCCACAACACCATCTACCACCCGCCGTTGGACATCTCAGCCTCCTGCATCATCCCTGGCAGTTTTCATCCACCTCTCAAAGTAATATCAACTTACGCCAAAATACCTCAGCCCTTTGCCTTAATTTACCTTCTCTGTCTTTGCTCTCCCGTGTTCCCAGTCCCCTGCGCCGTTCCCGCAGTTCCTGGATCCAGATTCACCTTTTACAATTACTGTAACTCTTTAAACTTGCTGAGTGTTCTCCTGAGAGTCGTCCTTGCAGACATGACAGAACTCTTAGGCCAAACTGACCCGCAGGAGGCTCTCAAGAGAGTGATCTCAGAGCAATCCACTATAATCAAGCCTACGAAACAGTTCTCTGTTCACTCTCAGAGCAACAGGCAAGAACAAACACAAAGTTAGATCAGATTAAAGCCTTATTGCATCATTTGGATCCTAGAGCCAACAATACCATCTTGCAGGTGGGTAGCGGTCTGCCGCTCCACCTCTACTTCTGCCACTTTCGGTTCCAGGTCACTGTAGGGTATCTGTTCGTGTCCCAGGTAAATAGACCGGTGAGGCTGGTGGTTGCAGCGGATTATGGCTGCAATGCTCTCTGGTTTTTGCCTTTGCTCCACAGTCTTCTCCCAGTGATCTTGCCAGAATAGCCTACATCATCGGCTTATTATGAGGTAAAGCTCTGAAGTGGGCGGAGGCTCGTTTTCAGACCTATCCGGACTTTGGCCTTACTTACTAAAGAATTTCGTTGTGAATTCACGACTACTTTCGGTCAAGAAACTGATCACGTTACCCTTTCGAGAAATTTATGGAAGGTCAGACAAGGTAGTAGATCTGCAGCTCATTTCTACATCAAGTTTAGAACTGTTGCAGCCGCTATAGACTGGGACATAGGCTTATTAAAGAGCGTGTTTTTCCAAGCTTTAAATGAAACCTTGAAAAATGAGTTGGCCATTCTTCATGAGCCTCCTACACTTGATGAGTTCATAGTTTTTGCATCCGGGTAGATGGCCATCTGAGGGAAAGAAATTGGTTATGGACATACAAGAGAGCTTCTGCCTGCCAGGTCCAAGCAGCTAACCAGCCTCCCTCTCCACAACATCCTCCTTCTGAGCCATCAGCAGGATCATCGACCATCACCACCTAGACCAAAACCTATGCAGGTCGGGCGGTCCAGAATAACAGGAGGATGCAGTCGCATCAGTGTTCATAATGTGGTGACCCATACTCCTATAGTCCCACATGTCCATCACGCCGAAAGGAGAAGATCCCCGAGCAGCTACGCCTGTGAGCATGAGGGCACAGACAGACCCAAACCCATTGTCCCATGAACCTGCTACCAGCTACTTTCATAAACAGTATGGAGTCATTTCTTTCCCTCAGCGCTGACCCTCATTGCTCAGACCCTAGTAGAGGGAGTCAAAACCCTTGGAGTTAATCAAAGCTGGTAATCACAAGGAAATAAAATTATTTTATGTTTCTCAGCCTCACAGCCACAAATCATCCTTGGAAATGACTGGCTCAGAACTCACTATAAACTGGCAAAATAACAGTTAATTCCTGGTCATCTAACTGTCTCTCTTTCTGCCTTCAGGCTGTCGTTCCTCCTAGCCCGCCCCCTGAGGAAGACTCCATTGACTCTCTGAATCTCAGTGCGGTCCCTAAGGAATACCTGGATCTCAAGCAGGTATTCAACAAATCCAAAGCCTGTTCATTACTTCCACACTTTCCATATGATTGTTCAATAGATCTTTCCGGACCCCCCTTGCCTTCCAATCGCCTTTACAATATTTCACGCAATTAGAGAGAGTTGATGGATGCCTATATCAACAAGTCCCTGAATCAAGATTCAGTTTATTTATATAGCGCCAATTTACTACAGATATCGTCTTAAGGCACTTTACAAGAAGAACCATCAAAATAAAAGATACATCATTAACAAATCAATTTGGAAAAGTTTCCAATCTAAGGAACCCCAGCAGATTGCATCAAGTCATTGACTTGCAGCATTTACTCCTCTGGAATCTCCTGGCTGCCGGAATCACCGGATCCTACCCATCGCCACTCGGGGCAGGCTTCTTCTTCGTCGCCAGAAAGGATGGTTCGCTCCAACCCTGCATAGACTAGGTTTGAACAATTTTACCGGAAAGAACAGATTCCCCCTTCCTCTCATCTCTGCGGCTTTTGAACCCCTCTATACGGCCACCGTCTTCTCTAAACTCGACCTCCGAAAGGCTTACCACCTAGTGAGAATCTGCCAGGAAAATGAGTGGAAGACAGTGTTCAAAAAACCTCTGGAACACTTTGAATATTTAGTTATGCCATACGGTTTATGTAATGCGCCGTCACTTCTCCAAGTACTAATTTAGGACGTTTTCCGCAATTCTCTCAATATTTACTTTTTTGTTTACCTAGATGATATTCAGATTTTTTCCTCTCCGAACACAGATAACACGTGCGCCAAGTCCTCCAGCAACTACTTCAAAACCCCCTGTATGTTAAAGCAGAAAATTCGAATTTCACAAGTCATTCATTTCTATTTTTGGTTTCATTTTCGAGGGCGGGCAGAACCGAGCAGACCCCGTAAAACTTCAAGCCATAAAGGATTGGCCCGTTCCGGAGTTTAGGAAGCAGCTTCAGCATTTTCGGAAAGTTACCCTCTGCCAAGCACGAACCTGTCCAACTAGAAGCAGCATCTCCCCTGGGCTGAATATGGACACAAATCGCATGTTCCTTCTGCTACTGGTCTTTCTCCCTTTGAGGTCTCCTTAAGTTATCAGTTCCCTGTCGACGAGAGGGATATCTAGGGATCCCCAGTGCAACACCAGATCTGCTGAAGACATAAAATCCGGAAGGACACCATCAACGCACTCCATCAAACAGCAGCACAAAATAAGAGATACGCCAACAAGAAACGGGGGCCAGCCCCAGTCTACTCTCCAGATATCCTTCTAAAAGCCATGTCCAAGAAGCTCTCCCCCAGGTTCACCGATCCCTATTCTATTTACTCTGTTATCAGCCTTTCCACAATCCTTTTCTGCCTCCCTTTGAGTATGAGCATTCACCCGATGTTTCATGTCTCTCAGATAAAGCCCGACAACACCAGCATCTTCCACCTCTCAAAGTACGATCCACTTCAACAAAAAAATTACCTCAGTCCTCTACCTTCACCCACTTCCTCTGTCTTTGCTCTCCAGTGTTCCCGGTCCCCTGCACCATTCCCGCAGTTCCTGGTTCCAGATTCACTTTTACAATAAACTCTTTAAACTTGCTGAGTGTTCTCCTGAGAGTAGTCCTTGCATGTGGGTCGAGAAGCTAAAGCAATACAATATACTCTAGGGCTGAAGGCTATTAGAAAATGTTTGAATATCAATAACATTGGCAAACATTCCAATACCAACATCAGGTGAATAATAATTTGTTTTCCATGTGTTCATGTCACTCACAAATATGCATCTAATTAAATGCAGGTTTGAGTCAAAAAGTTTAGAAAAATAATTTTAAAAAAGTCAGGACGCCAGGAGAGGTTAAGGCAATCGGGTCAGCCGGCCAGCACATGAGGTCTCCCTTTTTTTCTGGGAGTAGGAAACTCTACTTGCAACCTTCACTCCTCTGGAATCAGCACACCAAAATGATAGCTTGCATAGTCATTGACTTTACACCAATCCATGTAGCAATGCATGTAGCGACAGCAGAGAGGAAAAACTTCAGTTTAACAGACAGAAGAAGAACCTCGCTCAGTATGACCGGCTGTCTGAACTTTGAACTTTGACCGGAAAACTGGGGGTTTTAAGAGACAGAAGACACAAATGGATGCAGAGGAAACTGACATGAACAAGCTGTTTTAGGAGTAGTTGTAGAACATTGTTGGCAGCACCACCAGCCAGGGTCTTTCTCCAAGAAGCTATCTCAGCTAACAGAATGCAGGACAAGGTGTAGCTACTATGGACAGAAAGTTAACAGTTGAAATAACGTGGGTTGACCATTAGGGTTTACAGTTAGTAGTAATCTCAATTGAATTGTTGCCCACTCTATTTAATTTGATCAGATTCTTAAATCGAGTGAGTACAAAGGCAGGACATGAAAAAGGTTTAGTGTTAACATTCTTTCATAGTCTACACTGTTTTTCAGATCCCATAATTTCATATTTCTACAAAAGAAAACATACTGAGCACTGGGGGCTGTTCCTGTTAAGTTAATACAATTGTTATGGGTGCTCTTTGCAAGAATCAAGAATCAGTTTATTTACATAGCGCCAATTTACAACAGATGTCGTCTCAGGGCACTTTACAAGAAAATCAATTAAAATCAAAGATAAATCATAAGAAATCAAGTTGAAAAAGTTTCCAATCTAAGGAACCCGAACAGATTGCATTGAGTCATTGACTTGCAGCTTTCACTCATCTGGAATCAACAGACCAAAACCATGGCTTGTGATGTCGTTGACCTTACAGTAATCCCTCATAATGAGCATGCATGTAGCGACAGGGGATAGGAAAAACTCCCCTTTAACAGGAAGAAACCTCCAGCAGAACCAGGCTCAGTGCAAGCAGCCATCTGCCATGACCCACTGGGGGTTGGAAAAGACAGAAAACTAAATTAGCAGCACAGGATACTGAAATAATAGAGTTTGTAGCAGCAGTTGTAGAGCATCACTGGAAGCATCTCAGCCCATGTTCTCATCCAAGAAACTGTCTCAGCTAAAATAACGCCACCCCAGGTGTGGTTACTATGGAGAGAAGAACACTAAAAGAAAACAAAAGGTTAACAAGGTTGAAATAATGGTAACTAAGTAGATTGGACAAAGGAAGAAAGTAACAGAGAGAGAAGTGGTCAGATTGTTCTCCAGTAGTCTAAGCCTATAGCAGCATAACTATAGAAAAACTTAAATAACTTAACCCTATAGAGTGAGACATTAAGAAGTTAGAGCAAAGGAGAACCGTCTGTCAAGACTGAGTTCCTCCCAGCCGGATTAGGCTGTCCTCTCTACCTCTTCCTAACTATAACCTTTACCAAACAGGAAGATTTGAAACCTAGATTTGAAACTAGACAGGGTGTCTGCCTCACGGACTAAAGCTGGAAGCTGGTTCCACAGGAGAGGAGCCTGATAACTAAAAGATTTGCCTTCCATTTTGCTTTTAGAGATTCTAGGAACCACCAGTAAACCTGCAGTCTGATAGCAAAGTGCTCTGTTAGGGACATGACGAGTAATCAGGTATCTGATATACGATGGAGCTTTATTAGTGAGGGCTTTATATGTCAAAAGAAGAATCTTAAAATCTATTCTAAGTTTGACAGGGAGCCAATGAAGGGAAGCTAAAATTGGGGAGATATGATCTCTGTTTTTCATCAGAACTCTTGCTGCAGCCTTTTGGACCAACTGTAGACTTTTAATTGCATTTTCTGAACTTCCTGCTAATAAGGAGTTACAATAGTCCAGCCTTGAAGTAACAAATGTATGGGCTCGTTTTTCAGCATCTGTCCTTGTCAGGATCCATGTTTTGGTTTGGTTCAGTTTGTTGTTGTTTCATTTATATTTAGTTTTTGCTTTGTTTAGTTCATCAATAGTTGTCTTATTTTATTATCTTTACTATTCATTTATATTTTCTATATGGTTATGTTCTCTAGCTTGTTCCTTCACTCCCCTGTTCTCTGTTTCTTCCTGTGTGTTTGTGTTTTTCCTCATCTGTGCTTGTTTCTCCACTCATCCTTCATTCACATCTGTCATCAATAATCCAATCATCTTCTCCACCAATCCAACCCCGGTTCCCTATTATTTAAGCCGCTCTCATTCATTCACTCACCGCTGGATCGTCTGTTGTCCTTCCGTGATGTCCTTCCTTATGTTCACCCTGAGGTTCTTCCATAGCTTTCTTGCCGCCTTCTCGTCTTGCTCCAGAGTTTCCTCCTCCACGTCTCCTGTAAGCCTCCTCTTTTGCTCTCTGAGTTCTCTGTTCTTGGCTCTTCATTTTTGTCCTCTCTCCGTGTTCTTCATTTTGGTTATCTCCCCTGGTCCCGTCCTGTGTTTCTCTGTTGATTACTTTCGGCGTCTCACTTCCTGCAGTCCCCAATTTCCCGTGCCTCTTCCCCCTCGTGATTGTTATTGTTCTCATTGTGTCAGTTTATTTCCTCCCTTCCCGTGTTCCTTAGTTGTGTTTGCTTATTTGATTAGTAGTGTTTATTTACGTTTGTAATTCCAGCGTCTCGTTTTAGTTCTCCGCTTTGTTTACATTTTAGTAGTCCCGTCTCCGCTCCCTGTTTGTTTACGTTCCGCGATGTTCCGTTTCCGCTTTGCTGTTGTTCCTGTTTATTTTCCGTTTCATGTTTATGTTCATTATTCTTCCCCAACAATAAATTATTTATTCACTCAATTCCACCTCTGCTCGAGGCATTTAAACGTTACGTGACAGAACGATCCAGCCAGAATCAACTCGAGCAGTGATTCACATCCACGATCCGTTTCTCCCGCACTTCCGCCTTCCGCCTTCCGTCATGCCTTCTAGTTCCTCCCGCCGCAAGAAACACCGCTCACAAGGTTATGTAGTTTTACGCCTATTTATTTAATTTACAAAACAACGCATTTTGCTTTCAGAAGGCTTTAACACAAATTGCTTCCTGATACCGTCTTGTTGAGTACGAGTCAAGGGCTAAGATTAAAACAACAGAAGAAGATTTTTGTCAGTGAATCAGCCATAGCAACTTATCATTATGTTAAAAAGGACAAAAATTATAACAGGAACAACAGTGAAATAAAAAGTAAATTTAGAGTGCATATTTTTGTGTCAGGCTTTCACAAACCCGAAGTTTAAATGCAGAGAAAACTATAACAATTCAGGAGAACACACACCCTGATAGTACTTAGTAAGGGAGAGCGGGGTTGGTCACACGGGTAGGTTGTCACAGTTATAAAATCTCAGCCACTAAAAGGTGCTGATCAAAACCTTTTACACAAAAATGTTGGTTATTAGTGTTAGAGGTTGCCTGCGTTAACTGTGGATTGGAAAGGAGCATAATCTTGAGGTTTCTTTATGTGTTTTCCGTATACAAAAGTACATTTTGTGGCGTCTCTTGTTGTTCTTCTAACTCATTACACTATGGGTTGGCAAAAAAATAATTATCTTTTTAAAATATAAAGACAAAACTACAGTTTAGCTAAAAAAATTTCAGCTAGGCTAACACATGTGGGCACTTGCCTCAAAAGGATCTAAAAATGTCTGTTGGGATAGGTTGTCATGACTGTTTCCGACATATGGCCTGTCGCTTATTGAAGTTCGCAAATTGGCTTACACTTTTGTAGCAGCCTCAGCTACCTGGATGTTACATAATTCTGGGAAAACCATGACCATCTATGGCACCCCGAAGATTGTGGCTACTGCCGTCCCACAAGCAGCAGATAGTTAGACTATCTAGACTGGCCTTAAAAATATGTCATAGTTACCCCTGTTCTCAGTTTACAAGTGAATTATGCTAATTACACTTGTTTGGTGATTTGAGAAGTGTTTGGTTTTATATGGACTGAAAAATAAAAAAAATTGTGTGACTTTAAAAATCTTAGCATTTTTCTTTTCCATTGGAATAACACAGGGACAACCAATCCCATAGGTTGTGACCACCTACCCCACTATGGGGTTTGTTGTCACATGTGCATAAGGTGGTTTTGGCAGTTCATATCTTTTGAAGATAATTAATTAAACCACAGCTAGGACACGTCAATTGTCCATAAGACATACAGCTTTAATTATGTACAGAAAGGGCCTCCTTACCATACACTGTTTTTGCAAAAAATCTAAATCAAGTAAAAAGTATGACAACCATCCCCGGTCTCCCCTATTTAATTGAAAGTGGAAGAAAAATGTATGAAAAGGGAGGACAGGGTTGCAATTAAGCAGACTGTTGGACACACTGGTTATAATAAGGACAATACTGGTGATGTAATTAAAATTGAATAGCGATACCAGGTAAACAATCATCTAATGAACATCTAATAACAATGAGCACATAAACTAAACCTTGAGCAGAAAACAGAAACAACTAAACCCCACTCGAAATATTTCACAAATCCCTATAACAAAAAAAACACTGGAAGGAATAAACCCTTAATAGGCTTTTACCCGTATCTGAGGTAGTTGTGCACCAACCCTAAAAAGGACAATTTGCATCAGATTGCCATTCTTCTCTGGTCATTGACTGAATATAAAAGCAAGTGATTTATGCAACTGTAGTATCAGGAGATAAAGTTCCCGTTCAAATCCACCAGATGGTAGCACAATCAAACCCTATTTTTTCTGCCCATAGACAATGTTCTGCTGATTTAGGATTCAAGCAAGTTGAATTACATATTATATAATCTATTTTTTTTTAATTAAAAAGCCTATTAACGTTACCATGAAGAATCAGTTCTAAGCATTATGTGTATATATCTTAGTCTTTACAAGAGTAATGACAAGCGTAGTAGGCAACATCCTCTAGCGGTGTACTGAATATGCTCCATCAGTATTTTGTTAAAATAGTAGGGCTTCCTGAATTTTAGTGCACAAGCCCGACATTCTGTAAATTAATATAAAGGCTTGAGGCACACATGCAGTGGCCCCAAACTCAGATTATCCAAAATACTGGATATTCCAAAAATTACATATACGTTCTGTCGGATGATGTGCTGTCATCTAGTGTTGGTTATCCTTGCTAGTTACCAAGGTACCTGAGGGTAACTACGTTCAATCATGTATAAAATGGCAATTCTAGTGTACTGGTTCATGCTATGTTATGTACTTTATTAAACTTGATCGGTCAGGTTGTATGAATCATGGAAGAATTAGTTGCTTCTAATAGATATTGTGTTTGAAAACACTTTTATTACTGCATGCTTTGGGTAACAGACACACTGGTGTAATTATTTTAGAAATTGCTGATTAAATAGATTTTTATTTCAAACAACCTAATCTATAATTCATAAGCAATGGTCTGACAATTGTTGAAAAAGCATTGGTGGAGCAGCAATTGAGAAAGCAAAATGGCCTCTGTGCTCTTAAGATCAGGGGATAATAAGTAGACTGATTTCAGATGACAAAGAAGCAACAGATGCTTAAATAACCACTCATTTCAACTAAGCTATGTGGAATGTAATTTCTTAATCGCCAGCACCCGAAACCCTGAAGCAGATGTCGTACAGCAGCAAAAGATCACACCAGCTGCCACTCCTATCAGTAAACAACAGGAAACCAAGGGTTAGAATCCTTTAGGCTCAACATTGATGGACAATAATAGGTTAGAGAGAGTTTTAAACCAGAGTTTATGTTTTCTGTTAAGTTCAGTCCTTCACAACTTGGCAACCAACCCCCTAAGAGCTACTGGTGCCTCCTGTAACTGAGGTGTTACTTAAGGCCATCTGCCAGTCTCTTGTTTTATGGGCTTCTTGTATTAAACCTATTTTAGGTGACCTCCAAATAAATATTTAGATCAAAATTTTGTCTTTGACTTTATTGCAAGGCTTTCAAATTCTTTAACCAGTTCCCGTTTAAAGATGAGTACAATCATTTTTCCCTTATCTGTATCCCTTTCCTACCACAAAAAGTGGGTTTCACCAAATTGGGCCAACACTAGTACACAAACCCCACATTTGCATTGAGTCTAAATACATCACCACTGTCAGGTTATTCATTAAATACATGAACTATTGCTAGAAAAGTTTATTCACCTCAATTTCGGACCTACAGACCCTTTTGTCAATGAGTCATCTGGTCTTTGTCTATATTGACAATGGTTATTCTAAGTGTAGTCTTTGTGTTTTTTCATTAAAGCAAAAGATTTCTTCTTGCTGTCCTCCAGTGACATTTCCTGTGAGTATAAGGCTGCTATGCTTTGATTACGTTGTTTGGATTTTGGTTGGGGTAGCTGGATATGGTATTGGAATGGCTAATTTTAAAAGTCTTTCTGATGTCATACAAAACAGCTCTTTGGATCTCACCCCTATATTTATACTCACTTGAAGAGTAAGTACATTAGCAATAGGATGTAGAAGTTTTACAGAACTATATTTGTTTCACTATATATAGTGAAAAAATATTTTTAAAATATTCCGATCTTTTGTGTTGCTCTTGTATGTGATTCTATTTCAAATCTCTAAATCTGAAAATTGTGTGAAGCCATCAACCAACAAACGGAAAGCATGTTGAATAAACGAGATTATTGCAATTCCTGTGATAACTTGCCATTTCACAAGGTTGCAATTTCTAAGAAACAGAATGTTTAAAATACAAAACCTTAATAACGGAAACCTACACATTATCCAGAACTATCAATTTACTTCCACAGACCTCTGCCATTGATCACTTTGGCTGACCCCAGGTGTATCCATTCATCAATAATTAATTTACTCAGAACATCCTGACAAACAGTGCAAAAAACCCCACAATAAAACATTGTCAAGATCTGAATAATTTATGGTGCACAATAAATATATTGAACAATAAGTAAAACTAGATAAAATACATAACCTCTCATTAGTATTTTCATTCATCAGAAAATCAGACTTGATAAAACATTTGGATTACCAGTAAAGGAAGCTCTGAGGGTTTCTGAATACATTGATCTCTACCTTGTCTCAAAAGTGAGAAGACATTTAGACCACTATAAACACAGCCATATATCCCTTTAGCTATTTAGCATTTTCAAACCTAAACGTTCATGTGTATTACCTAAATGTAGAAGAGCAATACATATTGCAAGACTTAGAAGTGGTAATATGATATTCGGAAATCTGGACCTGTTCTTACTCACAAACCTCAAAAGTAAAACTGACTGCTCTCAGAATTCACCTTCTAATGAAATAGACTCCGAATATGTGCTATTTAATCTCAGCGTAAACCCAGTTAGACTGTGAAGCTTCAGAGGGTCGTTAGAAAACAACAGTGGGTTAAAGAGAAGCATATTTAAAAAGGAACTCAGAGGGAAGAGAGAAAGTTGCTAACCCATCTACAGAAAATCAGGTACAATTATAAATCCACATCCTGAGCAACATCAAATCCATTATCCAATAACAGAAAGACTATGGCACAATTGAGAACCTCATTGGCTGTCCCGTCTAACTGACTTACCACACAAGAACAGCATATATCAGAAAAACAGCCAAAGAGGTTTGTGGTAAAGCTGCAGAGATTACTAGATCAGGTAGTAGAACTATTCTAATAAAATAAAATACAACCAATGAAAAGCTTGTTTAAAGTTGTAATGGCTATAAAGAGGGCACATGAAGGAAGTTGGTCTGTGTGAATGAGACCAAGAATTTAAGTTTTTGCTCTGCTCATGGCATGCTATGTGCTTGAATATTCTCTAACATGTGCTAATGTGACTTAATTTTATTTAAGTTTTGAATGAATAACTTCTTTTGCAAGGCACTGAACATGCCACAAGGATGCCCTAATTTTTCTGTTTGTGAATGCACATGTTTTTGCTGAAGACACCATCCCTCCTACTTTCTTAAAAGACTGCTTTCCCTTCCCCCGCTTTCATGCAGTGGCTGCTTTTTGTGAATAAGCGCTAACAGTATGATCATCAACCACTGCTGTTGCTTTGATACAAGGTAAACAGAAATCATCTGGTTCTCTGCAAACAAGTATGAGCGCAAACATGCTCACACCGCATCCGCTCATTTTAGGATTATGGGATTAAATGTTCATTGCAACATTCGCCGGATGGTGCTGCAATCCGGAACCAAAGGGTTTAGGCAACGGAGACAAAGAAGAGAGTGAAAGACGCTGGAGCTTATTAGATAAGAAAAATGCAAGCACCTACACAGAGAGGCAGCAGATTGTTTCATATATATATAGCAATGGAGAAATGTGGAATGCAGGGTGGTAGAGACAGGATTAAAAAGGGCTGATTATTCATTCATAATTCTGCCCTCATTCAGATTGCCTGTCTGCTGAGTGAATTGTGTGATCACCTTCTTATATAAGAGGGCGAGAGGAGCTATGAAGCAGCAGGAAAAATGGATTGGGATGGGGGAAGTCAGGTGGAGGTTGGTTGTACTAAGAACAAAAATAACCAATGACATAATGCTGAAAAAAATCTGTGTTAAAGGTATAGGAGAGGATCTTCAGCTCATTCTCATTTTTGCAACACTGCGCATGCGCCGCCTCATCTCCAGTAACACCCCCCTGATATCGGGAGCACGCACATCCTCAGCACATGCAGTCTGTTTACATCTGCGGGACAACAGCCTCTGGCGCCGCATTGGACTTATTACAGAATTGGGAAAATGTCTGGCACTAGGTCTCTAATTCACGAATTCAAACATGAGAGCCCATTGTACGGGTCGGGTGGGTGATTAGTGATATACGTCATAGCGTAAATTGTATTTCCGCACTGACAGCCAGTTATTTTTCGCCACCGGTCGTTTTTGATTGGCTGTCGTTTTCAACGGGATTTTCCATTGAAATTTTTCTATAGAAAAGATCCTCTCCTATACCTTTAACATTTTTATGAGAATATTTAACATTTGAAATTAAACATCACTACAGAGCAGCATCTGGTACAATGCTAATTTATCTAACATCACGTGTTCCAGTAGATTTATTTCAACTCATACTATTTGGATGTGCCATACAATCTTTTGATTTGCTTAGAATAATTACAGAGAATCTTTTAGAAATAGCTAAAGGATCTGAATCGAAAGGGATTTTGTTAAAAGGTTTGTTAACATCTTACCAGCAGTAGATACCTTCATCTGCAGGATTAGATTGTTTTTCTTATTTTCAGAAGACTTTAAATATTCACTGTTTCAAACACAGCAGATCGCACTACCCCTGCAATAGTTTAAAATCTTTTGAATGAGATTACAGAGAGAGTGCCAAAGTGAAAGTATTTTTCTACAAACCTTTGTTATCCACCAGAGGTCTGCAACTCCAGTCTTTAAGTGCCACTGTCCTGCAACACATGGATGCATCACTCCTGTAGTCCAGAATTAAAAGATTAAACTACCTCCTGAGAGTGATAACGTTTACAAATACCTGCCAATCAACCGTTTGTTCGATTTAAGCAGTGTTAGAGCAGAGGTTACCCAAAACAGGATTGTGGCCTTACATGACTGGAGTTGAAGTCCTGTGTTCTATGGTGTTGGTCTTTCAACAAAGACAAGGTCAGCTGGCTGGTTGCTTATGGCAAAGACATTTTCTTTGCCATTCTCATTAAAGCAGTAGCTTTGAAGTTATTATAAGCAAGCTACTAGTTTATTTATATACTAGATAACTACAAGAAAAGCAGCATAAAATACAGTGGGACACAGTATTTATTATTAAAGTAAGAGTAAATATTTTGTAAAAAAAAACAAACTAATAAAAAACAAAAATAAATACAGTACTGGCTAAACCAGGAGTGCCCACACTTTTCGAGCTTGCGAAAAGTGTGGGCTTAAATCTTAAATCTCAAATTTACTTAAATCTTCACCCCACCCACCCACAAAAATAGTGTAATGCCTATTAATTTTATATAATTTAAGTCATTGTTAATATTTATGTTTAGGATGACATATATTTTACATACATTTAAAATTAATCTATAACACATATTAGTTTGTCTTGCATAACTGCATTAGCTCACTGTAGAATGTATGTGTTTTATCCCAAGCACAAGCAGATCCAGATAAGTGTATAAATACATACATATACCTATATATGTAGATTTCAGGGGAGTCTGGTGCTACCCCGGCCTCTCGCTCCTCTAGCTTTGTCTCCGCTAAGAAAGACGGGGAGACTCGCTACCCAACTAGTTTGCTAAGACGGCTAACGCAAAGCATGCATGAATAAATTTAAATGTGCATCAGTTAGCTGCCCGGTACGTGAATGATAAGATAAACGGAAGGATGGATGCTGTCATCTGCTGTGCAATCGACCTTGCACTCCTCTCATATTAGGCACTCCTGCGCTAAACGGTACACCAAATAACTGACTAAAAACATGTTTGTTTAACAGCTGACTATAGGTTGAATTAACCAGACATGTGCAAGCTTGGTAAACCTGTGCTACCTCATAAAGAATAAAGTTTTGAGAATTTGAGAAATAAGTGTATTTACTTAAAAATTTCTACTATATTCAGCAGCCAGATGTAAACACTTCAATTTTAACCAGTTTTTCAGTCTGAAGACTCTAACTTGTTAAATTCATAAAGCAGCAAAATATTTAATTGAGATTTTTTTATAATCTAACATTTAATGTCTTTACGACCCAATTTTAATCACTGGATTTTTGCAAACTTGGTTTTACATTTTGTTTAGTCTGTCCTGTGTTTGCATTTTGGGTTATTATCTGGCAGTTACTCTGACCAAAAATGTTTTACATGTTCCATTCGAAGAATCTGTTTCATGCCACAAAGGACTTGGTAAAGCACTGACCTTCATTTCCTATCTAAATCATACATTTTTGTGTGAAAAATTCTGGATATGCAAATATTCATGTATATGAGAAATGGCTAAAATGACATCCCGAAAGAGGTTTAAGCATGTCAGGTCATGTTGTGTAAAAGGTATTAGTAGACCAGGGGTGCACACACCTTTCGAGCTTGTGAGCTACTTAAAAGATGACAAATCCTAAGGGATCTACCCCACCACCATCACCACTAAAAAAAAACAGCACAACACCTATTTACTTTATATTATTCAAATAGTTTTATTTTATATTTTGTCTTATTAGGATGAAGTATAATTCAAAATTAATCTATAACCATATTAGTTTGCATAACTGCATTAACCCACTGTGGAATATGTGGGTTTCTCTCCAAATACAAGCAGTCGCAGATAAGTCTATAAATACATACATATACATAAATATATATAGAGTTCAGGGGGCCTTGGTGCTACCCCCGGCCTGTAGCTTCGCCTCTGCGACGAGAGACTGAGAGACTCGCTACGCGACACCGTAGTTTGCTAAGGCGGCTAACGCAAAGGTCACATAGTTAGCGTGTTCGCGTGCTTAAACACACATCAGTTTGCTTGCCTTATGCAAATAAAAAAATCTACTTCCTTTAATGCCGTGCCATCGCCCTGCACACCTGTCGATCACGATCGACGTATTGGGCACCTCTGTTGTAGACAATTTAACACCCAAGTTTTAACCTCTTTTTGTAGTATTTTTGAACACTGAAGGAAGGCGGAGAACCAATTTCTACTTAGATCCTTGCCATACTGTGGTGTCTTGAAGCAGTCTTTTGAGTTGAGTATATTTCTGACCTTACCAAGATCTTAAGAATTCCTCTTAATGCCTAAAGAGATTTGTTCTGGTTGAGTCACAGTTTATGCCTCAACTGGAAAGAGGTCTGGAATAGATCTGAATTTTGGGAGAAAAACAAAAGAGAGTGAAATAAGAGATGAATCATGCTGCAGTGACTAACGCCTTGCATAACAAAGTCTGAAAATCCTTGTTGGTCGTAAGCAAGCGCCTACAAAGATAATGTTTTGTAAGCCACCCACGTTGCCTTCCGAAAAATGCTTTCCAGCGGAAAGACTAACAGTTTGGGATTTTATTTCCAGATTTAGTAGTTTTTTAGCCTATGTTATGGAAGAACAGCAGAAGAAAAAAATCCCACAAATATCTACAGCTAAAAACCCTTTTAATTACAATATAGAAAGTGTCAGAGTGATTGAGTTCATGATTGGATCATAACTTAGTAGTTAGGTTTAACTTTTAAATTAATAGAGAATTTTTAAATAAGACATACAAATATTAACTTTTTTGACAGCTTTTATGTTGGTATTTGCCATAAATGCTAACTCGTACAAGAGAGAGCATTTGCTTGGAAAAGATTAGTTCTAGAAAAAGACCAGGACTGTCTCCCAGCTTTCAAAATCATTTACATTTTTTTTTACATTTCTAACGATGAGAAAATGAGATTAATAAAGCAAAGGTGAATATTACTTTCAAAATGGAAATTAATAAAAAAAAATTTATCCCAACTGCAGTGATATACTGTATATCCATGTTTTAGGTAGTACTTTATAAAAAACGACAGAAAGTAATACAGTGCCAACAAGAGAAGTTTCCCTCCTTATAAATTTCTTTAGTTTTTCCTTTTTTTAATCAGATATAAACGTTCCAGATCATCTCGTAAAGGACCTAGGTAAACGCAGAATAAAACTTTTTTTTTCAAATTATAATTTTATTTGTAAAGAAAGAAAGAGAAAGATTAAAAGACCTACATTTTAACATATACAACAGCCTCCATATACAGTATATACCATAGAAAAGTGATGCTGGGAGTTATCTCTCCCTGACTTTTTTCTCCTATTTTAAAGTGCTGGCCTACGTCTTATATAGGGTTAGCTAGTTGTTTTACTGCCAAACACATTTATCCATTTTGCATCGTACTGCAGAGCAATCCAAACTAGGACTGGATTTCATTGTTCTGGCTAACCACAACAAATGTCAATGGAAGATGAATAATCAGTGTACCACACCACCTGCAGCTAACGTTCCCCCTTCCTACTTTTCGCTATCTTTCGTTATTGTTATTATTATTATTATTATTATTATTATTATTATTATATGCATTTTGTAAATGTGTAAACACAGTGCCGAAAATGCCATGATCCTTGCCTTACAGTGACTTGTGCTTGGTTGTTAGTAATGCGTACTTTCAAAAAATAGTATAAAATAGTTTTGCAACTATTAATTTTTTGTATGACAATATATCTTTTGGGATCAGAACTGATCCTGGTGGCTGATTTGTCACAGATATGCCAAAGAATTCTTATTGGTCAACCTCAAATATCATTCAGCAGGAGGTTGTTAGGACAAGCCATGATGGACTGAACTACGAGATGCATGGAATCTGGTATAAAACGGTTAATCCACAATGCAATGTACTCAGCTACTTAGTTTATTAGAAAAGGTTCCAACATCTATTTAAACCAAAAACTTTAGCTGGACTTTTTCTCTCATCACTTGTCGTTAGATGCCACGAAAGAAACCAACAGCACGAAAATCAAACTTTACTGACGCGTAGTGTTATGATGTTCAACTCTGCTTAACTCTTTTCCTTCATCTTTTGTAAAATAGGATTAATAGGCAGGTATCCACTAATTACAAAACAATAACTGTGGCTGGACTTTTTAGGCTTTTTGTTTTACCTGATAATAAGGTAGAGCCCTGATTTGGTTAATTGAATATAACTCAGTTTCTAAATAATCTGAATAACTGCTAATGTTATTATTTAGCTATTAGGAGCCAAAATTAATTAATATTGTTGCCAAACAAGGTACAAGGATGAACAGTGGAAAATATTTTATTTTCATGATCCCTAATAAATTCCGTATGAGCGACCTACCAGCAATAAATCCTGTATGTGTGATTTATTGTAAATTTGGACCTTTGCAGATGCATTTCGTAATAGGCCAAATGCATGCCCTATAGATAAGTTCATGGGATTTAATGTTGATTTCTCTGTCGATTCCTGCAGACAACCTTAGACACCTGATGACCACTCTAGAGACAAACCTGCAGTGTCTAATGTTTTTGTCACCTTGGTAAAATAATTATATGTAAAGCACCAAAAACGTTGTTTTGCACATTGGGCAACAACATATATATTCCATCTTAGATTGCTAGTACATCCTTACCTGCAAGCTGGTATGATTGCAAACGTTTGAAAATAACCTTAGTCAGGTGCCTCTTGTAGCCTTCTACCAGACCTACAACTTTCAAAGTGTTGGGAGTCCAACCTTCCTGTTGCAAGGCCATGTTACCAAATTACTTCTGCTTTGGTGTTTGAAGATTTACTCATTTTCATCCTCTGTAGGATATGTTTTTTTTTTTTTTGTACTTTAATAGCAGTTGTATTTTGTGTACCAAGCTGAAACCGAAATAAAGAAAACACATATGACTGATGTACCTGAAACATATCTATTCATCCTTTGAAGGAGTTTGATACCCTGAAGCAGGCAGTAAATAATATGTATCCAATAAACTGTCAGGTATAAGAAACATGGGCCAAATCTTTCATAACATGTCCTTATTGCTGCTCTCTGCTTGACAGCCTCATGATAAATGGAAACATCCAATATGAGACAAGAGACCATAAATTTAAAATGAAACATGCAATATTGATAAGGAAATCAGCATGTTGATTATCTGGAAACTAAAGCAGCACCGAAACACGAAACTAAGACAAGCTCATCTTTTATTCCACTGTTTTTTTGCTCATTCTTAAATCTTACATAAACATGAAGTCATGAAATCAAATTTAGAGCGTTTAAACAGTCATTAATCCTTAGTTCACAGCCTGTGGCAAACAGCAGACAAAACATGAATTCTTAATGTCTTCCGAGAATAAATGGTGCTCCATGCTGTGTGACAAACATAATGAAGAACACTTCTTCTATGTAGAGACAGTCATATGGGCTTAAAGTTTAGGTCTGAAGCCATAGTTGTTACTGATTCTATGTAACCAGGGTATCTTACTCAGGGTCTTACTAAGAAATAAAAACATCAGGTGAAAAATGAAAAGTTAAATATAAACCAACCATGATAAAGTAATCAATAGTGGACCTGAAACAACTGCTTACTTCGTACACTGCAAAGCTGAATTGTCTTGCCAACTGATGTGTTCAGTGACCAAGCTTAATGTTATAGTCAAACACTGTAACAGATTAAGTGAAATACAGACTTTCAGAAATGCAAACAAACCTACATAATTAAACACTGGATCCTCGAAACAGTCAAATAGTCTGACTTTTTCCTTTAGTGTTTTTAGGTTCCTGGCAAAAAGCCCATGTCCTGTTGCTCTGCTGTTTGCTATCAAAATGGTGGTATTAGTGGCAGATGTTTGGTTTAGATAACTGTATTGTCCTCTTTACACACCGTTTTAAAAATATTGTTTCGTCAGCAAATATATATATAAATGGAGATGTTGAAAGACTGTTATTGGCTAATGGAAGGAAAAACATAATCCATAAGACGTAACCTATGTTAAAGGCTTTTAGAAATTCCAGTTGTAATCTTTTTTTCCTCAGGCAAACACGGTAGTTCACACAGTAGGTCCTTGTTTTGCCTGGTTGTTCATGTTACGACTTCTGTGTTAGGGGTTTGCGACCCTAAAGTGACCTAAATGGACAGAAGAATGTAAACATCCAACAACAGTACAACTTTACAGAAGTAACAATAGTTTGTGGCTGAGTTATTAGGTTTTTGAGCAATTAAAGCCGACCAAATTGTCACAATTTCATAACAAGATGAAGGAATATAAGAAATTGTGATGCACGTCTCATGTCAAGTGTTTGTTGGCCCTGTCTGGCATAATTTAGGAGTTTTTCAGTCAACTACATTAATCTAAAGACACAAAGCCATTAACAGAACCAAGGCTCTTAAAAACATCTATGTAAAATGTATTCGTTAACAGAATTTTTTGAATGCCACAAGTTGGTATTACAGAAAATGTCACTAATGTGTTATTGCAAAATCAAACACATAATTACAGGAGCTTAGCAAGTTTACCCAGGTTGTCCAACATAAAACAGTGGCAGAAGGTTTAAACCACTTATTGTAGCCACATGATGACAGTAGGAAGCACACTAAGCTTGGCTTAGACACAAACACACATTTATCACGTTACCAAGTCTTACCTTGGATTAGTCTGACTGCATAAAAACGGAAGCATATTCATCTCATAGGCTTACTTATGACTTCAAGGGTATCCAAGCAGTTGGAGGCTTGTCTGTCTTTGTACCTCCCAACACCAGTTTAGCATTTAGCGTTATGTTATCTAAGCACTGGGTCATTAAAATTTCAGGGGCACCTTTTTAACAACAAATAACTAACTTCAATGTCAGCAAGGAGTATGAATTATGTACAAGTTAGATGACACAATTTAACCCTGTATGAATTGAAAAAAACTGGGTAAAATTATTTTGGATCCCCCAGATCTTTGTTTTAGGAGTCCTCTGATGTAGAAATGCGGTTTTCAGAGTTTTCAGAATTTTTGCATTTTAGTAAGTTTTTAAGGAACTGTTGCAATGTTGCAACATTGGGCATCAGGGGGAGTAGAATGTCTTTATTTCTACTCACTCTGCCTGGACAGATATGCAGAACATTTAAGTACTCAGTTGCAGGGTTGAATACTTAATTCTCCCCATAACAGTATATGTCATGAGTAATAATCATACAACAATCATATTTTTTATGAATAAGCATTTGTTTATACATTAAAAAAAAAGTATTTACAAAGCTCTTTCCTGTTCCTGTTCACAATACAAATGCTACTCAAATTTCCACAGCATTTAAACAATACTATCTGGCTGATGCGCTCTACTTATTATACAAAAAGTAACAAATGCATCCCCCTGTTGAGTACGATGTTTGCCACTATTGTATTTTTTTTGCCACTACTTTGTGAAGCAGAAGGTTACACCCTTAGAAAAGCAATGACGGCGGAGCCTCTGTACTTCTCTGTGTGTTCGGCCAGACCAAGGCAGTGTGGCTAGAGTTAAATTGATAATACTCCTGTCTCATATGTATTTAAGTAATTTAATACTTCTGAAAAGATGTATTTACAAGATACAGATGATAACGAAGAGTCCAGAGATTCCCGTGGAAATATTAGGAGATAGGCTGCAGAAGAACCAACACCTCGGAGCTCTTACATACAGGTGCACATTCAAGACTATACACACCTGTTTGAGCAAAGCAACAGCCGTCCTCCCAAACAACTGCAGAACGTTCAAAACCTGTTTTTAAATCTCCTAATGCTGCTAACTGCTGCTTGGGCAACAATTACAAAAGGATAGATGGATGGATGGATGGATGGATGGATGGATATATAGATAGATAGATAGATAGATAGATAGATAGATACTTTATTGATCCCAGAGGGAAATTCAAGGCATCCAGCAGCAGACATACAAAGCACAGAGACATCACAAAAGAAGCACAAGATAAGACAATAAATACAAATCTACAACATAAAGGGTCAAAATATAAAAATGTAGAAATACAGAAATGAAATCCTTAAGTGACTGTGTAAAGTTAAAAATGTCTGGGCAATGTGTAAAAATTTAGTCCTTTTAAGAGTCTGTGTAACGGAGGTAGTGGTAAACCATTTGCTGTGCATATTGAGAAGGTGACTGATATCAACCGTATGATAAAAAATAATTTAGACAGTGCAAAGTATTTAAACATGAGTAACTGGAATGAAAGGGTGTCATAGAGTCTTTCCTTTGCTGTACTGGGAGGAGTTGAACAGTCTTATGGATACACATACCCTGATACACCCTGATATATAAGGAGTTTCAAATATCCCATACGATTTATTCATTATGGTCTAAGCTAAATTAAGTAAAAATGTAAAAGAAAAGCAATTTTAGCATTCAGTTACAATGAATCATCTAGCATTTAATTTCTCCTCAAATTTTTTTTTCAATCTATGACAGTGAAAAAGCAGTCCTTTTGCAAGGTGTAAGGAGCTCAGGGTATTTTGACTACCACTTTAACCAAACGTTGTGAATTTACAACACGGATATAAAAGGGCTCTAAATCAAATTTAATGAATGTTTCCTAAAATAACAAAAGATGCACATGTTCTAAACATTGTAATTAACACAAAAAAACTGTGGGTCTCACAGGGTTAAGGAAGTCATGCAGAGCATTTGCCTGAAATGTTTGGATTATGTTGGTTTTCAGTGTGTTATACTTAAACATTTTAAAGGGTAAAAGTTTTTATTTATAGTATAAAAGTATTTGAAAGTGCATCGTCAAATTGCTGCTTCAATTACAAGAGGTATGGAGGCAGATTCATTAGTGCCCGTTTCAGAGCCAGTTTTTGTTTGTTTTTATTTGTTTATTGTTAAGTCCAATGCTACAATTGTGCCTGAAAGACTTAGACATATACATAGTAAATAGTTAAAATGATCAGACCAGGCAAGCAACATTATTTTTAGAGCATCACATTTTGATCTACCTAAACAGAACTAAGTTAGGTTCCTTATATTGTTTCTTTTATGTGAGTGAATCTAAAGAGTCATCAGAACTCTTGTGCGGACCAAAGAGGTTCATTTTGAGAATGTGGCTCTCGTTTTACATGTAAGTTAACCTGGATGCAGAAAACAGACTTAAAAAAACATTTAAACCAGTTGCAGGTATGTTTTTTACAGGCACATACGTTTTCTGAAAACTTTAAAATCTCTCCCATGACTTATATTTTGTCTGTGTATCCTTTGCAACATATCAATGTCTCTACCTCTCTCTAGTTTTTTTAATGATGAATTTCTTTCATGTACACAAATAAACATCATTTTTAGCTCGAATCCTGGCCTGGTAATCTGACTGACCTGCCTCTTTTGACCCCAAGCAAAAAGCTTAATAAGAAGTAAAATAATTTTACTTTTCTAGTTTTAATTTATGATCTGACCTTATTTTGGCATTGTTTTTTCAGTAGTTAAAAATAGGCTTTTAAATTAGCGGAATTATTGGAAACCCATACGTATACTCCCTTTAGCTTGTTAACAAAAGGCAAAACAACAAAAATTGAAAGCCTTTTGTTAAAATCAACACTAAAGTGGAAGATGCCATGGAAAATGATTAACAGCGCTGCTTAGTGAAGCATATCTGTAAAGATAACAGTATACAATTTTTTCAAAATCAATGTAAATGAATTGTGACCAATAGAGTTAATGAGCTAGTTTTATCAGAAGATAGATACGATTCATGAAGGAGCAGACAGACTAGAAGTTTGCAGTTGCGAGTGCCTTGTATTTATAGTGAAACAATGTATATACATATTTACCATATAAGTGAAAATAAACATCCAAATGGCCATTTAATGTGCAAAGAAAAAAAACTAAAATAGTTCAATCAAATCAAAATCAATCAATCCCAGAGTTCCATAATTGATGGACCCACAACCTTCAGTTCCTCCACCCCAAGCTGGGATTGGTTAGCAGTCCCAAGCAAGTTAATTTTAAAGTGCTTGGCGTCATGCAGGTCATGGACTCACATAAATCAGATCAGATTGGGAATAAAATTGTTCGTTGGCTCCAAGGAGCCTCCTACCACCCTGGCAAGAGAACAGAAGTCGTCACGCACCAAAAGTGCAATCTTTCCTTGGGCTCTCAGGCTGGACTTTCAGCTCGCCATCAAAACCTGGCCTGCATAATAAAACAAGACCATTTTCTCTCTGTATATATAAATATATATCAAAACATTCTAGTGTACACATGAATTCAATAAATGGCACTGTTTGCACCATAAATAATCTCAATCATTGTCAGTCAGTATGCATAGTCAATAAATAAAGTTCAATATAAATTATATTCATGACAAAATCTAATAAATATACACCATCTGAATTAGTGGACATGAAATGTAAAAAAACTAATCTAAACAAGTGCTCAATAAATATTTAAGGCAACTAATTGTCAAAAGCTAATATGGGCGTCTGGGTTTACATAGTAAGTAATTTAGCAGCTACACAAACAAACAATGTCATCAATGAGCTAACGCTAAATCACATGCAGAAACACTCACCAATTCCTCAGTTTATACATCACACAACCGGGGTTTTTCTTATCTCATCTCAGCCCTTAGTAGTTTGCTCCTCCAGCTCTGCAGCTACATTCAAGTATCGCGAGATTTGGGATTTAAAGGGCTAAAGAGTGGAAAAAAATCTGAGAATGAGGGAATGAAAGTTAAAAATCTCACCCGGGTTACATTAGAGTAGCTCAAGCATGATGTTTGTGTTTAGGAAAGATAAGTTCTTTGACCCACATGCAGAGACCGGCTCAGAGACTGGCTCGGGTGTTTATTAGTGTTTTACTCTTTTTTGCTGGACCACGTTACCTAAAAGGCAAAGTAAGAGAGACTGTGAAAGTGAAGGAAATAAGACTTGTTAGATATATATGCAGAGTGTGGTTATGGTTTCTGGGAAGAGACAACATGCAGGAAGAGTTGGACACAGTGGTCAAGAGGCAAATGTACAGAATTGGCAAATGGTTTTGTGAGATTGAGTGACCCAGCAAGTGGATTCATGGGAAATGACCTGGGGCTAGAGGCTTAAGATCTGAACATACTATGGAAACCTTAGGATTTAGTATGTCTTAGACCTTTACTGGCAAAACCTTAGACTTCTATTTAATTTTATGTAATTTTTATGTCATTTTACTATGCACTTTAACTTGTAAGAAATATTAGAATATTGACCCCCGCAAGAGGACAATGGTAAAGTTTTTGAGTATAACATTTTTTGCATTGACTCACCATCATTGATTAACGTTTCAATTTGAACGTCAAAGTCTGACCTTTAACAACTTCACTGCATAAAGAGGATAATTTGGGTTTACAGCAATATGTAGTGATTCATTCTTTGTAACATGCTGTTAATATGACCCGGGTTGCATTCACACAATCTTATAATTAGAGCAATGCAGAACACTTTTGGAATACAGTAAGTGGATTGTTTTAAAGGTTTCCCATTTGGTTGCTGAAATCATGGCCTGTGCAAAAATACTTGTGTTAAATATTTGTGTTGTTACCTTTTCACCTTTACTGTTCATTGTAGGTGTTTAAAGTTTTGGAATCGAATCTTTATATGCGATGATTTATAGAAATACATCTTGTGAAAAGCGTAAAAGATTCCTGTATATAGTTATACTCAGCATTTCTTCATAGCTTCAGAAATGTTTAATGACCCTGTGGAAATCTACAATCACCAAGCCTCCATAAATTAATTGCACTACGTATATTTATTTTACAAATACTTTACTCAATGTGCTCTTAAATACGAATATGTTTTGAAAACATTTTTTACAACCTAAATCCTTACAAATATAACCTGCACATCATAATAATCTTTCTGTGTGGTCCCTGACCTATATCTTAAGAGTTTTAAGGTCATAGTATTTCTCTTGAGGGATGAGTCTGTAATCGGCCTCTTATCTTGTGTCACCCCTGTCTTTTGTGACCTCCTGAACTTCCTGCTAAGATGAGGTCAGACCCCTTAGTGTTTACCAGGATACTCAGGAATGTTTGCCACTTTAAAAGACTGTTAGGCATTCCACAAGTCTCCCATTTTAAATGAAGCTTCTCTGTCTAACAGGGCCAACCCTGTGGCCCCAGGTTAAATAAATAATGCAGCACATGAGTGACGAGTATGTGAGCCTATCAAGCACTTTGCTGCACATTCTAAATATAAACAATCAGTAATGTAGTTTACATGTTATGCTGTGTTATGTGGTTGGTGGAATCATTGCTTCAAAACAAGAAAAAGTACACACATGGTACACTTTGCTTTTGTTTGCTCAAAGTTGTGTTGAAGACTGAGCTTAAGGTACGTGTGCATTCAGCGTGAGCTGGCTGGAAAAGGATGGCGAATAAATTAACACATCAAAGCCTTACTTAAAAAAATTCTGGTTAATACATTGAGGTCCTGCCTGGTTGAACCAAAGTCTTTCATAAGAACTGGGATCATTATTTTATATTTCCAGTCATATATCCTTAACAATTAATGATACAAAGAAAGTAGTCAGTTTTTTTATGATCTATATATAAGTTAATAGATGTTTTTACCCAAGTCTGCTTTTGAGTTAAAGTTGCAGGGATCATATTGCTTTGAAATTACAATAAAACAAAAATATGATTTATACGGTTATATTATTGTTCTGTATTTAGTGAGAGCTGTATGTAATACCTTTAAAAAGGGTTTTATTTTGTCAAAATCCTTTTTTTAAATTTAGGAATAAAAAATAACATACATTTTTTTTATGTAGCTGTATCAAATGTTCCTCAACTGAAGGACAAAACAATCGTACATATAGATTAGTTTGTAAATATCTTTTGTTGTGATTATTACTGGCCCTGACAAAGATGTGTGAGTTTCTCTTCAAACAAACGCTTCATGCACAAACGTCTGTTATCACAAACTCACATGTTGTGGGTATATATGTCAAGAATACTTAAACTATGAACAAAACCATAATCTTTATCATAATCAAATGTAATCTGTCTTCACCCTGTCTTGTCTTGTCTTGTCGTAGATTTTATTGTTAATAAACGTTTTTCTTGTGTCCATTAGGTCTCGTCAGGCAGCTTAGAGTTTTTGTGACTATATTAACTGTCCATGTCACTGCTAACAATAAAATTCCATCAGCGCAGAAATTAACTTTATTTAAAAAATGCAATGAGGTGAGTTCTTCCCTTTGATATTGTTGTGAAAAAGGTATTATTTTCTATTTGTGTTTTCCTTGAACCAGCATGATTTTGCACCATAAAAATCATGAATTAACCCTATCTTTTCAGTGGAGTGTGTTTGTTGAGCTGCACCAAAAATATTATGAGTAGGAGCTCCTGTTATTCTGCAAGTTTAAATCTTTCTGTGTGCAAAAACACAGAGGCATCTAAGCTGGTCAGAGTTGATGAGAAGATTAATAGAACTAAATACATCGTTGTTAAGAAAACTTTCCTATTGACTTGTGAATATGGCAGAGGTTTATTTTGCAGCCTGCCTCAACCAACCATATAGAGCAAATTATTTAAATTGATGTATACAATTAGGAAAAAATGTGCTTTATATATTCTAAACTGTAACATAAATCCTGCCAAAATGCAAAAATTTCTGTAGTAAAAGTTGTTTTGAAAATAAAAGATTAATGTAAACCAGAATTTCAAGCCACTGTATGAGATTCATATTTAGAAAACATTTTTACACATTTAAAATGATCAATTACTTGTTTAACACAAAACATCCCAATATAATATGTTGAAGTTTGGTTGTTTAAGTGTTCTGAAAAACATTTTAAAATGCTGTATGCTTAATGGACACTGAAAAAATAAAAATCCCTAAGGCTCCTTGTGAAGTTGGTTTTCCTTGTTTTCATAATCTCAAATCCCAGCACAGAACATTTTAAGTCGTCTGTTGTTTCCGCCGTTGGTGTCAAGTTCCTGTGTGGCTGTGGATCCCACGTAAACCCAACTCGGCCTGTCCAGTGCAGCGGATGTAGCGGCTCCTTTTAGCAAGGTCTTGCCATTCTCTGGTTACTGAGTGTGCAAGCAGACAGGTCTCTGTGTGTATCCCTTACACTTGCTTAGGCAGGCAGGAAGTTCCTGTTGACATGAATGAACTGGCCTTTCAATAATGCAGGAGGAGCTCAGGGGAGAAGGGCTGCCTCTCTCTGAGGGCCATTACCTCAGAAACTGGCCTGCTTTGACTGGCTGACTGCAGTTGTCTGTATGTGAGAAGGGTAGTGTGTGTGTGTGTGTTTGTGTGTCAGGATTCTAGAAAAAAGGTGAGGAGGAAGCAAAATGATCTTTAATGTTAAGTGGATGCATTACCATTTCTGAAGTAATGTGGAAACATCCTCATATGGAGAATGTTAAAAACAATCTATAGCTTCTTAGAGTTATTGAATTGTTTTGAAATAATCTTAAAATAAACAAACTATGTTGGCCATGGATTACCATTAAAAATAGATTTTTCAATAAGAAAAATCATTATTTTCCATAAGCTTGTCTTGTATTACTCATTATTTGGAAACAAATAATTCTTACAATATAGCCACATTCACCATCACCACTGCAAATTGTTCAAGTGCCTCTTCCAGGGGCACATTGACATGTGACAGGGGGCAGCTGGAATTGAACGTGCAACCGGACAGATTGCAAGACAACTACTCACTGTGCCGCAGACACCCACATCTTCTACCCACTTTCCACATCTTCTGTGAAGATACTGTATATTTATCCTTTTTGTATTATGATTTTGTAATTTCAATCTATGTCTTCCCTAAAGTTTTCCAGGTATAAATGTTGCAGTCTACCATAAGCTGCTTCATAGGGGCCATGTTTTAGTTCATTATTTGACCACCGATAATGTAAGGAAATATTTCTGTTTCTTCTAAAAAGCTATGTTTCCATATACTAATTTGGAGCAAATCAACCAGGCTACACACTTTGTCAGATATTGATGTTATGCATGGCTGCAGTAACCAGGAAAACCCATAAAAACTTTGCCACATCAGAATTATTTTTAGCAAACCTGTTTCCATTATTCCGGTAGCATAAAAGCTATTTGCTCTTTTTAGGAAAAGCCAAAATGCATCTCAAGCATAAAAACTTTTGTCCAAATCAGGTGATTTATTTTGAGTGTTGCCATTTACATCAACCTTTTCCATTTTCTTCAAAAGCTGCATAAAAAAACATTAATGGGATCATGGCTCTATCTAGATATTTATCTAGATGTTTCGATTTGGTCATGTCATAGTGAGTTCCTTTTTCAGCACAGGGGGTCACCCGTTCTCGTCCTGTACTGGAGCGTTTGCCACCCCAGGTGCACCCTGTTGGCGTTGATGAGCTGGGCCAGTATAAGAGTGGTGGACCAGCTACTCCTGATAACCTTTGTCTCAGCGCCTTCTCTTGATCTCGTGTGTTTTTTTGTAGTTCTCTTGTGCTCTAGTTTTGCCTCCAGTTTGTTCTCCAGTTTTTTATGATCTTTATTTGTTACTTTGTTGCTCGTTTTCCCACGCTCTTAACAACCGTTGTACTCACCTCATGTTCCCATCATCTCCAGTGATTCTCTCTAGGATAGATGCTGAAAAGCTAGTCCATGCATTTGTTACTTCAAGGCTGGACTATTGTAACTCTTTATTAGCAGGAAGTTCACAAAATGCAATTAAAAGTCTACAGTTGGTCCAAAATGCTGCAGCAAGAGTTCTGATGAAGCTTAAAAAGAGAGATCATATCTCCCCAATTTTAGCTTCCATTCATTGGCTCCCTGTCAAACTTCGAAAATATTTTAAGATTCTTCTTTTAACATATAAAGCCCTCACTAATAAAGCTCCATTGTATATCAGAGATCTGATTACTCCTTATGTCCCAAACAGAGCACTTGCTCTCAGACTGCAGGTTTACTGGTGGTTCCTAGAATCTCTAAAAGCACAATGGGAGGCAGATCTTTCAGTTATCAGGCTCCTCTCCTGTGGAACCAGCTTCCAGCTTTAGTCCGTGAGGCAGACACCCTGTCTAGTTTCAAATCTAGGCTTAAAACCTTCCTGTTTGATAAAGTTTATAGTTAGGAAGAGGTAGAG
>JAVLVB010000536.1:262577-277069 GCA_032876305.1 Orestias chungarensis
TGTTTCTGCCTGCTGATTCCAGAGGAGTGAATGCTGCAAGTCAATGACTCGATGCAATCTGCTGGGGTTCCTTAGATTGGAAACTTTTTCAAATTGATTTGTTAGAATGTATCCTTGATTTTAATTGATTTTTTGTAAAGTGCCTTGAGACGACACCTGTTGTAAATTGGCGCTATATAAATAAACTGATTCTTGATTATTCTAGTCCCTATCACAATAGCAATATTTATCAAGCAAAATCAAAATCTCTTCTTTTTCATGTTATTTTTCACACATTTATTAACTATATTGACAAAAGTCAATATAGTTAATAAATGTGTGAAAAACCTAACCAAATCATTGGATTGTGGTGTTTTAGTCACTTCCAACCAAATCATTGGATTGTGGTGTTTTAGTCACTTCCACAATCATAGGCATGGCCATGACCTAGGCTTGCAGACTACCTTTACAAAACACAGATGAAAAAACAGGTTACTCTCAAGAATTCCGTATATTCAATCATGTAATTAGACTATGCCACCTGAGCAGCACCTCAGTTGTGGAATGTCCTCACTATTAAACATTTAACAGTTACCTCTAGGTCGATGCAATTGGAAATAAAAGTAACCCAGTTATGAAGTGGGAAGCCACATAAATCACAAGCAGGTCTTGACTGGAGTCAAGAGTAGCAGAATAAACAAAAATAAAGGAGTAGCAGATATGCGCTCTCTGGCAGGATGGATCATGTCTCTGTCTGGAAAAACACTCTTGCTTTGTGTTGTTGGAAGTGTAAACACTGGTGTAAAGGACATTATGGGGCGTAGATCTAACTGCTTAAGTAAAATGAAACCGTGTGTCTTCTCTTCAACCTTTGGCAAGCCAATATATTTTGCATAATTTCATGTTTCCAATCAAGTTGGACCAATTTGGCCATGGTCCCATGCTGATCTTCAATAATTGTGCCTCAATGCACGAAGCAAGCTCCAAAAATACGTGGACAGAAAGTTTGGTGAGGAAAAACTATGTCAATAAACTCTCATGAGACAGCTATATAGGGTTTAACAGGTTTATTGAGTACAGCTTTTTTGAATGTTCTTATTCTGGGATGTTTCTTTAATTCTTGCTGGTGAGACGATGTGAGTGGTTCAGTTGGACTTTAGTAAATTGTCAGACTGCAAATGAATTATTTGATCTTACTGATAGAAGTTGTTAAATTACGAGCTTAATAAACTTTGAGAACATGGGATTACCAGTTAGGATGAGGAGAGGCAATACACAAAAAAATAAATTGGGCATCAGGAAGATTTACAGAGGACTTGAGGTTACTACGAAGCGCCAAACATGACCAGCAGAAAGCTCAACATAGCCTTCACTGATTGCTGTTGATAATTATTTTGATGTGAAGGAGCCCACTGCTTGTTACCTACTTCTAGGGAAACTTGCAGCTTACCATAAGACACAACACACTGATACAACATTTGTGTCTGGAGGCATTCAAAGTAATAATACTCGCTGTGTAGTGCATTTTATATATATATATGATAAAAATAAACGCATTGATTAAGAAATGCTTAAATTTCTTAAGACTAGCCCAAGGTTTTGGAGCATATTTGCATGCACTAGCACAGTTACAATAAGATGAAAGAAAACAATTAAAGCAGTCAGATTATTTAGTAGAGAGCAATTTAAACCAAAGGCTTTACTTCCCCTCATATTTTCTCAGGGAAACTATGCATGATATACACAATGATACCAGGAGCCATGGGTAATGATCCTTTTTACATGACCAGACTAAAAAAGCCCAACCACATGAACATTCTTGTTTATAAGTGCATTCTCTCCTTCCTCTCAGCAAACCTCCACACTCCTGAGCAGTTCGTTTGAAGTTAGCACCCACAGATCTCGACCATTAACAGTCTCCCAATTGCAGGGCAACTTCATTACCATTCACACTGATGCTGTTATTATTGGTGGGAGAGCACACAAATATATCCAATACCTTTCATTCCTTTCCCAGTGCCATTATTGGCAGTCACACCTAATGGTCTAGAGCAACCTGTAAATCATATGCTACAAACCTCCTTACTAGCTCATTAGGCCTCCAATGTAATACGTATGTCTATGTGTGTGAAAGAAAAAAAGGACTATATGTTGTGCTTTAGCACTATATTGATTTTCTTTTTAGTTTACTTTTGTGCAAACAAAAAAACATAAAATTACAATGATACCCTGTTTAGTCCGGTACAATTTAATTGATTGAGTTGTGAATGGTAGTAGATTTCAAGACACTTATCACGCTTTACATCAGATTTAAAAACATTTAGGCCCAGAGGAATGTAACTTTTGTCACTTTGCATTCTAATGCATTTTGAGATTTTGTAGTATTGCTCTTTTAAGGGTTCTTTTCCCTTGCAGCCTTATTTTCTAATTACTCTCCAAACCATACTGTCAATGGTAATACATCGGGACTACAATGATTGAATTGTATTTTTCTCCTTCAGTATGGCGCTTTCAGCACATCCATTAATTCCTTTAAATTTGATGTGTATATATAGCGCCAATTCATAACACTTTTCCAATAAACTAGCTGTATTTTAAACTAATTAGCAGAGTGAAAGAACCAGCTTCAGTCTTCATACAAATTATTCTGTGCTTCAGACAACTGAGTCTTCTTTTATGTGCTGTAAAACTGTTATTCTCTGTACATTCAAAATACAACTATTTAAATTATGTGAGTCAGTGTTGTTAGTTTTTCCTCCTTCTCCTCCATGCACAGTGGCAATTACTACAGGGGAAAATGTAAAAGCAACTGAGAAATTGATTCAGTTTTGAATTTAGAACCCTTTGATCCAATAGGAGTTTTTAGGATTGCTACCATGATATGGTTTCTCAAGTTTTAGACCTATAAGATTGTTTCATTTGTTTCATAAATTGTTTTAAAATTTCCTTCCAGTTTTACACATCCAACATATAACATTGATCTTGCTCAGAGGATTGTGTCTTTGCACGCTCCATAATAAATTTCCATTCTGTATTTACACACCTGGGCATTTGCTGAGCCAAAGCAGTTTTGTCCTTTTAGGGTTTTATTGCCGGGCTAAAGCTTTGCAGTCTTCATTAGAGCAGCCAAAACATGTGTTTACACAGCAAAAGACATTAATCCACCACTCAGCTTTGCTGTATCCAATATACTGTTCCTCTCTTTTGTGTTTTCATTTGTGGGTTTGTAGACAGATGTGCTCCCCTCAAATCTCATTCATTAACTGACTTTCTCTCACTAAGGCAATAAAAAGAGTTCAGGCTTCATTACTCCTTTGGCCTGTAGTTGTTCCAGACATCAGGATCAATGAAAAGGTCTGTGAGGTGAATTGTTTGCACATGAAAATAGGGTATTGGTCACATTTTTTATGTAAAGTGTAAAAACCTATAGCTTGAGTGAAAAATAAGTGTTATTCTTGGAATACAAAATGCCACAAAACTAAAAGTTTGGTTCTGTTTTAGGTAAAAGATGACATCAGAAACATAAAAATGAAGGAACAGTCATTAAATTAGATACATTACTCACACATGTCTGTTGTCATTCGCAAAATTCCACATAATTTCTTTCATCAACAAACTGTTATGATTTTTACATTTTTAGCAGTTTTTAAAATCTCACACAAGAACACTGTGTAGTTTTGAAAGAGGCAGATATACTCCGCTGTGACACTGCAAATGACCTATTATGTCCATCTGAATTGAGTTCAGTTCAATATTTTCAAAAGAAAATGTCCCAAATTAAATCCAGCTATATGAGCTATAGTCACATATTCATATAATATTGAAAGTTTAATGTGTCAAATTATTTGAAAGGGACTGAACAGCAAATGACGAAGACAGCCATGTTAGCGTCTGTAGTCTATACATATCATGTACCATCTCTACCAACTGAACAAACAGTCTTCTTGCCCTTTAATTATATTACATATGGAAATAAATAGGAAAGTATTGTTCTAGCTTCAACTTACTTTTGCTATTATTTGTCACCTACAGTAAGCCCAGTCACACAAAATTGTCATATATATGGAAATGCAATTTTTGTTCTTTTTTAATAAACTGCTTATGTCTAAGTATAAAACAGTTGTTAAGTGTTGAATTATTTGTTTCTTAAAGCAAACATTACAAGACCCAAACTATCCATTAATCCATGATAGAAATATGGCTACTTCAAGAGTTTTGTCCAAAGGTCTGGAGCCGAAATCCAATTCCCCCAAAAACATTGATTTACCACACTATGGGGATCGGATCAATATTGGGTTCAGTTGAATTCTTCTGTTGAATAAAATTAATCAAGCGGATTTTATTTCTCTGACAACATGAACATCTCAAAATGCAACACAATATATCCTGTTCTAAAAGCAGATAAAACTAAGGCCATTCTTATCTGCCAGTTTTAACGGGTTATAAAGCCATTGAAGGGATTCAAGCTTACTATAGCGGGAAACATCACACAGAGGTGGAAAAACAAACTTGGAATGCATCATAGTTTCATACAGGAGGACACAAAATAATAAGTAACAAAACCTAAAGCACTGGTGGCCTCGTCTAAAAGTTTAAGTTTGAGACTAAGTAAACATTGTTGGAATGAATATGGTCTTTGATTACATGTGGCTTAACATTAATGAATTTCAGAAGAAAGTCAAACGTAGTGGTGGCAGGATGTTTTCACAGACCTTCATTAAATTCTATGGAATTTGCAGCATTTAAAAATATTCTTATTCATTTATTTTTATGTGCAGGGACAATCACTAAGGCTTACTCCCAACAAGTAACAGCAAATAAGACTTTATTTTTAAAATATTACAAGATCTAGATATCTAATTAACTTTAGATTGGCTGTAAGGAGGTCAATTAGTTGACACAGCATTGGGTTAGGGTTACTTTTAGGGTTAGTCCTTTAGCAGGTGTTATATGCTTTAAAGTTTCCATATTTAGTCAGTTGTCAGAGTATTGTATTACTTTGTGTGATGTGGTTTGAGATGGAATTTTGTCTGAAAGAAAAATAAAAAGTGTGCCTCATTTGTGCCAACTAGAAAAAACAATGTAAGACATTTTTTTATTAAGTTGGTCACATGACCTGGGAGCTGTTGAAGAAATATTCAAAATATTTACAGTAAAATTTAATAAAAAAATAAAATGGGTTAAACTTGTGTGAAAACAAGTGTGGCTCATCTATCTCATGCTGTAGAATAATCACAGAGTATTGTTTTCTCAGTGGGTGCCATTACGAGAAATCTTTACATAACGGTGTGACTGTCTTCCCGCCTATGATGACATTGAAAGGGTAAATGACTACATAACTTCTGGGTCTAAGGCCAAAAGTGGTAACGTTAAATCAGCAATTCCCCACAGCGACCTAACTCTTCCATTTTGTTATTATGTCTTTTTTATTTGTAATTGTGCTTATTTATTGTTGTTGTGTTTTTCTTATTTGTAATTAGGCTTAATTAATGTTGTTGTGTGTGTTTAGTTAAAATTGGTTATCTAGGTTACAGCCTGTAGATAGCATCCTCAAACTCAACTTCTTTGTCAATTCAAAAGCTCACCTTCAACCCAAGTTAACACCCCACCACCAGCAGCCACAAACTGGAAAATCAAGCAAAAAAAACAAAACGACTAATGCCAGCCTGCTGCAAGCACATACAGGGCTTGGACAATGATAATGAAACACCTTGTTTTAGACCACAATAATTTATTTGTAAGGTGTAGGGCCTTTTGAGCCCAATACAGCGTCAATTCATTTTGGGAAGGACATATACAAGTCCTGCACTGTGGTCAAAGGGATTTTAAGTCATTCTTCTTGCAGGATAGTGACCATGTCACAACTTAATGCTGGTAGAGGATAACTTTTAATGAGTCACTCATCCAAAACACCACAAAGAGACTCAATAATATTTAGATCTGGTAGCTGTGCAGGCCATGGGAGATGTATAACTTCACTTTCATGTTCATCAAACCAATCTTTCACCAGTAATGCTTTGTGTATTGGTGTATTGTCATCCTAATACATGGCACCGCCTTCAGGATACAATGTTTGAGCCATTGAATTCACATGGTCGTCCTTAATGGTTCGTTGGTCCTTGGCAGTGACGCGCCCATCTACCACAAGTATTGGGCCAAGGTAAGGCAATGATATGTCAGCCCAAACCATCAATGATCCATCCTTCTCAGAAAGCTTCCTCTTGCGTCCACCGTTACTCCTGCTGGATGTGATTCGTCCTTCTTGGTGGTCTACAGACATTACCTTGGATACCGTGGCTCTTGATACACCACAAAGACTTGGTTTCTTGGTCACAGATGTGCCAGCAAGACATGCACATACAATTTTTCCCCCTTACCCCAAAGACTGGAAATAAAGAAAAGTGTAGATATTTGCTTTTGTGGTAGTGCTAAGATGATTTCCACTGTGTTTATGCATAATTATGAAGGCAGGAAGGTGTGTGAACTACTAAAATAGGCAGTTCTACGTGTTTTTAGACTCCGTCAAATGAATTAACCCATTTTAGTTGTTAGGCAACCAATGCAAATACTAGGGTTATATGTTATTTGTCTACTACAGGTGAAGTTAATAAGGGTAGTGTTCTAAAACAAAAAAAACATTTTGCCACATTTTTGCCCTCTCTAACTAAAGGAGAAATAAAAACATGCCTATTCAGTTGATGTCAACTAAACCAGCCTTATTGGAGGATTTTGTTCAATGGTGTGATGAATCCAAGGGCATGCTAATCGATTTTACAAAATTGATTTAGGCACAGAATATAATTTCTCAAAAGGCTCAGACCAAAAGTGTTGATAACTGTAAATATCTGTGTACAGTTATTAAATGCAAAACTATGATGTTGGTACCATGGATGAAATTTTGGTTTCAAAGGTAGGGGGGATGCATATTTTTCACGTCTTTGAACTCGCCGATAGGCGGTCACATGGTTCATGTAGCTCCGTACAAAAACCTTAACAGAAGTAATACCTATTATAAAAAGGAAAATATGTTACTGTGTATGTTTTATATTAATGACAATTATTAAAATGTTTGCTTTCATGCAAACTTAGTTGATTGTGCTTGTAGTCTGAGAACTTTTATTTATAATTCTCTGATTAAAATATTAATTTAATTTAAATATTTTCTCGTTGAACTTAGATTACATGACAAAATAACTAAATTGTGCAAAAATAAATGACCAAACAATTTATTGTAAAGGTATAAGCCCACGCAGGAGTGACTGGCCAAAAAAACTGGAAATTGAAACAGACGGACCTGTCTAAACCCGCAAAGCTTGTAATGCGCTAGCGGCAGCTAAAAAACAACTAGCAAGTTAGGTTAGCAAGTTGAAATGCTTATAATATAAAATATAACTGTGAAACTGGGATATGAAACTGTCAGCTAACACTTCACAACAGCCAAAAAAAAGTTGTACGTTTATCAACTTACCGTAGAAAACACTTCCGAAAACAGCTCCATGTGGCCAACATGACTTCAGCATTCCATTCTTTCTGTGGAAGTCAATGGGAGTGTCGCAACTATCTCTCTCTATGGTGCTGATCCTAATGTTAGCTTCTAAGGAGCGACAGTGAAGACCGCCAATCACACAAGAGATCCAAACAACAGAGAGCCAATCAAGTGCTGGTGGGCGGTCTAAACTCAGAGAAGCGGACTTCAGCTTGAGCGGTTGTTTTGCGCTTGGTCCTAGTCCTGAAAAATTCGGGGTAGTGTAGCGGAACATTGTTTTTGGACAGTAAAAAGTACAGGGGACCAAATCAGACATTTGAAAAAGTGCAGGGGACATGTCCCTGGTTTACCCCCCCCAAAAAAAAAAATTACATCCGTGGTTGGTACATTAAAGGCAGTAACCCAGCAGCTATTTTCCACATTGAAAAAACTCTGTTGAATCTATTTTAAAGAGCTGTTATTGATTTGGTTATTGTCCTGCTTTGGAAATCTATCTTCTAAAAAACAAGAAGTGCCAAAACCAAATAGTTATCTACATCCATGGTAAACAAACTCCTCCCATCTGTTGCTAGCTATTTATAAAAAACAAAGTCCTTTTTCTGTACCCATTAAGCCCCAAAACTATACGGCATAGTCATAACACCATGTTCCTAATTTTATTCATTTTATTTTCTCCGTTATTATTATAATTTAATAGATTTTTTTATTGTGTAATTTTGAGCATTTGATGACTTTCTCAACATGTTATATGCATATGTTGTGTGTTTATGTCTTATGTTCTGCTCAGTAAAAAATCTGACTCACTTCACTATGTATGAATAAAGATGAATGATTGATTGATTTAAGGTTTCTAATTTTTCAATTTCTACTGTTAATTTGGCTTTTTGGAAAGTTTTAGGAGTTTACAATAAATACATGGCACAAGAACAGTTAACAGGTATTAATTAATTAAACAAACCTAATATTACAACAATCCAGATTCAACTCTGCATCCTAATTTCAGTGACTACTCTTAAGTCAAACTCCTTAACCAAAGATACCATTTACTGGTTGGTTACTTACATCAGGTATGTTTAAGCTAGAATATCTAAAACATTTGGATTGTTCATGATAAAGTTTCAATTCATGTTAGAAATATGGCTACTTCAAGAGTTTTGTCCAAAAGTCTGGAGCCACAAAGAATTAAATTCATAGAATAACACTGAAACATTGATACCCTGCCATACATCTACACCAAGATGGATTCAGTTTTTGGAGACCTTTTTAGAAGATGGCATGAAAAAGGGTTCATCAAAACTTTATGAGAGCTTGGTTTAAGGATCTAGAAAGGCACTAGTCTAAATATGATGATTTACAAAAAATGAATTTGATCTGTGGTTTTTATCCGTTTTGTTTGTTGATGGATATCTGCCTAAAAGGCTTTAACAGTTTGAGATTTTTCTTACTTACAATGCAGGAGGAGTGTTAAAATATCACTAACTATTAATTATTAGAAGCAAACTTTACAAAAAACAGTATTATAAATGTTTAGACTTGAAAGGTACCTTGATTCGCCTAATGATATCAGTGATTTTAGCCTCACTTTATTTTCAAACTAAATAAAGGAGTGAGCAGAAATAACTGTAGGGTGGTAAACACAAAATTGTGGGATTATTGGGCTGCATTATTTTCCTGTTAATCCTCCTCTTCTTCACACAGATCCATTTCACACCTTTCTGTTGCTGAGACCAAACGCTTCCAGTGGCTCCCACACACTCAAGGTTCGACAAGCTTACAGAAAATCAAGCACACAATCCCACATACAAGATTTCCAAGTCTTACCTTACTGTAGAAACTTAGAAAGCCATTAGACCTAAAATAGAAGTTCAAGATCAAAATTCATCTTCAATAAAGCATTACCCCTGCAGCTACTTTTTAGTACTTTACTTTAACTTTATAGCTCAGTTTGTGTGCTGTATATTAAATAAATAAACTGGATTCAATTTAATTAACAAGGTTTGAAATTTACCTAGAACAAAATGCCATGAATTGGCAGAAGAATAGATTTTCTTTTATATGTCCATGTCGGGCGCTGAAAGGAGAGTATTCTACATTCCATTTTATTTTAACATTTAAAATAGGACATTCTAGTTTGGAATATTCTGCAGGTTATTTTCCCTCTACATGAAATTGTTACTGAATTTAAAGCATTAATGTATATTTACACTTGTCTGTGAAGAAGTCCTTCAATAATATTCTGGAGGTTTGTTTTACTAGACATAATTCAAAATACACACAAACCCTGGAAAACTAAATGACTTATCTAGAAAGTCTTCTCCTGCATGCAAGTGTGTGTGGGTTTTTAGCATTTATCTTTTTTTAAGGCCCATTTTCCAACAAATGCTCGTTTTTTATGTTTTTGAATGCCATTTTTCATGTTCATTACTTTATCAAGATATTTATTTCTATTTTTATGAATTTTGTCAGGATCAGTCTTTCATAGGAACAAAGAAACTGGGTAATTTATTTCAGAAATAAATATTCTGGAAAGAGATTAAGCAGAGACAGATGAGGAAGAAAGAAGAAATTGAGGCATGGGAGATAAATTAAGTGCAAAAAGTATAAAAAATGCAAACTAAAGACTTGGGGATAGAGGCAACACATTTGGAAAATGTAAATAGTTTACATTACCTTAGATGGATGCTCTGTAAAGACAGATGTCATGTGAGCAATTTAAATATGATTTTAACTGTATGTGGTAGAAATCTGTCATAGTAAAAACAATATATATCTTCAACAAAATTAGAAATGTGACAAGATCTGTAGTTAATATTAAAATTACTAAAATTTGTTCAGAATACAATTCCATCCATCCATTTTACGTACACACTTGTCCCTATTGGGGGTTGGGTGGGTCTGCTGGCGCCTATCTCAAGCTTACAATGGGAAAGAGGTAGGGGTACACCCTGGACAGGTCACCAGTCCATTGCAGGGCAACACAGAGACATACAGGACAAACATTATTTTTACTTGAAACTATATGTTTTAATTAAAGAGATGAAGCAGAAATAGACCACAAAATAGAGCTGCACGTTACACAATATAAGACACGCAGTCAAGCTTAAAAGGAAACGAATGTCTATACAAAGTGTATAATTTGGTCTTTGTTGCATTTTTCATGTTTTGCTTTTTACCCAATGTCTCTCTGATTACTGTGGAGTAAAAGTAACGATGAATGCCATTCTGTAATTTCTGTAAAGATAAACGTTACGGAATTGTTTGAAAGTTATGTCACAGTCCCACCTCGAATGAAATCCTTTGTCCCAACTGAGGTTACTTTATGAGTCATGCGGTGGTAAATATGACTCGAGCAGAGGTAGATTGCGTGAAAGGAATACGGATTTATTGTAAGGATGAAAACGGAACTGAACATAAACAGAAACTGAGTAAATGCGTTTTGCATTTACTCAGTCTCTGTTGTAATAACAAACCAAGAAATGATGCGGGACCAGAAACTAGAACGTAAACAAACGGACAACTGAAGAGGAACGCCGGAACTAAGAATTCTGAAAAGAACAAGCAATAGAAAATAAGTAAACTAACAGAAGAACACTGGATCGAAAACTAACAAGAAGAACTAATAACAATAAGTGACGCGAAGGGAACCGGAGGCAACGAAGGAACAAAACCTTAAATAACTAGGACTGGGAATGGAGGAGAATGATGGAGGAGAGAGAGACCCAGCTCAGAGAACCAAACAAGCAGGGGAGACTTAGTGGGAGAAGGTGAGGAATGGCAGGAAAATAAGCTCAGAGACGACGAGGTGAGGTAAGGTAAAGGGATGATCCAGCGGTGAATGAGAGAATGAATGAGGCTTAAATACTGAGGGGCAGGAGGTGGAGCAGTGGAGAAGATAACCAAATAATTAGGAACAGATGTGAGTGATAATGAGGGACTAAAGCGGAGGGAAAACACACAGAGAGGGAGAGAGCAGGAAAACTGGAGGGGAAAAGGGAAATAACACTAACACTAATAAAACTAATAAGAGCATTGATAAAAATAATAATAATAATAATAACAACAGACAACTGTCAGAGAGGAGGAGGCTCTTGTTGTTGTTTTGCAGGTTGTACTCTGGTGGTCATCTCAGTCCTTTCATCTTGGCTGGAGCACGCTGAACGTCTGTGCCTCGCACAGGTGTTCCACATCTAATCAGGGGCTGGAGCAGTATAAGAGGAGTGGTGGACCAGCTTCACATCGCCTGAGTGTTTGTTACTACTGGCAACGTTATCCCTTGTCCCAACACCTGTGCGAGGCACAGACGTTCCACATCTAATCAGGGGCTGGAGTAGTATAAGAGGAGTGGTGGACCAGCTCCACATCGCCTGAGTGTTTGTTACTACTGGCAACGTTATCCCTTGTTCCAAACTAGTCTTGTGTAGACTAAGCTCTTCAAGTTTAAAACTTCCATGTTGAACCTTTTTCTCGTTGCATCAAGTTGATGCTTTTTTTTTGTGCTCGTTGTCTCCCAGTGCTCATACTCCGCTGTGCTCCTCCTCAGGTCAGACCGAAGAACCTCTCAGTGTTTCACCGCTTCCTGGATCCCGGCTCAGTTTGCCACACTGGTTCACCCTCCTCAGGTTCAGCTCGGACTGCACGCTCCTGCTCCAGCCAACCGCCTCCCGCAAGATTTCCCCACGGACAAGCTACCTTCTGGACAGCAGCAAGTACTCCTCCTCCTTTCCGGCTCTCTCTCCCTGGCGTAATCACCTGCACCCCAAGTAAGACAGAGACACAAAATAATTGTTCACAGTTTCGCTGCCGAGAAGCTCAACCTGGTTTCCCCCCACAGAAGCTCCCGGTCTTCCTTGTTACCCCAAACCGTTCCAGTTCCCATCCACACCAACCTGTTCAATAAAATCTGTTTACCTGATTGATCACAAAATAATAGGACAGCAACGCTAACCAATAACACAGAAAACCTCTAACTCAGAAAACAACGAAAGACAACCGGGATCATGACATTATGTGCACAAGCCATACGTTTAGCTCTGTTTTGGTTTATTTTAGCACCACATAAATACATCATTTACTTACTTTAGCACTATAGGCCTTACAAGATTTTATTTGTATAATAATAAGGAACTTTTAAGGAAACATACATAGATAAGTTGAGTTAGATAAGGGGTTTGTATGCACTTTGCCAAGGTTAAGGATTTATTCTAGTAAGAGTTTGTGTTTTGAAAATGTAGTAACATCTTATCACCCCTTTATTTTCTTTTTGCAGCCCCATTTCTGACTCTGTCCTCTCTGAGCGAGGAAGTGGATTCTTTTACTTAGAATGGAGCTGTTGCTGTTGCTGTTATTTGGACCAAAGAGGGTAACGGAGAAGGACAGGGCACAGGAGGAGGAAAAATCTGGTATAATATTTTGTCTTTTCTGGGAAGCCGTGGGTGTATTCCTAGAAAATTAAAAGAGATGTTATCCAAATCTTTTTTCTGCCTAGCTGATGTAGATTTCCCATAGAAACATTAAATATTACATGACTCCTACAATCCTACTGAAAAACCAGTCATACAACTACTCTCTCAAAATGTTTCTTATGAAGCACAACTTGTAAAGTCACTATGTCACCTGCAAAAGCCCCCTGAAAATTTGTGACTAACCTCATCAAAACTAATAACGAGTCTCCATGGGGGCATTTTCGGCTATTTACAGATTCTGAGAGTCAGGATTCTAAGCTTTCCAATAATGATCACATGGAAATTAAAAAGAACATATGGCTTTTTGAATGTTGGCCCTTTGCAATCAAGTTTGGGGAGAGAAGATTCATAGATTGATTAGAATTCTGGAAATGTTAAGCAGCTAGGATATTTTTTTATATCCAAAGAAATAGCTTAGAAATGCCAAACCTGAATTCAATAACAAAATATACCATTTTAAACCTTCCAACTACTAAGTAAATAAACAAAAATCCCAATTTCTCATAGATTGCTGATAGGTTTTCAAAGTATTTAATAAACATCTGAAAGGTTTGACATTCATTTGTACTCCATTCCTACATTGTAAGTCAATACTTTAAGCCTTGGTTCTAGCATGTCAATATGCTTTTGTAGGTCTGGGTGTATGCTGTTGTTTGAAAACTCTAGTTTGCAGCATATAGTTTAGCTCGATAATCTCTGCTACTCTGCTTCCTCCTTGTTTAACAATGGAACTGTTTTCTTTAGAACCAAATCAGACATAAATATCTTGTTTGTCACATGTTTTAGGTGTCACCAGAGGTCAACTCATCTGAATCAAATGAATGGTTTATTACAAGGCCTCGGAAGAACCTGTAGACATTTTAAGGAGATAAATTTGCCTATTTTTTCAGCTGTGGTTTTGAACAAATGTCGGTTTTCCTTCCATCTGATCAGCGCACATGTTTTCTTTGGCCCATTCATGACTTTTGCAAAGTGTAACTTCTTTTGGTCTTCTTTCAACAGTTGATTTGTTGGTCCGAAAACAACCGTGTGGGTGTTGGGCTAATGAACATTCCTTAGTTGCTTTGCCAAAAAACAGGAATAGTAGAGGGACTTTTTTTTCTAATGGATACTGTCTTCAATGATAGGTGTTATACTTAAAAGGCAATATTTCAAGGTTACCCTCCTATACTAAGAACTTGCGACATTAATTTACTTTGCAAAAATAAATACGGCACCAGCTGGTCAATTTGAGCTACCTTACCTTGATCAGAAGCAAACCACCATGAAAGCTGAACTCTGTTTGCCCGTCAATCTGTCGGGCGGTCAGCCATCCTATCCATCTCACTCCTCAGGATCAATTTAGCTGAGTTGAATATGAGGTCAAGGCAATTTAACACTCCTCCTGCATTTTAAAACAGGGGAGGAGGGGGTCAGGGCCAGGCTGGTGGCAATCAACTGTGAAAGCGGCCAGCATTCCTCTTCGTGACTGTTGTGGAACAGAAGGGTGGGGGCTGAGAGGAATGAGAGCTCTACAACTGGTTAACATCTTCATAAAAGTGATTTTTTTTCAGTGTGTTTGTGTT
>JAVLVB010000536.1:279877-322778 GCA_032876305.1 Orestias chungarensis
TAAGACGACTCACATAAAGATAGCACACTAACCTACACAAAGCTCTCAGGAAATGACAACATTGTGCTCCAGCAATTGCTTTTCTTCAGCAGGGAACAATTTATATAGAAGAATTTATTGTAGTTAAATGGTACAGTCAGAGTCCATACCTAAATCTAAGCAAGAATTTGCCAAAGACTGATAATAAAATTTAATGCTCACACTTTCAAAATACTTTTATTACTTAAAGAACAAGAATGTCTTTTTTATACCATTCAGATGCTTTCACAGGCTAGCTAAGAAACATAGTCATTCCCCCACAGCATGTCCTGGCCTTCCTGGGGGTCTTCTCCCAGTGATTTGTGCCTGGAACACCTCCCCATTGAAGTCCAAGAGGCTTCCTAATCAGATGACTGTAAATGAGGGTAGGAACATAGATCGAGCGGTAAAGCTTTGGTTTTTGACTCAGATCTCTCTTTACCACAACAGACTAGTACACCGCCTGCATCACAGCAGATCCTACAATCTATTTCCCTCTCCGAATATACTGAAACTCACCCACTTGATGTGGTGGAATATACTCTACAATCCCCCTTTTTGAAAAGGGGTACCACCACCCCGGTCAGCCAGTTCATTGATACTGCCACCAATAGCCAATGTCCACGCGATATTACGTTAGCCAAAACAATCCTTCAACATACAGAGCTTTAACATCTCACTCAAACCTGAGGCCCTGCTGCTATGGAGCTTTATAGTCATCTCGCCGACCAACAGCACACCATCCCAACTATAGACAGTGTTGTTTGAGCACAGGCCCCCACCCCAGACGCCGGATGGTGAATTAGAATTTCCTCAAAGCCAAATGGAAGTCATCCCCAACCTCCTCTCACATCCAGGCTTTTACCTAAGCAACCACCTGAGCTGCATGGCACTTGGTCCTTCGGTACCCATATGCTTCTTCTTGAGTCCCACAGGCCAAAGGTCCGATAGGACACCTTCTTCAGCCAGATCGCAACCCTTACCACTGGTGTCAACCAACAGGTTCGGGGTTGCCACCATGACAGGCACCAACAACTTTGTGACCACGGCTCCAAGACATGTACGCACGGATCCGACGACACAACAGTTGATCATCAAACCGCAACATAGGGGATCCTGGTGTCAAGAGCACATATGTAGAGCCTTACGCAGGAAGGTGGTGTTAGTTATGGACAATCCATGTCTTGCATAGAAGTCCAACAACAAAGCACCACTCGGGTTCAGACCGGAAGGGTAATTCCCCCCAACCGCATCCCTCCAAGTCTTAGTGTCTTTCACACATAAGCATTGAAGTCCCCCTATAGGATAAGGGAGTCCATGGAAGAGGCGCTCTCCAACACCCCCTCCAAGGACTACAAAAAGTATGGGTAATCTGAATTGATGTTTGGTGCATAAGCACAAACAAAAGTCTAGACCAGTCTACCCACCTGTAGGCGTAGGGAGGCTACCCTCTCGTTCACCAGGATGAACCCCAAAGTACTGGCATCAAGATGGCATGCAAGAGGACCAGCTATATCTTTGGTAGCCACACATACCCCACTGCTCCCGACCCCTTTAGCCCGGCTGGGCTCCATGGGCAAAAACCCGACTAACATTCTCTCACCAACGTACCCCACATCCAGGCCTGTCTCCGGATTGGGGCCCTGGTGACCCCATCCGCATTTTTTGGTCTGTGCTTTGTCTGATCCCTCACCTAACACCTGTTTACCTTGGGTGATCCTACCAGGGGCATAAAGCTTCATTAGGACCCCCCCCCCCACAATAAGGCCTAGCAGTATTACAGCACCATTATACCACAATAGGGTGACAGCCTATGTCACCCTATCGTAGTATAATGGTGGTATATATATATATATATATATATATATATATATATATATATATATATATATATATATATATATATATATATATATATATATATATATATATATATATATCTGATATAGGATTGAGAGCAACATAATGCAGGATAGGATGATTACATTTTTTGCATTTTGTGGTGGGGTGGTTGTAATTACTCTCAGAGCTCAGAGTGTGCGTGCAAAGTTTCAGAGCCATTAGTGCTGGTCTAACAGAAATGCAAGGAAGTAATGGAGCAACAACAGGCTTGTGATTACAAGTAGAAGAATGAGCAAGTATGAAGAAACATACACATATTGGACTTTTCTATCTTCACAATGACTTTGCTTTGACTTACATTCCTTTTTCCATCCTTTTTCCAATTTCGTTCAATTTTTTTTATATAGCCTAACCTTGACCCTTACCCTACAGTAGTAGATGTATAACCCTAAACCAACCCTAAACTCAATACACACACAAAAACCTAACCCCGAAAACAGCATTTTTCCAATGGGGCCCTGGCTCTGGGCCCTATAAGGAACCGTGGATCTTCACAATGTATAATTTCTTGGAAAAAAAGAAGACTTTACAAGATGAGAAATGCTTAACACACATGCACACAAACACTCTTAACCAGAACTGGATTAAGGTTCAAGTCTGTTGTCATGACAGTGGTTTTCTATTTATCTTTGCAATTTTCCTCCCACAGAGTCATCAGATGATTGGGTGTGAAAGGACATTTCAAAATGATAAGACACAAGCTGCAGACAAAAACTCAATGCAATGCCCTAACCACATAACAGACGGTTCAGCCACCTTACTTCCCCTTTACTGCCAATTTATTATAATAACACATGGCTTTCTTAGGACTTAGTGGTGTTTTTAATCAAGTAGATATTAAACAAAAAAACAGACATGACTAGTTTTAGAGACAGCTTAAATCTTACATACCAGTTTATTAAATCCTAACATTTCTGCTTGCCACCATTATATATCATTTGTAAGTGTTACACATTTTTAAATCAGGACCTGGCCTTTTTGAGTGTTTTTCATCACAGTAAAAAACTACAGTTCTCAGTTCCCCTGTTGCATCCAGAGTTGTGTATCCTCCCGTAAAAATGGCATTATAAGACTATTTTCACATATTTAACAATGTACCTTGAATAATATGACTGGTTCGTAAGCCATACATTTTAAGAACAGATATTTAGATATGTCAAAAATATCTCTTCATTCGTTGTTTATTAATTTTATATACAATTGCTTTACATGTGAGGCAGAACCACAGCAATCATTTATCAATACAATTTATCAATAAATTTATCAATAAAATTTCTAAATTTTACTTTATTCTTTACAGGTTCTACACTTACCTCTGCAAATAAGATGCTTAAAAATGATGTACCAATTGATTCCCCAGGTTTCCAATTAATATGTAATTATTTACCTTTGGGGACACTCATCCAGCACTAGAATTATATTCCCCAATAGTCAGATGATACTTTAATATAAAAGAAAATCCAACAATATAGTGATCTCCTTATACTTTTCAGAGTAGAAAATCAAAACTGACAAATATTTCCTTTTGAGAAGATGTGATGAAAACTTAAATATTTCTTAATTAAAAGATGTGCTTTAATATTTGCTTTGTTTTCTCAAAAACATCCAGCTTTTAAGTTAAGGAATAAAGCTGATCTACAATGGCAAAAATGTAATTCTGGATACTCATTACTCATTGTATACTCAACATAATTCTTGAAGGCTGACACTGTTTTTCGTGAAATCATGTTACCAAAAGCCTCCTTCCATTAGCACACCACAGCAGCAGTTTGCTAAATCTGGTTAATACCATCATTGCTCAGAGGTTTAACATGTCTGAATTCCGGCGGAAGAGGTGAGCTGTCGACACAAAGAGGATATTGATTTCAGGGAGTTTCCTCTTCTTGCCTTTCACCTAAGCGTCAGTCTGAAAGGCATAGGCACAGTGGTTTAGGGTTGGTGCCTCAAGTCAGACGTCATTCCGATGATATTTGTAAAATGAAGGATGAGAAGTACCAGTCTGTTCTCTGTTGATAAACCAGAGCCAGCATGTCTGGTTTTTGTGGATTTATAAGGTAAATATAGTTTGCACAGATGTTAGATTTTCTTCACCTAATGCTTAGTTGTCCACAATTTTCATTCAGTCCTGTTCCATAAAGAGGAACGTTTGTACTTGGTCAAATCTATGTATTTTGTATAATATATAAACAAATGTATGTTGCATATATGTAAAAAGACAAGGAAAGCCTTGTTTATTTGCATAGTACATTTCAACAAGACAACTGCTTTACATGACAAAAACATAAAAGGGGTGCAATGCAGTGACACAAAAGTAAATAATGAAAGTTGGACCACAGAATAAAGTAAAGAAAGATGAACTACAGAACTAAATTGATAATGTTTCATATAACATTCTAAGTGTAACAATCAAATGCAGCTCCAAACTAAGTTTTTTTTTACTTTGATTTAAAGGAACACGGTATTTCAGCAGTTTTGGATTTCTGTAGAAGTTTGTTTTCAAATAATGGAGCATACACACTGGTACAAACTGATTAGAACAAGAACACCTGAGCAGTCTACAAGAATAAAATAACAACAGATCTTTAAGTATTTTTGTTCTAATAAATCTAGTGCCCCAAAATTAACAAAAGTAATTTCTGATCTATTCTCTGAACTTTAGCGTTCTGGATCAATTGTAGCTGTCTAATTTAATTATTTTGGAATAAGTGTGAACACTGTTGGGGTAATCAGTTGACTTAAACTAAATGCATGTATGAGTTTCTTGAGATGTTGCTGGGACATTGGTCCTTTAACCCTAAAAATGTTCTTCAGGTGTTTTAAGATGTACTAAGTTCTTTACCTTTGTTATATTAGTTCCAGAGTGCGGATGGGTTGTGAGCATTGTATGTAAACATACAGATAAATTGTCTGCTTGTTATCATGTGAGCTTGTCTTCTGTGGTGGCCATCTGGTGTTTCGGCTAAAGACGAGCCTTTGTATAGAAAGTGAACTGATAAGCAGGAGACTGATTGGTTAAAATGGTGAAGATCAAAGTAACTGAGAACTCTCATGCTTTCAGTATTTGTGTTAAAGTGAACTTTGTTTTCTCTCTCTGGAAGACTGATATGATCAGCTAACTTCAATTGAATCTGGGGGATAAATAAGAGGTTTACTGGAGATAGCAGGGAGATTGACAGAGTGACTGCCATTTTGAGACTTGTTTAAAGATGAAAAGAAATCAATAGGCAAGGCAAGGCAAGTTTATTTGTATAGCACATTTTCATGTACAAGACAATTCAAAGTGCTTTACATAGGAAAAAATATTAGAAAATGAAACAACAAAATCAGCTTTAAATTTAAAAGAAATAGAATTAAAATTAAAATTAAATAATAATAATAGTAATAATATTCTCAGTTGTTATATGCACAGTTAAATAAGGCTTTTTTCAGCTTGGATTTAAACAACCTGTCGCACCTCTTCAGGAAGACTGTTCCAGATTTTAGGAGCATAAAACTGGAAAAAAGCCTCCCCTTGTTTGGTCCTGACTCTGGGCATCAGCAGAAGGCCAATACCTGAGGTTCTCAGAGTCCTGGCTGGTTCATATGGCTCTAACATGTCAGATATGTACTTTGGGGCTAAACCATGAAGAGATTTGTACACAAGCAAGGCTGTTTTAAAGTCTACTCTTTAAGTGACAGGAAGCCAGTGCAGAGACTTGAGCACTGGACTAATGTGGTCATATTTCCTGGTTTTGGTCAGAACTCGAGCAGCTGCATTCTGGATGTTCTGAAGCTGTCTTAAGGCCTGTTTAGAAAGCCCAGTGAGGAGGCCGTTACAGTAGTCTAACCTGCTAGAGATAAAAGCATGGATAAGTCTTTCTAGATCTGGTTTAGAGACTATTTCTCTGATTCTGGCAATGTTTTTTAAGATGGTAAAAGGCTGCTGATGTTACTGATTTAATTTGGCTGTTGAAGTTCAGGTCAGAATCGAGTATTACCCCAAGATTTTTGACCTGATGTTTAGGTCCCAGAGAGAGCGTCAGAAGGTAACTGATGTCACTTTCTCTTTGTTTCTGTGGGCCACAGACAATGATTTCAGTTTTTTCTGAGTTTAACTGGAGGAAGTTGTTCTGCATCCACAGACAGATCTGTTCAATACAGTGTCACGCCCCACTCGTAGGTCATGACAAAAAATGGGAGACAGACGAGCAGAACCAAACAAGTAATCATTTATTTGTCCAGTAAATGCTTTGGGAGAACTGCACAGCCAGTCAGAGAAAGCAAGGACACACGCTGCCTGTTCCGGTCTGGTCGGGAGGCCAATCAAAACACACCCTTGACTGACTCGAATGAAGTCTCTAACAGCCACCTGGTGCATTCAATTAACCTCCCATTTACCTGCTTCCTGAAAAGAACAACCAAATGGTTGACTGGAGACACCTACTGGACAGGAGGGGATCGTCACCCCCCCTAAAAATGGAGTTCCTAATGGAACGTCCAAAAAGACATCACTTCAACTTAACAACTAGGTGACGATTATAACATTAACAGACTTTGCGTCCTCACCACAGTCACCTATTAAATCCCTACATCAACAGCTCACCCACTCTAGCCACCAGAGAAGCCTATAAGAAACTCATAAAGAAGGGGAATGAAAATTAAATACATAACACATGGAATCTAGAGACAAGGTGCCCTGGATAAAGCATCTGCCACAATATTATCCGAGCCTCTAATATGGCGGATATCCAGGCAATAAGGCTGCAGAACAACATCCATCACATCAGTCTGCGATTCGGACACTCCAATGAATGCAAAAATGTTAGGGGGTTGTGATCGGTATACACCACCATAGGACTGCCAGAGTCCAGGTACACTTCAAAGGACCAACACATTCAATAATGAGATGCTCAAAGGGTTGCATAATTACCGGAATTGGATACAGAGGAACCGGCTTAATGTTCTGGTTTGGCTTCCCTGCCATCTGACATGTATGGCAGGTTTTGATATATTTAGACACATCCTCTGTTAACCGAGGCCAAAAAAAATAAAGCAGGATATGATTATAAGTCTTGTGGACCCCCAAATGCCCTGATTGGTCATGGGAAGCCCGCAACACTTCACTGCAAAATTTAGGAGGAACAACAGTCTGCCAGAGTGGACCACCAACAAAATTCTCCCAATGTACCAACCATTTCTGTACCAACAATCCGTCCTTCAACACATACCCATTGGCCATACTCTCTTCGTCAGTGACAACCTGATCAAACAGATGACGAAGACAAAAATAAAACAAAACCAGCATGTTTTTCAGATGCAGCAAAAGCAGCAGATTTCACTTGAGTACTCCGTTTAGGGCATTCACGTTTCCAATGGCCCCTTGCTTTGCCATAATGACATATGTCAGTTGGATCCAAATAAACATGCAAACTTGAAATCTGTGGGCATGTTTTGACATATCCGGACCAATGCCTTCCTCCTTCGCATGACTACCCACCAAAGGTTGAGTGCCGCTCCTGTACCCAAAATCATTGCATGTTTGATACCCACGGCCACCCCTGTGTATGAGAACATAATCATCTGCTAGTTTAGCAGCTTCAGCAGCTGTCTTCATGTTATTTTCACTGATGTATACAGCAATGTGACTGGGAACAGAGTTTTTAAACTGTTCCAGGACAACCAAATTACAGAGGTCCACAAAAGTGCTAATTTTTAAGGAAGCACACCACCTATTGAAATAGATTCACAGCTCCCTTGCAAATTCAACATGGGTTTGTTTCCCACCCTTTTTCAATGTTCAAAAGCTCTGTCGGTAAGCCTCTGGTACTAACTCGTAAGCTGTTAAAACAGCCTTCTTCACGGTCGCATAAATTTTACTTTCATCCAATGTGAGAGCAGAGTATGCTTCTTGCGCCTTGCCTGTGAACACACACTGCAAAAGCAGTGTCCGGTCCAGATCAGACCAACCTCTACTATCAGCAACACGCTCAAACAGGGAGAAAAATGTGTCTGGATCCCATTCAGAAAACTGAGGAAATAAACTCTAGATTATTGCCAACATCAAATGAGTTAGAAGTTCCCCTACCGGAAGCATTGAGGGGGGCATGGTCCTCACTAGTTAAACTCAATCTATGTTTTTCCAACTCCAGTTTTTTCACATCTAATCTTTTCTGTTCTATCCCAGCCTGCAGCAAAAGCAGATCCCGCTTCTGTTCAAAAGTCAAGCTGGTTTCCAAAATGTCAGTGTCTAACCACCTCCCGATAGCCTGCTGCTTAGCTGGTTTTAACACACCGGAGTCTGTTAGATTAGCTTTAATGAAAGCCCTAATACTGTCCTTAGACCACTTATCGCTGACCTCCAATTCAAAATGTTCAGCAATCTTTAACAATTGTTCGCGTGTGCAGCGCTCCAACCCCTCCTCAGATGGATCTCGCAAAAACTTGTCAACAGCAGCCATAACATTACCAATTATTCACACAACACCTGAATTCCAACCCTATTGAGCTCCCACAATCCCAAAACAGCCACAGCGTCCTTGTGACCCCATCCCTCAAACTGCCTAACAAGAATCTTACTAATCTCCCCCCCTAGTCTTCGGGTGTTACCGTGGTGTTTTTGTTTTTGCACTGACGCCAGAGAGTCCAGAAAAGAAACCAATAAATGGTGACCCACTGCAACTCCGGATGTGCTCCCGAGACAACTGCTCTACCCACGTTCACACCACACTAGAATCCCCCCACAACAAACTCCATAAGGGAAGTCGTTGTTAAGCTTAATAGGGACAAAACCACCGTGACTTACTACACCGCTCCCTCAAAACAGATGTATTATGGCCGCTTTACTCACCAAAACAAGCATGCTCGTCAATGTCCCCCAACAAGCAAGACTTCAATCTACCTGACAGCTGATTTCCAATCCGGATTCAAACTGACAATCCCCTATAAGTCACGCCCCACTCGTAGGTCATGACACAAAATGGGAGACAGACGAGCAGAACCAAACAAGTAATCATTTATTTGTCCAGAAAATGCTCTGGGAGAACTGCACAGCCAGTCAGAGAAAGCAAGGGTCCACGCTGCCTGTTCCAGTCTGGTCGGGAGGCGAATCAAAACACACCCTTGACTGACTGGAAGTAAGTCTCTATCAGCCACCTGGTGCATTCAATTAACCTCCCATTTATCTGCGTCCTGAAAAGAACAAAAGAACAACCAAATAGTTGATTGGAGACACCTACTGGACAGGAGGGGATCGTCACAACAGTGACACAATAAATCAACTGGCTCCTGCTGTCAGCGACACGTAGATCTGAGTGTCATCAGCATATTTAATCAGAAAGGTTTTCCCTGCCAAAGATCTGTAATTTACTACAGGGATGAAGGAAGGTACTTCCCGACTTAATAAACCAGCTTGGTTTGCTGTACTGAAAAGCCAGATTAAAGTTATTTGTTTTTGTTTTTGTTTTTTTACACACCACTGCTCTCAGCATAACAAGGTGATAGAATGCAGACTTTGCAACTGCTTTTATGTACCACAGACAACCTAAAAGCCTATGGAACATTTACTAATTTACTTATTCAATCAAATATGGGGGAACAATCAAAGAAAACACTTATTTAAATACTTCTTTGGGATCGGATCCAACATGCCACCAAAGGAAAGCAGTGTTGTTGAGGATGGTGAGAGAAGGCAGTATAAGGGTTTGTTTTACTGTCTGTGAGTACTGTCATAAAATCAGACTTCTGCAGTATCATTTGCAAACTAAACAAAATTGCAAAATTAGTAAATCTAATTGCTACTACATTTCGAATAGCAATTTCTTTTTTACCCATAATTTTTTTTTAAACAACTTCTTGAGATAGCAAATGTGAAGAAATGTAAATGTACAAATGCATATTGCACCTAACATGTAACAAGTTGAATGTTTAAATGACAGTAATTTTTTGATAAGTCAGAAATCTCTACTAAATCAAAACACTCCAAACAATGATCCATTTCTACAGTTAAATTCAGTGCTGCATCACTTTCTCAGGGTGAAGTAATCCTGTTAGGGAAGATGTGGAAAATTTTACTTTTAATAGAATACATTTTGTGTATGAAAAATCCCATAAGGTTGTGACTGCTGAGAACGGAGTTAAGTTTATTTTGCTTCAGCCTTCACAAGATCTTTAGCTTTGCGGCTAAAACTGAATTAGCTGTGAACAGTCGCTTCTAATTTTTAAAGATGTGGCACATTCAGGTATTTAGAAATTGTACCCTACGGTAATCCAGAATTCTTTTGGTTGGTTTTCTTACATTCTGTTCCAAAGGGGCAGTGTGTTCAAATATTGCCTTTATGCAAGTCCTCTGGTATCTTCAATTAACTCAATTGTTGTGCAATAACTATCACTGTATCAAACATTTGGAAAAGCATGTGATCTCTTAAGATAACTCACAATTTTTTAATGTTTAGTAAACTTAATTTGTAGTGTCTTTAATTGTCTGACTAAAAAAATGTTTGCATGTTAAAGTGAAATAATAAATTAAATTGATACTGGTTTTACATGAATAAACTATCCCTAAATTTTGATCGATCATGTTTTATGGTATTTTGTAATACTGTAGAAATGCAAAAATGTCACGTAAATTAACAAAGTAAGTGAAACAAAGTTTTTAGGAGTTATAATTGGTGTCAACATTTCCTGGAAGCCACAAATTAACAAAAAAAAGTTTGAGGTCTTCATACAGATCTTCTTTCTGCTATAGTACAGAGGGATGCATTTTTTTATTTAGTCTACATTTTTTTATCTTCTGGAGATGCAATTAAACATTTGCCATTCAAAACTCATTCAACTGTCTTTTGCAGCCTCCAGTTGGCCATTAAATCATTTAATACTTTTTACTTACAAAATTAGAAACAATCAATTTTTTTTCTTTTAAAATTAATAGTTGGTTTTTGTATGTTTTGAATTTTTAATTAAAGTAAGACTGAAAATTATTTCCATTAATATAGTTACCAATAACAGCTTAAAGTCATTTCTCTCTTTCTATTCAACAGTGTGGGTGTTTTAAGAGCAAGGCCAGCTGTGCTCATTTCTTTTGCTGGTCTTTATGTGTCCTTTTGTTCCTTAGTCAGTAATGGCTCATGAGTAGACACTGTGTTACCATCAAATACTGTAACAAAGCTTCAAAGGTGTCTATTTTTAAAACCTTTTCACTAAAAGAGGACATTATACGATAGCAAAGGGACTGAGGTTGTCAGAGGGGACAAAAACAGAGGCAATGTCAGTGGAGGCTCACTTGCAGTTCTGTACCAAAACATCTCTCAATCAAGACTTGTATTAACAAATAGCCTTCACGAATTAGCAAACATTATATATTATACATGTTAGGTGCAATATGCATGTGTACATTTACATTTCTTCACATTTGCTATCTCAAGAAGTTGTTGTAAAAAAAAATTATGGGTAAAAAAGAAATTGCTATTCGAAATGTAGTAGCAATTAGATTTACTAATTTTGCAATTTTGTTTAGTTTGCAAATGATACTGCATAAGTCTGATTTTATGACAGTACTCACAGACAGTAAAACAAACCCTTATACTGCCTTCTCTCACCATCCTCAACAACACTGCTTTCCTTTGGATCCCTCTTGGTTTCTAGAAACCAGCCTATCTTGGCAGATGAGATGGTCCATGGTAATGATAGCTGTTAAACTATACTTGTGGAAGTTTATGGTCAGAAAAGGATATTCCAATGGAATTTGGGGACCAGCATATTTAATCTGAGTCAAACCATGGAGACAGAGACAGCTGACAGATCCGTGGGCCAGTTGAGAATCTAGTACAGGAAAGAAGGTGGAGAACAAGGAGGCAGAATCTGACATGCAACTTCTGTGAGTTCAGACTGAATCTGTGGTGTACAATATATATATATATCAGAAGGTGAAAAAATATTCAGAAGGCAAGGCAATTTAAGAAGCTCAGAAAATAGAAAGTGAACCCTGAACTACATAAATAAGGAGAGAAAGACTGTATATATTATTTACTGAAATAACCTTACAGGTGTCATCAAGAGTGCTCAGCAGCAACTTCAACTAATGAGGGTCCTCAAGAAGAACAACCTGAACACAAACCTGGTACTGGCTTTTTACCACTCATCCACCGAGAGCCGGCTGACATATTGCATTACAGTATGGTAAGCCAGCTCCACTGAGGCAGGGGTAGTCAAAGCGGCAAAAAGAATCATAGACTGCCCTCTCCCCACCCTGACAGACATCTACATCTCCTGATGCATCGGCAGAGCGAGAAATTTCATCAAGGACAGCTCACACCCATAGGTTTGAACTGTTTGACCTGCTGCCCTCTGGCAGGCGCTACAGGGCTACAAACCGACTCAAAAACAGCATATTTTCCAAAGTAGTCACAACCGTGAACTCACCTGGACTCTAACTGTGCAATACCGTCATCACTCTGCAATACAGTGCCATTATAACAACATCTGTGCAATATTTTACATTATATTTATATGTATTATTTATATATATTATATTTATTGACAATTGCAATCTTAACATCACTGTCTAAAGATCAAGATAGTTTTACTTTCTGTATATATTTCATATTCTTATACGTTGTTTGTTTTTTGCAGATCTTTACACATTGTTTATTTTTCCTGTATATATTTTTTAGACTATTCCTAGACGGCACTAAAAGGAGTGGTCCTCCAATCTCGTTATACAATGTGTATAATGACAATACAAGGCATTCTATTCTATTCTACAATACAACCCTGAACAACCTCTTCAAGAGCCTGTTACTGGAAAACAGAGCCATTGCCATCTACAACAACTCATCAGTTGAATGAGATACTCCAAAAACATTTAATTTCCCTTTGGGATAAATAAAGTATTTTTGATTTGATTGATTTGATTCGGAGTTTTGCATCCATCAGTAGAAGTCAATACCCTATGATGTGCCCTGTTGACACACACACACACACATATGAGTGATTTTGCTTTCAGAACACACAAAGAAGGGCACAATACTGTCTCATATTCAAGCAGAAACTCTCCTGTGTATTCCAGAAATGCATTCCCTTGCCAAATGTCACAGATTCCACCATCACACTTAAAATTTTGTTCCTTTCTCTTGAACCACCCCCTTCATTTTAGACTGGATTATTAATCCAGCCCAATAATCAGGTTATGACCAAAGGCTCTTTGGAAGCAACAGAGAAGTGGCTCATGCAAAATAACAACCTATGTGAGAGATTTACTGTCTTGCATACAGCACCTCACAAAATCACTTGCAGCCCTTGAAGTTTTTTATAAACTTGAACGAGACGAGAATTGTGAGGTGCAGCACAACCTGAAACCTTGCATGGAAGCGGGGGGAAAGAATTTGATGGATGGATGTTCTAGAAAAGTTTTAAAAACTTCAAAATTTGAAAATATTGTTTTAGCAACAGCAAGCAGCACTGACTATGGGCTCTGCCAACATGTAAACAGACTTTCTACTTTCCAAAACAACCAAGTGCGTGTGTTAAGATTATTTTCCTTCAAATCATGCTGAAAACAAAGACCAACTGCTTCCGCTTCTAGCAGTATAGGAACCAAAGTCTGATAAAGAGTGTAAAAATAAACTAGGTTCTAAAATATGCTGCACAGATTTATTTATTTAATTTGTTTTTAAGTTTTGTTTTTGCATAATGTTGGGGATGAAATTGCTTTACCATCTGAAAAATTCAGTATTATTGGTTTATCTAAGCTGATCACAGTTGTTGCAGAAGGTCGAAATAGCTACTTGCTGACCGTTATACTTGTTGAAGATATTTTGCGATATGTGAAGACAACTGTTTATGGCTTTTAAACACTTGAACCAAAATAATATTTGACGATGATCAGCAATTCTTAGTTATTAGTTATTTATGATAAGGACAAAATGCAAACTGACACAGGTAAATAAATACCTGGCAACAAAATTTTGAGGCACACTGTTTTAATATTAAAGGTTAAGAAAGCAGTTTTGTGTCCAGGAGACTCAGGTGGAACACTAAATGAAGGGAATCCCATGGGTTAAATGGGGATGGTGCCAAAATGGAAAAGTTGTGCATAAGTGAGTTGAAACTAATTTTCCCATGGGAAGTGATATGAATCCTAATCTTTAAATTTTTTGAGCAGCTAAAGAAGCTAGCAGATGTACTTCGGCAAATAATCTGAGCCAGGTGGATTTCCTTAACATTCTTCCCTGCTGTTAAAATCTGTTCTTGTGTCATAAGGATCTTTGAAAGCGCCCACGCTCTCTGAAAGAATGTCTGGAGTAGGGGTGAAGTCAGACTGAGAAGCCTTGATGGGGCTCCGTGTGCTGCTGTTCTGCTCAGTATGAGTATGTGTTCCTGTGTGAACAGTATAATAATGTGCTTTGTGTCACAGGCTTTTAGCCCACGCAGTTTCCATGGTAAGACTGTTTTGTTCCTCTGTTGTGATTACAATCCTGCTGAAACTGTTCCTCTGTCTGACATTTTTGCCAAAATATTCCACACGATCCTGGAAAGGATGTGAAAGGTGCACACATCTATGATCTCTGTTATGAAACCTTTTCTATGAGATGTTAATCTTTCTGTTGAATTTGTAGTTGTTTTTTTTTTATTTAAGAGTAACCCGTTTCCTTGTTCTCAGCTAGCTGGAAAACCCTTTTATTTATTTAAGATTAGGTTTTGCTAAAAAACTGTGTTTTTAATATATTAATGCGTTGGGGAGAATGCAAATGCAGTTTTTATAAGAAAAGCTCACATGAAAATGGTACAGATTTGCAGCATGCTAATATGACTTTCTTAAGCACAAGCCATATTGAGATGTCCAAGATGGAAGGCATCTGGGAAAAGAGGCCCTTTCTACTCTAAATATGTATTGAAATTAATTGATTCTTAAATAACAAACCAAACTCTGGAAAAAGAGAACAGAAATTAGTAAGCCCTTTCGTTTTTTTGTGTGCAAAGTTCACATAAAAAAGCAAATCTTAAGTTAAAGGTTATTCTTTTTTTTATTATTCAAGAGAAAGAAAAGGTAGGAAGAAGCTTTTTTAATATATTTCGCTTGCCATCATATGTTACTGACAAAATTTTCCAACATGCTTTAAAATTCAGCTTATAATGGCAAATAAATAAATAGCTATAGTCCTTTGCTCCGGTTGAAATCAACAGTATTGCAACTTCATCCGGGCTCTGTTTGAACAAAACCGTGCGTCAGACATGAGACTAATGAAACCTTTTCCTTTAAAAACTATCTTTAGCTCCTTACAGTCCTTAAATCAATGTTTCCTTCTGTGCCATTCAACCAGTAGGTGAAGAATTTTCAATAACTCTTCTATTACTGCGAACCAGGCAAAAGAAGACAGAGGAGGATATAAAAACAGGGATACAGATACAGAAAAGGGATATTGGAGAAAAAAAAGGTGTTGTCGACAAAAGGTGATGTCCTAACAGCTGTGACTCATCAGCATTTTCTCCATCAGCCCTATGCAGTCAGCTCTACAGGTTTATAAATAGTCTTATTGAAGAGTGGGTATAAAAAAAATTGAACAGACACAGAATGAAACAAGGTGAGAGAAAATCACAATCCGCCTACACATACAGACCTGCTATCAGACACACTTACTGTAACTGCTGCAGATTTTGTTTTCCACTTTTCTATTCTGGCCTCTGTTTACACTTTTTGATGTGTTGAACACGTTTCTGCTATTACTGCAACCAAAATTTTAAATAATGATGGAAAGTTTTGACTCAGAAACGCTACACAGCCCAGAAGCATCAGATTAGCAAAGGTGGCTGATGTAAATGACATGTCCAGATAAAAAAAACATTGAAGAGAAGAAATACCATACAGTAGCAAAAATGCTTGAGGAATACTAAAATGTAGTTTTTTGTTTTCACAAATACATTAGGCTTTTACAATCCAGAAGTCTTGTCTTGTCTTTAATAGTTGTTTATTTGAAAGTAGGTTCAAAAGATATGAAAACGCAGAAAATCCAGTTGTGATGGTATACGTTTTGTAAATGATCGGATATGTAACATGGAGTAAAGTTGCACAATTCTGATTTTTGGGAGTGGTTGAAAAGAAAGGAATTGTCTCATTCGTACGGCTGTGGGAAAAAAAAAGGATTTCAGCGGCATTGCCTACTGTTGAATGTTTCCAAAAAATAATCTGTAAACCGAGAGAAACACTTATCTACACAAATAAGTCCAGACTTAAGAAATAAAAATACCTTAACTAACAGAAATAAAATGGCAACCAAAAACTACTAATTAAAAAACGTTAAATTAAACCTTCAAAACACCCATGGATCAACTTTTTGAGTTAGCCAAACCTAGAAATTACTTTTTACTCAATTTGACCATGTTATTTCCGTAATCAGTGTCTTCCCACAAAAGGATATTGACATCTTGAGGTACAGGATGGGAAAGTGAGTGATTAAGGCCATGCTGCTTCTGTATTTAGTGCATGAATAATACTCCTGGCACTACAGTGCCACTTCCTCAACAGAACACGTGTGTGTGTGTGTGTGTGTGTGTGTGTGTGTGAGAGAGAGAGAGAGAGAGAGAGAGAGAGAGAGAGAGAGAGAGAGAGAGAGAGAGAGAGAGAGAGAGAGAGAGAGAGAGAGAGAGAGAGAGAGAGAGAGAGAGAGGGAGAGTGCTCATCTGTCTGCTTTGGCAGTTTTGGAACTTGTAACATGATTTGCGGGGGTAACAGGAAATTACTGGAGAGGATGAGACGGAAGCAATGTGACATGAGACAGGTGGGTGGGGGGTTGATGGAAGGATGGATGGATCGAGGAGGGAGGGACAAATGGTGGGGGGGGGCAGGTTGTCTGCTGTCAACACGGTGTTGCTTGAGCGTGAGAGGGACAGAAGCCGTTAGAAGAGGATTAGCAGGCGCGCCAAGTTTAGCTCCACAACCTCTTGTTCCTCAGCCAAAAATCTAGCCGAAACTGGGGCAGCAAGGTTAGGGGTTGACCACGCAGCCGGATGTCATTCATGAAACGAACAGAACGTTTCAACATGGGTACTGGGAAATAATATACCTAGTTCCTACGTAGTTGGAAAATCGGGACATAAACTCAGCAACAGATGTTGATCTTACAGCTATTTAGCACTTTGTTTTAAACAGAAAAAGTAAAGATGGGATAGTTTGTACCTAACGTTGTGAGTAATTTCTAACAAAAATATTCCTTTTCTGTGGCCAAAATCTTGCTTCATTGCTCACCATATACAGGCTTGGCTTGTCACGATGGCTATGCTGTGGTTATGAAGGTGTTGAAGTGGCCTGCCAAGAATGTCCGCACGCCTGTCCAAAATTAGCCCCACTAGTTTCCTGTGCCCTTAAATCCTTGGATTAAAAGCTACGGAACACCAAGCTATATGGCCACGAAAAGAAGCTACGAGAGCCTCTTGGGTGGTTGCAAACCTAAACATATCCCAGGCCTCATCTGACAATCTCACTCCTGCCATGACATCATCACAACATATTTCTCAGAACAGGACGGTTGGTTGCAGTTGTTTGAAGATATCCAGGTTGTTCAGAACACATGTGGCTTTAGTACAAAACACAGGCTGGTTTATTGCAGCAGTCAGAGATTTGTCAGTGTAGCGTCATAAAGGAGCTCAAACATTTTTGAACAACACCCATATTCCTGCAGCTTACAATGGTTTGACTTCATACATCATTAACAATAGTTTTAAAAAAACTCTAGAATGATCTGGACAATTTTGCGTCCAACACTGAATTATGTGTGGATCAAGTATGTATTTATGATTGGATATACATATCTGTCTTGAATGCCTGTAAAGTTAAAACTTTACAAATAAACTATATCCAGTAAAAGCAGATTACTATTAAGCAGACATTATATTTTTGACAGAAACGGAGATTTACTTTGAGTTACCTTTGTGCATCCCATTATCAGGTAGTTACTATTGATGACCATTGGACTTAACTGCTCGTGAGGTTGGCCATAGACGTTGATCCATCATTTATTTGTTTCTGGACACTGTCTGGGTTTTAGAAATTGAATGAATTGCCTGCTGTTAGCATTGTATGTTCCCCCTGAACTCATTTATTCATTTTTTCTTATTATTTTTCACCACATTTCTATGACCACTGTGTGTGCACAATAATGTTATCAGTTGTTGCAGTGTTGTCAAAGGTTAAACTCCAATAGGTCAGTTGCTGACAGACCCACTGGCTTGATTGACAGCTGTTGTCAAGTTAGTTTCTGGTTTGGATAATTGATAATTCTACAAAAATATATTCGACATCTATAACGTGTCCTGTTTTTGGATTGCTAGTACTCAAATAGGAGACAAAGCAACCATGTGAAAGAGGATAATTAGATCCAATGAGGCCAAAATTGAACTGTTTGGCAATTGGCAGTCAGACCAATGCATTTTCATGGGTTAGAGCAATTTGAAACATGTGCAACAATGCTAGGTGGGTGACTGCTTGTCGATCCTTGCATGTATCATGTATATCATCTTATCCGCATCCTGCAGGTCATCGCAGGTACAAGTTTTAGCACCTGCTATCGAATAACGCTACATCTAGGTAATCTGTGTTCCGTTTTACGGCTGAACGCACAGGCCCTACCCACCGGTAAGAGATGAACTCACAGCGAACCGCCGACTGGATTGACCGGATCGACTCAAAATCACTTTGCACCTGCTCAGCAGTTCTCTGTGGGATTTTGTCGTTGTTTTTTTTTTTTCTATAAAGGAACAGGGTTTTCACTGCGACACATCATGTGACAGGACATGCTTGTTCCGCAGATGGTAACCCCCCCCCCCCCCGAAGAAAAACAAACAAATGTGGAACTCTAGAGTGCCGTAGTTAATGGAAAGCTTGAGGGAGGGCCTCGTGATTAGCGGCGGCGACTGTTCGTGTTGTCGTGAGTGCGCCTGCTGGGTAACACTCGGCTGTGAGGAAACACTTACATAAATGTGTGACTGTGCGAGCAGATGAAACACCAACAAGAATGTCAGTGGAAAAAAAACAGACAGAAGAGTCATAAACTATAGTGAAAATAGCAATTTATTAATAACTTATCTTTCCTTTACATTCAGAAGATAGGAGTGTCTTGGGGTGGTAGCCGGTTTGGGAGGGGAGCTCACCAACATGGTGACAACCTCCTGGAAAAAGGCTTTTTTTCTTCTTTTAAGCTCTAGATTCCAAATCTCTTCATCCTAAAAAATTCCTTACTGCATTTCAAACAGTTTAACCTGAAGAAGCTTTACAACCCCTATCAGATTAAACCACAGGTCTGGACAGCACAGAGTTGGCTCTGACGTAGCTCATGCTATCTAAAAGAACAAAATCTGGCAGATTTAATCATCACTTGGATGATTCTAAGATACAAAGCAGGTAAAATGAAATTCTCTAAAGTGAAACAAATCCTGTGAGAGTTAAGTAAGGCAAACAAAAGCCGTTCTGTGAGAGTGCAAAGAAGCCAAAAGGAAAAACACAAAAGGCCAGCTGACTAACATTAAGCAAATATGATATATATATTACAAATGTACACATTTTTTCACAACTCTTGGAAAGTCTATTTCTTTTTGGCATATTTAAGAATAATGATGAATATGCGATTGTTTTCCTTACACAAAACTAGAATATGAAACGCAGATTCCTCAGAAACAACTTCCGAAGGTACGTACTCTCTTTTACAATATTATATACACGCAATGTACAGTATAAATGTTTGAAAAGTGTAGAAAAAAAGAAAGTCCAGTAAAACAGGCGCCTTCAAACGCTTGGGTGCTTCAACCCCACAGAGGCGAGTCTTCACAGAAGATGAAAGGGGCAACGTGCCCATTAGTCATGGAGAAAACCCCAAAACCTGTTTTCTGTCAACAACCAGGTCTCTTTGGCACACCAGGCTAGAAATCTTTGAAGCAGAACATGCAACTGTCTAAATCACTGTTCAGTTTCCTTGAAAACAAGAAAAACGGAGGAAATATCTAAAGAGTCCAACAGAATAATGATTTTAGAAAGTATGTGCAGTCTTAAAATGAGTCTATTGACTCAACTGCCCGTCCTCATTCAGACAGAAGCAGTTTCATTATTGGCCAGGCTGCTCTGGAACCTCCTTCAAGCACGCTCAGCAGCTGTCGCCCTCCTCCCCCAAAAATCAGCTTCACCAGCATCGTCCAGAGCCAGCAGATGACAGAAAAGCGAGAAACTCTTTTTTGCAACTTTTCGATGAATACAGGAGAATTCAGAATGGTCGCCCCGGCAACAGGAGAGGCGCATCCAGCCAGACCTCACGTGGACTGCAGGGGGTCCAGCTGGAAGACGTTGTGATTGGTGGGGGTGGTGAAGTACAGCTGCTGGCTCGGCGGCGCCATGCGATTATCGCACCGGCTCTTCAGGCCCAGCGTGCGCTCAAAGTCCAGTAGCTGGCCCATGAAGTTGAAGTTGGGGGAGATGTTGGACTTCTTCATCTTGACAATGTCGTAGGCGTCGTTCATGGAGAGGTTGAGCTTCTGCATCAGATAGGCCACGGTCACAGTCACTGAGCGGCTAATGCCGGCCAAGCAGTGAACCAAGACGCCGCGCTTCTGACCCCGAGCTTCATCTGGTTACAAGGAGAAGAGAAGAGGAAGTTCTATCAGTCTCTGTTAAAACCCTTTCTCAAACTCAAGAAGAAATTTCCATACTGGGTCAATTTTAAACTGTAATAAAATATCTTAAACAGTTGTTACCATTGTAACATTAGAGTTTTGCTGCAATAAAATAATCAAATTGCCTTTATTTGTGCAATCCCATTTATAACCTTATACTTCAGAAGTTTGCACCATTGGATAGTCATTGTCTTCTGCACACTAATGACATACAAAACTGTCCTCCAAACAAAACCACATTATTTCAAGCAAGTAAAATGTTTTTCAAGATATTTTTAAAATATTTTTTGTGACAATTTTACAGATAACATTCTTTTCCAATCGCTTTTTAAATATCGTGCTCCACACTCAGATGAATAGAAATGTGTCCACCCATGAGAGGAAGTCCTGCCCCCCCCCCCCAGAAAGGTAATACAAATTGTAAAAGGCAATTTGAGTGCATTTTGAAATGGATTTTAATTGTAACATTTTAATATAAAAATGTTTGAAATATGTTCATTGCTTCTAGTATTGTTGGAACACATTTCTCTCCATACAAAAATTGTCAAGAACCACACGGTTAGAAATTGGCTCCCAGTAAGCAGAAAAAAAAGTTACAAGTCCCAACTTCTCTGTCAGCGCTGTCTGTCAACAACAAGAAGCCACCGCAGAGAAACAGAATCAACATTCTCCCTTGTTTAGTCCTGGAATAGCCGGATGGGAAATTGACTATTACAGTTTATTAAGGCATTCTTCTGCTCGCCCAGGGTTGGTGTGACAATGGTGCCATTTGAGCGTGTAAATGTAGGAGTCATGAGGGCACCCTGTCAAGGCAAACAGGATGTCAACAGGCCCTGTAAATGGCTCCTTTTGTTATGCGGAGGCAGAGGAGAGATGGCAAAGGGGGGGGAGATGCCATGTCCTAGATTACTTTCAATACCACTTCCTTCCTGTTGCACTCAAATTACTACCCTCCCTTTGCTCTCGCTCTCTCTCTCTCTCCCCCCAACCTCCCCTATTCTCCTGTTTCAACACTGCTCTTTGTGCTGTAATTACACAAGGCCCCTGGACAAAAGATAGGCCATGATGTCTCCCATTGAAGTCAAATCATTTGTACGCAGTGCATTTTAGCCGTTGCACCATCAGAGGCACAGTGGTGCTCAAACTCGGTGGCATAATCTGTGCACTCTGCGTGCTCCTGTCTGATTGCCTGATAAGACCCCAGCTAGGGACACCTCATCTTATCTCAATTGCGCAATAAGAGGCTAAGAACCTCCAGATGATGATAAGACATATCACATTAATAAGATTATGTCCCCTTTATTGCCTATTTCCTTTTACTCCAAACTGTTTAAATCCATTTTACCTGTTGTTTTTTAGCATTATGAGAATTTTCTCTTCCTTTCTATCCAAGGAAATAATTTCACGACTGGTTAAGTTTGGCTTAAAAACAGGCAAGAGCTATTTAGTGGTGACAAACTTTAACAAGTTTTTTAAAAGTTGAGAATATGCTACTCTTACTATTTAAAATGTACCAGTTTACATTAGGCCTCTCCATACACATGGCTTATAAATAATTTATAGATGTTTAATTAAGTGAAGTCAACTGAAATTATAGCTTTAAAAATAGTTTACAAGTGTATCATACATAAATTAGGTTCAATAAAAAGACAATATAATATATTAAGTAACAACTGTAAATCAACAATAAATGAAATATTGAACAGCTTTTGCTCACTATTTAGATTGAAACTGGTCAGTTTCGTCTCTCTTTCCTCACTCTTGACTAATGCATGATACAGTAATAAAAAATATGTAATAAGATAAAAAAATAATTATAAAGCATTTCTGCATTAACCCTTCTGTGGAATATATAGTAGGCATCTCAAAGTGCAGCCTTGTAGTAAAGACAATTTAGCACCTGTTCTGAGATCATGTTTGCGTTTTTGCATAGATACCATGAAAGCTGGTACTTTTTACTCTTCACTTTTGGGACACATTTAGCCCACGGTTCCATTTTTAATTTTCCTTCAACGAACGTCACTGAACGTCAGATTTGGTTAGATCTGATCAAAACCAACTACATGTCCAACACACTTTTTGCTACTGAAAAGCACCTCTGTGATGTTTAGAAAGGAGTCACTGTGCCTTTTTTTTTTGTCTATTCAAATACTTTTGCTAATACGGAAAGTTAGCAAAGGAATTAGGGAAATGATCTGGGAGCATGCAGTGGGTTGTTTATGTCACCAACAGACACGCTTGTTGCCAACTTCTCTTTGGATTGGACCTCTCTGATAAAACAGATCTTTTTGTTCTGTTTTGTTTGCCTTACTCCACTAAAATAAGTGAGAATGTAAACAACCTAACAAGCCAGATGGCTACCAGGATTACCTACCGATGAAGTTGATGGCCTCAGGGAAGAACTGCGAGAGATTTTGGCTCCAGTGATCCGAGATGGGGATCTGCTTGTACTTAAACTCCCCCGCGTTCTCGAAAAGGTTGGGCAGGTTGGGCGTGACGTTGAGGATGTACTTGATGCCGTACTCTTCCAGCACGTCCAGGTTGGTGGAGTCCTTGGCGCAGCCCAGATAGAGGTGCGGCAGGATCTCCACGGGGAAGGAGGGCTGTGGGTTGGACAGCGGGCTGCCGTCCGAGTCGGTGGCGCTGCTTGGGTCCCGGTCGATGTCCGATTCGATGTCGGAGGAGTCGGAGCTGATGCGCAGGCCCCCGAGGCCCAGGACCTGGGCGGTGGTGGGAGAGCTGCTGCTGCTGCTGCTGCTGGAGGAGCCGTCCAGGTTGGTTTCGCACAATGCTGGAAACTCCGCCTGGAATTTGCTGAAGCCACCTGGAGAACGGGGGAAGGGTTATAATCAGAACAAGTTGGGAAAACAGCCTCAAGTAAAACTATTTTTTGAAGGTGCACCGTTCTGAAACATCTGACCCGAAAAGCATCAAGATATCGTTGTGATGGCAAATCACGATTGTTATCGCAACACCAATAAATGACACATTCAAGCCCAAAACCAAACCACCAAAACACAAAGTTTATCATTTATGCACAAGCAAACGTGCACAAGTGAAATATGCAATTGTTTCCCCCACAATTTTATCCATGGTGACAGATGTGGATAAAGAGATGTTTCTTCCCATAGATTTTTTTTTTGTTCCCTAAATGAGGCTTCAGAGTTCAAACGACAACAACAACAAAACATGAATGGGAGGCTCACCCTCCAGGTAGAAGGCCTTGTAGCCCTCATCCTTCATCTTCCTCAGCAGCAGCCCCAGCACCGACCCCCCGTCCACGTTCTCGTTCCACTCGCGGCTGTACTCGTCGTACAGAACGATGGTGTCCGTCTTGCACCGGCGCACGAACCTCTCTCGGTCCTCGCCGTCGGACAGCAGCGACCTGACCGGCAGGTTGCCCTTCCTGAGGCGGCGCAGCATCAGGCTCGGTATGGCCACGTTGATGGCCGTCTCGAGGTGCGAGGACTCGTAGAGCTCCTGCGCCCGGCAGTCCATGACCAACAGGCCGTTGCGCGCCTCCAGCTGCTCGCAGAGCCACTCCGGCGTCTTGCTGTTCGCCATGACCGAGTCGAGCTGGATGACCGGCTTGAGCTTGTCGAGCATTGGTGAGCAGGAGCGAAAAAAGGGGGAGATTAAGGGGGAAAAAAAGGTTTGGTTTTTTTGGCTCCGATCTTAAAGAAATTTTTGGTAAAAAAAAAAAAAAATCGTTCAAAATAAGCTCTCAGAGCAGATATTCTTGGTGTTTAGTAGAAGAAGAAGAAAAAAACCGCGTCGCTCTCCGCAGGTTTCCTGACTGCAGGCTCTCATTCATGCATCTGCCTTATTTCTCAATGAGTCACCGCGGGCCTGCAGCGGCGCGCTCGCTTCCTCCGCTCTTATATAACTACTCCGCTCCGGGAACGACTTTTCTCTCCCAACCTCCGCGTTTCTCCGCTAAACTCCGGTGTGAAGCTGGGCTCGGTGAGGACGCGCTCCTCGGTGTCGCTCTCCTGTCTGTCTGAACGGTCTCTGCAGGCTCTGGGCTGACTGAGCACTCTGCGGCGCCAGGCTGCTGAATGGCTGCAGGACCCGGAGCGTCCTGATTGGATACGTTGCGTCAGCCGACCAATCGGAGGAGACTCAGCGGCGTTCGCCCTGGAAACGGGGGCCGGATGGAGAGGCTTTGTTAATGAGCTTGTCATTCACAAAAACGGAGAGGAATGTCGGCTCCGGATGGAGAGTGCAAACAAACTGCAGAACTGCTGGAAGGAGGAAGGAAAAAAATGCAAGGAGGGAGAGAGCCAGAATCTGGAGACTGCTGGAGGGTTCTGTTGTAATAGCTGAAATAAAGGGCTGGGTTTATTAGGGATACACTCAGTTTTGTGAAATTTTGCCAAGGAGCTGAATTAATGCCATAAAGTTTGTAAAGAAAGAAAAAGAAACAACAAACAAACAAATTTAAAACAATAAAACACAACTTTGAAACTGAAAAAAGAAAATCAAAACGTCTTTCAGTTTTTGCCTTTGTATGTTTTATTAAATTTATTTATTAGTTTTCAGTTTTTCGGCTTCAAGCTTCTGGTGCCTATTTTGTTTGGGTGAGTGATGATCAAATATAAAAGGAGGCGTGGATTCACAACTCCACACAATGGCTGGACAAGATTTCTCCATCTGTTGCATTCAGGAACTGTGGGAAAAGAACTTGTACCCAAAAACATCATCGATGTTCTATATGTAAATGATCCTTTTTGGAATTTAACACACTTCACTGGTAGACATTAGTGAAAAAATATAAAACTGAAAACTTAGTGTCGGGAGACCCAACCAGGGGACTCTTGTGACTGTGACCTCCTCTTTTCCTGCAGGCACCACAAAAAGCAGACCACTTTACCCCCACATGTTAATCTAAGCATAAAATTCAAAGTTTGTTAACAGTTAGGTACACATAAACAAGTATTTGTCTCTTTAAACAAAAGATCTTGGGTGAAAACAACTGCTTTGAAATCCTGGTTCAAGGATGTTTACTAAGGGTTTACGACCGGCTGGCTGTTGTCTGAAAGCCTTAATCTCTCCGTAACGACTCATGTGCAGTTTGTTCATGCCAAATAATAAAATGTGAGTGGATTAGTTCCTTTCCTGTCCGTCTACAAACAATTCACATTCAATATGCTTTTCAACTTGTTTGTTAATGGATGTGAGCTGACTGCAGCTTATGAGCTGTGAGTACGTTTCAAAACAGAGAAAAAATCTGGTGCTAATTCAAGGGTTTTTGCTAGTTCCTTAAGAGCATATGTACCTGATCAATGATAATTATTACGTGTGAGAACCTTTGTAAAAGATTGAGCTACAGGGCAGTTTGTGTAGTTATAATGTGAAGCTTAACATCTGCAGTTTTTAGCTTTATTCATCGCCTAATGGTCATTTTACAATACAGTCGGCTCCGGTTGCACAAATACTTTCAAATCAAATACGACGTCATCCATGGCAATCCAATTAGACTGCTGTAAACATTAAAAAAATTCTTTCCCTGCAGATGCGGGTCGCTGTAGGGTTGTAAACCGTTCAGTTTGATGGAAGTTGCTTGAAATTATTAGTAAGACTGACATACACAAAAAAAATTGGATATTACCAAATAATCGTAATTGAGCATAAAGACCTGCTGTGTGAGCATAGCCTCAGATACATCAGTAAGGGACTATTAGGACTTCAGGGAACAAAAAAATCTATGGGAAGAAACATCTCTTTATCCACATCTGTCAACATGGATAAAATTGTGGGGAAACAATTGAATATTTCATGACAAATGCAGAAAAATTGGTTTGTTTGACTGTGAAATCCATGCACTGGAGAGTGCGGTTCACAAAATACACAAAGTAAGCCTTATGTGGGGGCCTTAAGGGTCATTCATTTACAACAAAAAAGCCAAACAAGAGGACTACTCTGTACGTCAAAAGTCGAAAACTAGCTACACCATATCTAGACACGTTAAGCAGCTTTTTATTTCAGCCTGAGGTGGGGCGTGACTTGGGTGTTGTACATGTTGGCTGGTGGCTTTGCCGTTTGTTTGCATATGAAGTGTGTAGTGGCTCCAGAATTAACTTGGCCTCTGGCCCCCCCAGCTGCCCCCACCATAGCCACCTCCTCAGGCGTGACTGAAGCAGCTCTGAATGAAACCAAGCTGTTCCTATTCACCTTCAAATTAATTCTGGGCTCCTTCTACACCCTGGCTCCCTCTCAATCTGTCTTTCACCCTTTTTTCTACGTTTTCCCTCCTTCTTGCTGCTCACCCTATTCTTCTGTGTCTGCCCTTCTTGTTTCGCCCTCTGCCCCCTCTTTCTCTTCCTCTTTCATCCTTTGTGTTTGAGTTCCACCACCTCCTCTGGGCCTCTGTTAAGAAATCTGGAAGTCTGATTCTGTCCAAATACATCACCTGCCATACTCCACAGATCTTCCTCTTGGGGTGGGCAGATCAAAATAGTACCTCAACGTCCACGTGACTGTATTTCTCTGCCAAATATACCACTACCAGTTGGTCTTAGTGTTTTCTTTAATTATTTTATAAGTTGTCGTTTTGTTTTTACTGGAAGGTAATAGAAAATATATCTATAACAAGTGCTACATCATCGGTAAACCTCTTTAAGAACAGGCATGCTAGTCTTTGGAGGGTTAATAATTGTAAACATTTCCAGCTAAAGATTTACATCTATTACAAAACATTGTTATTCAGGAAGTATACCCTTGTCATCCATGCATGCAGGTAGCTTTAGGGTCATACAGCATTCACAACAAAGTCTGATGGTGGGTTTATTTAATTAGCAGCATAAACAACCACTCAAAAAAAATTATATTTCAGAAAAAAAAGAAGCCAAACACCATGATAACCAACAGCTCGTTAACATAGCCAATATAAAGTCGGTTGAAACACAGTACATTACAAAGTCTTTTGAAAATATTATCATGTACATACTTCCATATTTCACATTTAATACCTCACTATTAGGTGGCATTAACACATATATGTGTTAATGCCACAGCTTTAGTCCGTGAGGCAGACACCCTGTCTAGTTTCAAATCTAGGCTTAAAACCTTCCTGTTTGATAAAGTTTATAGTTAGGGAGAGGTAGAGAAGACAGCCTTATCCGGTTGGGGTAGGAACTCAGTCTTGACAGACGGTTCTCCTTTGCTCTACCTTCTTCATGTCTCACTCTATAGGGTTAAGTTATTTAAGTTTTTCTATAGTTATGCTGCTATAGGCTTAGACTGCTGGAGGACAATCTGACCACTTCTCTATCTGCTACTTTCTTCCTTTGTCCAATCTACTTAGTTACCGTTATTTCAACATTGTTAACCTTTTGTTTTCTCTTAGTGTTCTTCTCCCCATAGTAACCACACCTGGGCTGGCGTTCTGTTAGCTGAGACAGCTTCTTGGATGAGAACATGGGCTGAGATGCTTCCAGTGACGTTCTACAACTGCTGCTATAAACTCTTTTATTTCAGTATCCTGTGCTTCTAATTTAGCTTTCTGTCTTTTCAAACCCCCAGTCGGTCGTGGGAGATGGCTGCTTGTACTGAGCCTGGTTCTGCTGGAGGTTTCTTCCTGTTAAAGGGGAGTTTTTCCTCTCCACTGTCGCTACATGCATGCTCAGTATGAGGGATTGCTGTAAAGTCAACGACAACACAAGCCATCGTTTCTGCCTGCTGATTTCAGAGGAGTGAATGCTGCAAGTCAATGACTCGATGCAATCTGCTGGGGTTCCTTAGATTGGAATCTTTTTCAAATGGATTTGTTAGAATGTATCTTTGATTTTAATTGATTTTCTGTGAAGTGCCTTGAGACGACACCTGTTGTAAATTGGCGCTATATAAATAAACTGATTATTTATTCTTGATATAGAGTGGTAGAATACAAGAAAAAACTGTTTGTTTTTGAATATGAAGCTATATACGCCCCCCAAGTCTGCTTTAATAGCATCTAGATTATTAATAGTATTATGAATTATTTATTATTAATAGCACCATTAGCACACTAAGTGCTGTTACTGGTATACCCATTAAATCAAGACAGAAAAATCCATCTTAAGAGCAGCAATATACAAAGTCCACATAAATGTTTTGAATGTGATTTCTATGGTTTTATTGGACAAACAACAGTGCTAAATTATTTGTCCTATCCTATCTTGTTAGAGACAACTTCCGCATGCAGTGTCTGGCAGTAATTTAATATTACCATGTGCTTTCGGTATTGGAAAAATAAAGGAAAGAGCAAAACAAAGTGCAAGTCATATCCTGTCTACATTAATAGTTAGAAAACTTCGCTCAACAGTATCAACACAAGCTAAACAAAACATGTACATTTTCACTGTGTTCTTTTGGCACATTGTTCTGCTTCCTGTGAACACCCCACCCGCCCGCCTCAGCACCAGCTGTGAAACAAGTTGTCCAGAACATGATCTCCTGTTGTGACATGAATGTGTGACTAACTGAAAGAGTCATAATCAAGTATTTTATTTTTATTTTTTTTACCAATTCTCTCTACCACGTGGAAGGGGTTGAAAATGTGAAGATATAATGATCATATGTTTTTACAAGGATGTACAGATGTTTAAACAAATAAAAATCCCTGGCATGCATATTTTCCCCTTTTCATCAACCGTTTTCTTCAGAATCACTTTTTTTTTCTATCCAACTCCATCAAAACTTTCATGGAAGATACTGAAGAAAAGCATTCCCAAAACAACATGTGCACCATTATGTTTCATCCTGTTTGTGCTGTGTTTAGGCTAATGTACCGTGTTTACTTGTAAACATTAGGTTTTGCAAAAAGACCACAAGGCTCATCTGTTGAGATCCTGTTCTTCCACAGCTTTTGTCTGTTGCCTACATGTTTTTTCGCAGAAGCAACGTCTCACACATTTATTGGATGATGGATTAAACAGCGTTATATCTCAATATTTGAAGCTTAAATTATGATATAACCTATTCCATCAAGACTCCTAAGTATTTTCCTGCTCCGGGTTTTTCCTGCTTTGTTCGATTCTTTTTTTTAAGTTTTACTGCTTTGCTTCATTTAAGTTAATAGAGCCATAGCATGTCAAGATTTTTAAACTGGTTGATTTATTCTCAATACCGTATTATATACAATCATTTCAAATAGTCTACATCTAATAATTAATCAAACGAATTAGCGAAAGGGCTTTTCATTCATTTTTAAAATAAGTTGACAAATCTTTGCTCTTGCCCTGTGTAATAATCTCATACACTTTTCACTGTGGAGTTTTGTGAGGAATCAGTCTGTCTGTGTTCGGCTTATTTAGTCGCCTATCTACCCACATTTTTACTCCCAAAAACCACTGTTCAACATTTTTGACACCCACCCTCTGCTGTCTGTCTCGCTTTCTTGCTACCAGCTGCTCATTTTGGATGGGAAAATCCTTTGTCCTCAAACAAAGACTCCCAAACATTCACTCATCAGGTCTGAGGCTGGATCTTCCAGTGTGTATGTGTCTGTGTGTGTGTCGTGATGCACATGCACTCAGGAAGTGAATCTGGCTTCCCATGGCGTTTCTTGTCAGAGACAGACGGAGGGGGACAATGAGAGAGCGTCTGGATATGTGGACAGGTTTCAAAACACTCAAGTTAACACATGATGCACAGGCAGTCTGTGTTTGCACTTGAAAGAGGAACTAGGTATTAAGTATACTTACGAGTCAAAAGGAGAAGGAAAAGCAATCGCGCAACGTCAGCACTAAAGGCGCCAGGAAGAGTGCGAGACCTGACTTTTTGAAAAGTCACTCAGATCTGCTAGAACGATAAGTCCACAAGTAGATGAAAGCACAGAATAAGAATGATAAGAACCCATGACTCCTTCTTGCCAAATCATGAGAAACTTCAAACAGAGAAGAAGTCGTACAGAAACAAAGGTTGTACTTCATGCTAGTAATCCCATTGAGTCAGGCCCGGCCCTAACCACTTTGGTGCCCTAGGCAAGATTTTAGGTTGCATCCCCTCACATCACAAAAAAGTACTTGCACTCCTAGTGTACATATACTCAAGAGAAACTTGTCTGGTGTAGGAAATTCTTTTATTTAAATAAAACAATAATCACATTCAAAATATTTAAAAATAATTAAAGAAAAAAATGTACTCAACATATGAAATACAATATAAATATAAAGGATTCATTTTAAATATTCCCGAATAAAAAGAGTAAACATGTAGCATTAGCTTAAATACAATATTAATAAAGCAATGTGCAAAATAAGAAATTAAAGAAACGTTAACACAGAAAAAATACCAAATAAAACTAAGAAAATAGAAAAAGATGATATTACAAAGAGAATTAGTGGTGGTTTTGGTCCTAAATTTGATAACTTTAACTTTATTAGCTTCATGACTACACACCAACTCCCCACTTGACTTGCTACATCTTTACTACCCTGGATTCACTTGCAGCATAGTAATCTACAACATCATCATATGACAACTGACTTGAGACCACACTGTTTATGCTTATTGTAAATCTCAGGTAAGTTTTATTCAGTTTGAGCTTGGAGAAACTTCTTTCAGCAGCTGCCACTGTAACAGGAAGAGTGGCAGAGATTCTCAAAGCTACCCACGTGTTGGGGTAAAATTCTGCCCCATCAATGTCCGACTGGCTGTCATGGGTCAGAGCAGGGCTTAGGGTTTGACAGTTCTAAAGCAGGTCCTCTTCTAAGCTGGGGAAATCATGGAGCACACCAAAGCTGTTGTTCACCTGTTCAAGATTCAGATATGTCTCATCAAGAGAAGATATGGCAATATCTACAACCACATTACATTTTTGTTTTTTTTGTTTTTGCAGCGGATCTTGAATGGGTTCATCTGGACACTGATAGCCAAAGTGTGTCTTTTTAGTTCACCTTGATGCTGCTACATCACTGCTGGTTTGTGCTGCTGAGATGGTGGCAACCGGGGGATTTTGCAACGGAGGGACTGAGAAACCCCACCAGTGTATCTGAAGCCAGAAGATGAATATATGACAAAAGTATAATAATAAACGTGATTTCAACAATAAAAATAATATGAAATAATATAAATGCAAAAATATCATGAAATGCATGATGCAGACTATTGTGTATAATACAAAATGCAAATTTTCCTGTTATACAAATTATATTAGTATTACAAAGGCTAATAATAATTTTATTGTCAATACAGTGAGATGGTAATTAGCAGAATGCAAAGGGTAAGAATCAGCAAACTGCAGAATAATATACTCAAGAATATGGAAATGCTAAGCTATGCTGTAACATTAATGATGGTCACTTTAACACTAATGCAAAGTTTAACATGATAAACACACTTCAGATGATATGAGCTATAGTCATAAGTCTAGCATAGCTAGACTTATGACTATGAAATAAGAATAGTACTTTTGATTGTTTATTACAAGCTAAGAAATGTGAGATAATCATGTCAATACACCAACCATCATAACACATGCGTAATAGATCTAATGTTTACACATTTGCCAAACAACAGATAGTGGTAGCTATATTAGCAAACAATGCTATGCTAATAGGTAACACTATTATCATCATTCTGCTACAGCAGAATAATATCAGAAGCTGAAGAAATAACATCACATTTACCGTAACCTTACCTCTGTCTTTGTCGCATATTTCCTCCTCTTCTTTTCTTGTTTTCCTCCTCTGGGCACCGTATAGTTGGGACGCTTTGACATGTTGAGTTTTCTGACACAACAGAAGATGAATACGGAGAGGCGGGTAGAGGGAGCCTGTTTCAGAGTCGGGCTTATTAATAAAGTACTACTTTAAATGTTTTAAGTTTAATGTGGACTTATTCTTTTCTTATGGGATAACATTGTTCCTTAATAAGATAATAATGAGTATTAAAAATTGTTCAGGAATGATTAAAAAAAATCATGATTTCTGGCGCCCCCTTTGTGGTTGTCGCCCTTAGCATTTGCCTATACTGGGGCCGGCACTGGATTGGGTGAAGGTTTGAACTTTTACAATAAACTTTTAACAAGTCGACATGACTTTAATGATCTGCAGCATACTGTTTGGTTGCAATCAGTCTTGCTTCTCCAGTTTCCTATGCTGCTTTCAGACTATCCATTAAAGGACTGTAATACCTACCTCATTTGACGACTCCTGCCAAATCAGTGTAAACTCATCATCCTCTTTGTTAACAAATGCCTCCACCTGCTTCTTGGGGTTACCTATGGTTAGAAGTGTTAGACACCCCACCTTAAAAAGCTTCTTTTCCACCCTTGGTACTTAGCAAGGGTTGAGCAACTTACAGATGTTGTAGAGCAGTCCCAAAGTAAAAAAAAAAATGGGCGTGTCATTTGGAGGACAGAATTCTGCAGGCAAATTGGGCCACACCCCCAAAGAGGGAAGACATTTTGTAAGCACTGTCAAGATTCTGCAACTATTAAACCGTCAGCTACCAATGTTTTTAAGCAAAACTTCTTTTCTACATTTGGTGAATCCATCTGCACTGTTGTTCAAAGTTTTTGTTTCAAATCCAGAAAATGTGAACTAATCAAATAAAAACTACACTTTGTAAATTTCAAAAAGTTCAGAACAGTTTCATTTATGAACCACAATTCTAGAAGGAATCTTTTTTTAAGCAATGTACTAACGTGAAAGCATACAAAACATTCCTGTATTACATCTGACTCTTGAAGCCTTGATCATTTTTGTTTTTGCCTAAAACATAAACTCTGACTTTAGGGTCAGGAATAATCTCCCAGTTTATTTAATGAAATAGTGTAGTTATTCTGGTCTGTGAGATAACACAAAAATGTCCCTGCTGCTGAAGAACCTCAAAAAAAATTGGCTTTTAAGCCTGTTTTTCCCAAATAATAGATCCTACAGTGGACTAGTGAGCTGCTTATTCTTTCAATATGCTGTCCAAAACACAGATCCTGGTCAGATGGTTTGAGACACAGTTAAAGTTACTTACATGAGGTGTGCGATGCTCGATTCAATCTATCCTGTTGTGTATTGCTGCATACACCGTCTGACACAATTTTCTCTTGGATCCAGTGTGTTTTGGCCTTTACCATACTTGATGAATCATATTGTCTTGTAGAAATGATGAAAGAGAATGCTCTTCGCTCCCCGGCCTTAAGGTCAAGCAGCAGGACAATGATCCAAAAGAAACCAGCAAATCCACCTCTGGATTGCTTAGTAAAACTATTCAGTCAGTCAAAGTCTTGACCAGAAGCTTGACATTTATCTATGTCCGTAGTTTTCTTCATTTTGTGAGTAAATGGTGCCATCCTGTAACTGAGACGGCAAACAAGCAATTAGGTTTACAATTGGTTACTTTTTTTTTACGTGGCCAAACTGCTTGGGAAATTAATTATTTTAAACTTGTGTGTTTACTCAGATGGATGGATGGATAAGTCTTGTCTGTAATCAAGCTTTAACAAAAGTTACATTTACAAAACTTAAAAAACTACAAATCCAAATGCTTTTTCAAAGCACCACATACCAATTCTATGAATTCATTCATCTTAATTACTTAAAAATATGACCAGCAAAAATGTTACGTTATGTCAAGATTCTTGTATCCTGAAGACTTCAACGAAAAATTATACACGTATAAATAACTTGTTTACAAAATAACACATTTAAACTAAATTGTTTTCCAAATCAAGTTTTGCGACATAAACTTCTGAAACATGTATAAACGGCAACGTATATACAACAGAACAGAGTAAAGGACTTTCAATGATAATATAGTGTTTTTTAGGCATATATTCACTTATTTTCAAAAGGGTTCTGCATAGAACATTAAAACAGCAAACAAGAGTTCTCACCTTAACATAAACAATAGGTTTGTGTCCTTGCCTGGTGCATTTTTGGTTAAACATGCTTGTTTTGATTCAGTAAAGCTACACACAGTGGGAAGAGTCAGCAGAAACTGTTCTCAAATTAGAGTAGCGTGACCTTGCAACAATACAACTCAAGTACAAGTAAAATATTGAGTGGTAAAGATGATCCTAAATATATATTTTTCTTTCTCTTTTTTGTTGCTCAAGTAAATTTAACCAGATAGTACCAATCTGTGGCTTTAAGCAGACAAGGAGAGAGATGAAGAGACAGTGTTGTAAGTCTTGCATCAGCAGGGACAAATCGGAGGCCTTTTCCAGCCTCCTGATGGTAGATAAGTGCATGGATTCTTCTTTATCAGATCCATTTTATCTGTACAGGGCATCAGAGCAATACACACTCAGCTGCACAAGACCTGTGATGACTCACTCTTCAGCCTCAATCACACTGGATTGACAAAGAAATTCAACACGTGCGGAAAAAGGAACATGGGAGGGGAGTTTCTATCTTTTACAACAATCCTACACTTGAAAAGGAAGATTGATTTCCATCACCGTAAAACATGGCTGTTATATTTTGAACTTACACTTTGTTTGTAATCTTTGTAAGGAGAAGCAAAACTCAGACATACGCTTCCATTTCTAAGGAGACTCCTTCAAATTGTTTCATGACAACACCTGACACACCACCAGACTCGGCTTTCTGTAAAGACAATAGCTGCTCCAGTGTTATCACCCCCATCGCTTTGTCTCTGCTCTGGATCACCTCCCTGCAGGCCTGCCAAGGTATCTGTGTGTGGGAGAACTAAAACAGACAGGAAGGGTCAGGGATGGTTGCATGGCCTCATGGCCTCACTCAGCTTCATTAAAGGGCCACACAGGCATTCTTTATGTGTGCGACACCCACTGAGAGGATCCCTCCCCCCCTCACAGGGTGTACATGTCTCCCGCCCACACTCAGCCTATTAAGTATATTTAGCTCTCAGAAGCCATTTACTCCAAGTTGTCTTTCTAAAACGATGATAAATAGCCAAACATCTGCAAGCATCTGAAACAATCTTGACACCCCATTGAATATTATTATCTTGGTATAATATTTTTGGACTATTCAACAAAGGCAGAGAACATGCAAGCGGAGAAAATGCAAACACCTTGAAGAAAGATTTTAACTCAGGATGTTCTTGTTGCAAGACACCATTGCCACTGTGCATTATTGAACATAAAATGTATTTAATATTCTAAAGAAAACTCTAACTTTGTTTTTAAACTTACGCAACAAAAATGATTTTAAAAAAACATGTTTTTTAATAGAGCAAACTAATCAATCTAGCCCCTGAAACACTTGCGTTGCCTCTTTTTGGCTAAAGTATCTTTGGTGAAAGGCTTTATGTTCCTCCCTGTCAGTCCCTGACATCCGTCTGAGGGAAGTTGGACATTGTTCACTCTTTCAGCTAACGTTTATGGAGTTTTCCCCAGGTACAGGCTAGTGTTAAATAAGCGAACATCAAATCTTCCTGAAGAACTTTTTGATACACAATAAAGTATGTGTCAGATTCTAGAGAGGAAATGAGGAAATGTTTCCTTTGAACATCTCCTTCGTAAAGTCTGTTTTTGGCTGCATCAGGCACAAAGTGTTCACCCTGAGAACCTGCTGTGAATCCCATGACAACATTTTAGGTTTTTGGGTGACATTTTTGGTATCTTTTGTCTGACTTTAAGGCAGCCTTGCTTTATGGCAAGTACTGGGTATGTTTTAAATGTCCCCCACACTGACTGTTTTCTGTACTAGTATAATTGGATTTAAATAATTTTATAATCTCCTAAAAGTCCATTACAGTACTTTTAAAATTTCCCTTCTAAAGGAATTATCTCCGAGGCTTAAATAAGATAAATCTTCTCAAAATGTTAAGTAATGATCTCTATGTCTGCTGTATCTGATACTTCTATTTTTAGCCGGTTTGAGTGGCACTAAATATGGGTTAATTTTGAATTATTCTTCAGCAAAAGTTTAGCTTTTTTTTCTTTATTATTTGGTCCTTATTTTTTATTTATTTTTTTACTTATGTTAAAATTAATATTAAATACCCATGTGTCCAGATATGTTGCTGTGGACTTCCCCTAATTTATCGCTATATCTATGCATATGTTTAAAATAAAATTTAAACTAACATATTATCATTTTAATTTTCACTGTGTAGTTTTCCTAATTTTGGGCAAACTTGCTACAAAGAAAAAATATGAAATACTAATAAGACACATTTCTATCTGCTGGTTAGGAGTTATTTTACCAGGCTACTCTCAGTATAACTTTATCAGACATTTATGTTACACACAGCTGTAATTAACAGGAAGTAGAAAAATAAGTTTGCATGAGATATTAGAATCTAATCAGAGAATGTTTTTCCATCGTGTTGTTAACACATTAAAGTTTTTTTTTCGAAAATGCAAAAAACTGTAGGAATTGACTTTTAAATAAATTTGGTAAATTTGTCAGGGAATTTATTTTAAATCTTGCTATTTCAATCCACTTTCTTTTTTGTTTGTTTTTTTTGTCATGGAGATACTATATGCAGATAAAGATTGGAGACATGGCTACTGACTGCTTGTGTAGGATAGAAGGAAATGCGGGCCAAAAATTGCAATGACTTGCAATTATTCAAAGTTTTACCAATATTCTGAATATTCTAGATTCATTACACTACCTCAACCTTTCAAAGTTTCTCAAAGTGTTCGAGATAGAGGAACTACGACTGAGATCAGTCTTAAAATTTTCAAGCAAAAACGTAATAGTAAGGATGCAAAATATTTTGCCATCAAAATCGGGATCTGCCAATATAAGTGTTTTTTTAACGTCAGCATCGGTCCAGTGAAGAAAACTGGGCTGACATTGACATCCAATAGTTATTTCCATTTTCTCACCATTAGAGTTTCATGGGGGAGAGTGGATTGGTCATGTAATATTGTTTTCAGTCATGTTGGAGGTGTTTAATGAAGCAGAGAGGGGAGGTAGGTGAAGAGGTCACTTTTTTACAGTGTCAAAACTGTAGGAAAACATATACAATATATATTATGGTAAATATAAATTATTAGGTACAGAAATAGGAGATGTCAGTATCAGAGCAAATGTTCATATGGGACCATACCAACTCAACATCAGTCTTAATTTTAAAATAAGTTTGTTAATGAGAATTATAACAATCATTCTTGAGCTGATAAGTCCTGATGCCAGAATTATTTTACTAGAAAAGAGTATCTTCAGTTGTTTACATCATTAGAACCAGCTGTGGGTTCGGTTGGCTGGTCATCTCTTTTGGCTAAAAAGATCATCTATAGCAACCAACTGCTACCTGGAGGTTTTATGAGGCCCTACTGCTATGCGATGTTGGACCTCTTTCCGTAGGATTTAAATTAATCAAAAAACATATTTACCTTTCTGTAAGATCAAATAATTTTAAATGCAATAAAAAAAACAAAGTCACTAGTCCAGAATTATTCAGTCTAGTTGCACACAGTCCTCTGGTTAGTCCAACTTTCTGTTGTTCAATGGACTCAACCACTTGCCAGCGTTCAGAAATCAGACTGTTTTTCCACGTCTATTGAGAAAGCCATTAGAAAAACATGGAAATATGTTAATGCTTAACAATGCTTGACAGAAAAGCAAAGTGGTGTAAAGTAAAACATTTGCTTTTCTTTAATATACGACAGTTAACCCAACCAAAACTGCTTTAAATGTTTTGGTCTGAGTAAACAATGTGTCCCTCAGGAAAACCTTTCGTAGCGCACCATTTCCAACTTCCATTTCCCATTTAAATGATTATGGGCTTGGGTGTAAACTGCTCAATACAAAAATGACAACAGTTAAAGATCAATATGGTTGGGCTTGCAAAAATCTGTGACAATGACTGTTGTTAACCAGTAAACATGTAGAAAGCAGCAACAATTCATGGTATGTTTTTGTAACAAAGGCATGTCTACCATCAGTCTCTGTTATTATAAAACAGAAGTGGATGTTTATAATGGGAACAATGATCCTCTCGAGTTACATAACACCATTAACAGGTTGTGTTGGAAACCTTTGAGGAACTGCAGAGATTTTTTTACAGCATTTTAGACTAATTTTCGAGATCAGCTCATAACGAACAAATGTATTTATGTCACTGTGAAGAACTAATAATTGACATGTAAAAATTAGAGGTTGTATTAATAGTACTGCCTGATTTCCCAAGCAACTCTGGTAAAAGTGTTTAACTGCTGAATGAGGTGAATGGAGCAATCCTTCTGCCTTGCACTTTCAAATTCTGAAGCAAGTGAAAACAGGAAGTGTCACACTGAAGGGTGTCCTTAGAGAGCAGCTCTGCAAACAAACAGAGGCACATGAGTACAGCCTTGAAGAAAACAGGAAACACTGATGGGGAGGACTCAGATTGAGACAGTTTCACAATGATGAGGCCTAAAGGCGTGTGGCCTGTGTTGTTTTGTTGGGATATTTTTACCCTGCACAGCCACAGTACAGGTTAAGCATTGAGATCAGATAAACACAACTGGGGTAAAAAAAAAAATCCAAATAAAGTAAAAAAGATAATACCCCATTGTTAAATTGTGAATTAAAAAACATGTTTTGGTTCAAATTACAAAGCACCAATACAAATAAGAGCAATTCTCAATAATTGTCTAACCTCTAGAATAAAGAACTCTCCCCTAATAGAGCATGTGTAGCTTGAAGTAACTCAAATTATCTTCAAAAGCAACACATGCTGACCTGACGTAAAATAACTTTAATTAACAGATGAGAAATAAATGTTCTGTTGGGATCCATAAAATATATTGATAAAAAAATCTACAACACTCTACATGCCTCAGTTAAGATCAGACTTAATATATTACAAATAAGAAAGTAACTTTGTAAAAACAAAATCCATGAGGGAGCCTCAAGGACACCAATAAGAGTACAAAGACTCACCTAACATTTGCCAACATTATCTCCAAAACCTTTGGAAAAAACATTTTGCAAACAGGCAAGGTAATAGGGGAACATGCAATAAGTTGTGTAGAAATGTCGAAAATGAACTACAGGCATCAAGGGGCAATATAGTTTATTTAAAAATAACAAACTTGTTATAAAAAAGGAAAGAAATTGCAAAATGTGGATTCAAAATGGGTTATAAAGTTGTAAAGAGGCAAATTGGAGCTTTTTGTAGTACAAACAATGTTTAACAGCAGTTTGTGGTAATTGTATTAGTCATGAGGTTTCTTGAAAAAATATTCAAGAAGACATAAACACAGGAACACAGTTGTTCAAGGGGATGTATTTCAAATCCCAAGAGCACCAAGACATCCTCCCTGTGAGCACTGACAAACTGAACAGGATCGCATCAGTGCTTTTATGACTTCCTGTTTGTGTGTTTTGAGAAAGCAATATTCCTCTTAAGAAGGAGGTTGCAGTCTGAACACCTGGTTGTGTACATATACTTCTGAAGTGAAAATCTTGAGCTAAATGCTTTCAATTTAATGGTCCTTTTATTTCTATTGAAACCTAAAATGTAATACCAAATAACACAAATTTTGAAAGGTTTGCTTTCAATTAAACACCATACAGAGTACTTTTTTTGTTAATGATGACAGAAAAATCATGCAGTGTGATAATCACTGTGAAAGGAAAGAACCCCAAAAACAGCATGGGTAATGACACCCCTCTTTTAGAGCCGGAGATGATGGGATATCAAGCAGGATAAGGGTAATTATGTGGTTGTTTGTTGGAAATTTGCTGGCTGTTGTGTGAAGCGAGAAAGTTCCCTCTAATTAAGCCAGCCACTATTGCAATTAAAACAGCAGCAGCATTTATATGGTGGAATAAACCATTGGAGCAAACTTGAATAATTCGCTTTTGTGGATGAATTTTTCAAGATGTATTTGGTAAAATAAGGAGTTAGTATTGTGGGAAATTAAAAAGCTTATCAAGGTAAGCTACTTCATGAACCTTCCATCTACATCGCTTGGCAAAAATACTTCAGTTAACCTTGACGTTCCATACATTTTGTTATGCAACAAGCAAAACTTTCAACAAATTGTGTTAGGATTTCCTAACAGATTAGAAATACATTTTGCACAAACAAGATATACAAATCACATCTGTTTTGAATTGCTGTTTTTTTTTGTGCAAAAGAAAGAACAGTATAAGCAACGCATTATTTTGAAAATAAGTCTGCATTATTGCTTGGGCACTTCGAAACATCATATTACTTCAATATAGAAGGAATGCAGAGACTACTATGGTTTGAGGGGGGTCATTCTGGTGGATTTTTTGTGATATGAGTTCTTCAAAAATAAGACATGAAGAAAGTATAAAGGGAAAACATTTCACCCAAAGACCAAAACTCTAAACCAATGTTGACAAACACACATTTACAGAGAGTTCTTATGGTTCTTTTTTAGGAGTAGTGAGATGATTGGTACCAAAAGAGAAGAAATGAGAGAGAGAGTGGAGAACACATAAGAAAAAAACTATGCATATATAAGAATAATACCAGATAGTCACTGTCATAACAAGTCAAATCTTCAGGATATTGAGAAGATTGAAAGTACAGACAATCTAATTAACCAGGTATTTAAAAAGACAAAAACATATTCCTGGGTACTTTCTGTCTAAAGTCTTATTTCCCAGTAATACAAAGAATATACTTGTCCTGCTTTATGGGTTTCACTATTTTTAGTTCTGCAAACTGTAGCTATCCTAAACTCTTTCACCATTTTACCTCTCTAGTGCGTGACATGTTTCTAGTAGTCTAAATATTAGTTAAAGGTTAATGATTTTCTCTCTACATCAAAACAAGAACTGTTAGTAGATTTGACCAAGCTACCCCATTGTAGTAGCTTAGGACCACCCAGGTTGTCATTCATTCACACAGAAACACACAGTAGGCCACTATTGTTCTGACGTCTGCAGTCAGATTAGATGAACAGGCCTCGTTCTACTCCATCTTTTTTGGAACCGACGGCACAAGGGATGACCTTTGACACACTGAGCAGAGGGGAAGAAATGAACTTCAAGGAATTCAGACAATACAAAGCTAGAAGTTGTTCAGCCTTCTAAAGCTAAACAATGAGTAAGGTTTTTAAGAGACTGCTTAATTAGCTTCAGCAAATTGAATGAAATGGTTTCCGTTTTGCTGTTCCAAAATTGGGATCAGTCCTTCCAGCTAACCTTTGGAAAAACCAACAGGAGGAAATCTTTACAAAAACTTTGCTTGCCCTGTAACACGAGTTTTTTATGAGTTGGCAGTTTAATTATAAACCTTTTATAACCCTTTTCCAAGGTAAGTGTAATTCTGTTTTCGGAATTCATTCATGATTCTAAAACTGTCTGTGACTGCACAAAAGCTTGTGTAATTTTTAACATCAAGAGGCTAAAGGGCTTTTTTACCGAACAGGAAATTTGAGAGAAGAACAGGTAATAGTATCTCTAAGATCATGCTTTGGAAAATAATTCTGACATGCCACACCTTTTATTAAATATGCATTGCTTAGTTGGAAGTAAGGGTTACAGATATCTGCAAAATGAAATCATAATGTAGACTTAGAAACAAGTTGCCAGAGGCAGATATTTGAAGTTCCCATTGTTTAGGGGCTAAACAAAAATGATATTGAAATCATTAATGCAATATCAGTTTATGAAATTGCAAGACTACTTTTATCAGTATTTTTCTGTGGTTTGCATTCAACCTGTACTTGCAGATCATTAGCCATTTGGTTGGTCCGTCCCTGTCGTTTATGCTTTTCCCAGACTTAAATGTTGGTGTATAAGATTTCCAAGGAGAGCATTGTAAAGAAAAGGTAGGTTATTGGTAATTTCATAGTGTCATCTCAGTATTCCACAATAATAATCCAATGCTTTAACAGTGTCCCATAATATGGCCTTCATTATTGCCTTTGTTTTCCAGATCTGTTTACATAAATACTTACCGCTGATGTAGGTCACTGCCATGGAGTTTGATTACAAAGAGAATATCCTTATCAGTCACATTTGCTCTATAGTCCCCCTGTTTATTATACGTGGTAAACTATTAAAATTTCAACAATTAAGAGAGTTTAAAGAATCTCGGATGCACACTAGGGAGAAAAACTTCACCAATTTTCTATAACAACCTTATGTTAGCATTTTCAAGTACTAACCAGTTGCTTTTTAGGCAAGCCAGATAAAAGCTTTCACTATCTTAAAATCAAAAATGGAAACGTTTAAAGTCAGCTAAACACCCCTGGGACTTTAAATGTAAACTGTTGATTTTATTTGGACAAAAGGAAAAAAAATTTTTTTTTAACAACAAACACTCCAGATCAAGAATCAAGAATCAGTTTATTTATATAGCGCCAATTTACAACAGGTGTCGTCTCAAGGCACTTTACAAAAAATCAATTAAAATCAAGGATACATTCTAACAAATCAATTTGAAAAAGTTTCCAATCTAAGGAACCCCAGCAGATTGCATCGAGTCATTGACTTGCAGCATTCACTCCTCTGGAATCAGCATG
>JAVLVB010000536.1:324981-351768 GCA_032876305.1 Orestias chungarensis
TATATATATATATATATATATATATATATATATATATATATATATATATATATATATATATATATATATATATATATATATATATATATATATATATATATATATATAGTTTGTGTTCCAAAAACACAAAACAATAAAAAAGTGTTATCCTCCCTTGAAATAGTAAAAAACAATAAAAACACTTCTAAAACATTTAGTACTTTGACATCTGAACTGAAACACCAGCTAAGCCAGCCTGCCATAAATTCTTTGAAGATATTAGATCCATGAGTGCTGTAACTCTCGGGGTTGATAAGTTAACAACTTTAATATCACAGCGCAGCCATGACCTGCGTAAAACTAAGTCATGACACAAAATGCAGTTGCTCTCTCTACCCTGATGAAGATTCACTCATCAAGGAATAACAAGTATTTTGAGCAGCTTGAACTGATGAGAGTCTGACATACTTTGTGATTAATTCAGCAAATACCTATTCTAACATACAGACTGTTTTACAGATGTTAATCTTTATCCCCCTAAACTAATACAAGAAGTTTGGAAAAGAGATCAAATATGATGTGACATTGTGAAAAAAGCAATATAACTAAAGCATATAGAATGCAATTACATATAAACAAATGATTTATCAAAAAAAAAATTATATATTTCTATTTGTGACTAATTTCAGAAAGTGAAACTCGTTCATAGTATTACACAGAGGGAATATTCCAAGGCTTTAATTGTTGAAATTCTGAGGATTATGGCTTACAGATAATGACAACTCAAAATTTGGTAGATATTTTAGTGAACAGAATACTTTATGTTATCAATAGAAGGGCATTCTAGACAGGGTTACAATTATTTTAGTGTATTTGTTTTTTTCTTCTTAGTTTATATTTTTCTGCATTCACTACTCTGTTAAGCCTCCTGTTGTTGAAATACAATACCCAAGCAGCAATACAAGAAGGCGATCCGCCTGTGGCTCTGCTGAGGTGGAAGAGAAGCCCAAGTTGATTTGATAGAACCGTTAAGGTCATCTTTATCCTGGGATCTGTTGTTTATATTCTTCCTCTTTAAAATAATCTATAGTTTCTTATGTTCTGGGCAGGCCTGTTGATTGGCCAATCAAGCGCCATAACATCATGGTCCTCCATTTCCAAACTAAATACAAACCAATATTAGTGGTATCTTTCATTTGGAATGATAACACTACGGCTTAACAGTCTAAATATTTATCTCCTTATTCCATGTATGATGCTGGTAGTTTGTGGTTTGGAGCCAGAACAATAAGAAATAGAACACTTCTTTATGTGGTAGTTCCATCCTCGGCCTACTCCTGGTGAAGCTCCTCTAAACTTTTTAATAGATTTTGCTTGGCAATTCTCTCAAGGCTTTGCTATCCCTGTTGCTTGTGCCTCTTTTTCAACCTCACTGTCTTTCCACTCACCCCTCATAAATATACTTGGATAAAGTACGATATCCAGACTCTTTAGCAGTGAATTATTGAGGCTTTAAGAACATTATAACTTTTTGAGACACACATTTTGTGATTTTCATTATCTTAAGGTATAATTGTAAAAAAAAAAAAAAAAATTAAATAAAGGTTAGGAATATTTCACTTCCAGTGTATTGAATCTATATTACACAGAGTGTAAGTTTGTGATATGTCACTCACTTAAATATTAGCAAGTTGTTTTTTGAAATGTTTTAGAAATTTACCAGTATTTATAGGACCTAGAAAACTTTTGACGTCTTTGGGTTTATGCATGCCTAAAAAATGAGCAAGAAAACAAACATAAATGTGCTGGTTTCTGCAATTTATTAAGACAAAGACAGACATTGGTTGTTAGACTGAACCAAAATGGGAAAAAAGATAATGTTTTGTGAATAGCCGAGGGCTAAAATAGCTGTCCTGAAACACAGGAAGGAAGAGCCTAAATCCAATCCATCACTCCACCAAAGTAGGGATTCCCCTCTTTTAGAAACAGTATCGATGGACATCTGAGCGAATGGAATCCATTTGCCCTATCAGTCACTGACTGATCTATGGTCTAAAGGGCTCTCTTTTATGTGGAGAACAAAGCGCTCCTGTTGGGTTATACAGGTCATGATTGATGATGCGTGAAATAAAGGCCTCAGAGGAGGAAAACAAGAGCGGACACCCAGCTTCATTTGGGAAGTTTTCCTTTTCAGTAATGCTTTGGAAAATATGACACTTTAAAAAGTTATTAAAAAAAATGGCTGTTTGATGTTCTTGCCTAGGTTAGCATTTTTCTTGGATTATACTTATACAGCCTCATATCATGTGCTTAACAATAAAAAAAGAGCATTATTTATTCCAAGAAGCCCATTGGACTGACCCTTGCTCTTCTCTTGACCTATCTTCTCTGTCATCCTCTTCATATTCTCCCTTGCCACCTTTTTCTATGTTTTTTGGATAGACATATTTACAGATAAAGCTTCACGATTTGGATGTAGCAGTAGTTTGGGGTGAAAGCAGTACAAAAAAGATTAAGAGAAATAGAACTCGATGGGGAAGAGTCAATAACATCAAGAAATGTTGCAAGATTAAAAGTGTGTTTTGTTTCTTCCAGAGCAAAAAGGTAGCTCTGTTGACTGTTGATAAAACAAGGACATTAAAGAAAAGGGGAGCTGAGTGTGTACTACAAGTAAGGTTTGGCAGCTTGGCCAACGCTTTGGCCAGCATTGGGCTGTGTGGGAGTTTGATTGGTGACGCTGGACATAACAACCTTATGTTGCCTTTGGCACATTGAAGATTAAAGGTCTGCAGTTGCACCTAAGGATAAAGAGCTTTTACAAAACACTTCCACACATACACACATGTATCAGGGAGCTGATGTAGTACACTGAGAATACACTTTTTAAAGGTCACATATTTCTATAAATGGGAAAACCAAACGATTATTTTTAAGTCTTAATTCATCGATCTATTCTGACTTTCCCATAGAATTTAAGAACTTGATATGGTTAAGGTTTTTAAAAATCAAACAAAGAATCCATCAGGGCAGAGAGAAAGCTAACAGGTGGCATGAAAATCCATTCAACTCTACGTTAAGAGGATAATGGTAAAAGAGACGGTGAAAGAATTGAAGGATCAGAGAGAGCTGATGTCAGGAGATGCTGCTGTAGCAAGAAGTGGTATTCATAAGGGTGCTCTGTAGTAGTTGACCCAGACACTAAAAATGCTAAAGCAATATTTAACTTAGGAGAACATTCTTGACCTATGAAACAGGTCAGTGGTAACTATTCAGACGGATTACCATCTGAAGAGAATAATGATGTATTTCCCTCTTCATGCATAGAGATAAGAACTCAAATTACCAACTTTGCCCAAAACTACGGCCAGAGGAGTTAATTCTTACAAAGTCAAATTTCACAGGCATAAAATGCAGCTTATATATTATATATTTACATAAACAGTGCAACAGGTATGGACCTCTTCACAGAAACATAAACCAGGATGCTATTAATAGAGATTTCATTTTTAAAAACATATTTGAAGATAAAGGTTCATAGATTAAGACAAACCAGTTTTGTCTGCTTTCATGTTGGTGAGCACAACAAAAACATGATCAAAGATAGGTAACAGGAGCAACCAACAGTTGAAACATGTCCAAGACCAATCTACAAAGGTTCTTCCAAACTCTTACTAATAACTTAACATGGTTTTGTGCTGGCATGGACCTGCACCCTTAACCTACATGGAAAGAAAATCCTTGTTGACAGCGGGTGGAAAGAAATCATAGGCAGTATCCAACATACAGTAACAAACACAGTAGTGTGTCTGTTTTGAGCACAAACTACCAATTAATTCAATATGTATCAGGAAAAAAAGCAAGCCAGCCTTTCTATATGTAAGACTTTGACAGATAGTATCATTTCTTAATATTTGTATTAATAATTTCCTTTTAAAATTCATTATCATGATTTTTAAAAACAGCAAACAGAATTTCCCTTTACCCTGACTTTATGGTTTAATCTTGTTCTGACCTGACATTGGTTGAGACACATTTTGGACTCATTTACTTAAACTTTCTGAACATTGCACATAAGATAAGTGCAACTGAAGTGAAATATTCTCATCGTCTTATGTATAAAGCCATACATGAAGTCGACTGGGATTCCTTGGCATATAGGTGAAGTTGAGTTTGCTGTGTGAGAGGGCACAGCCTGTTGCAACAGGACATGTGTGATGCCCGGGCATCTTCAGAGACCAGCTGTCACAACAGGCTTATGGAGAAAACTATTAACCAAAAGCTCCTGGGGTTTGAGCCAAACACGTGACTGTACACACACATGGAGACCTGGTGAGAGACGGAGCCAGTGACTCATATGTACAGGAGGCAGTGCTCAGCTGGCAGCAGTTGGGTTTTTTAGGTTTATGGAAAGTTAGTGAATAGCAACTCAGTGTAAGGATATAAGAGACTTAAACAATAAATGTTTGGATGCAACACTAGAAGCAAATTAATTTGATGTCAGATGTTGATATACTAAATAATATCTCACAATGAAGGATTAGAGCCAGGAAGGATGGGTGTGTTACTATACTGGCCCTTGAGTGACATGGGCCACTAACAGGTCAGGATGCCAGGAAATCCACCACTTCCTCAACTAAGGAACAGAGATGACCTGCTAAGATGTTTGGTCCCTCATTCCACAGAAATGGTTATAAAATAAACAAAGCCCCATAGAAAGAACAGAATTGCCTTTGGGACCTTCTTTGTGGTTTCTACACTTGCCTCAGTTTTTCAGCCTGTGTGAAACAGGTCAGTTCTTTATGGATCAATGGAAGTCAGCACACAGGTTTCTGTAATGCCGACCATGAAACTTTCACTACAGGAACATTTCAAAGTGCTTTTCGTTTCCAGTAAATCTTAAAATAATCTGTCACGCATTATAGACACATTAAGAACCTCAGTTTAAAACTTCACTGGCACAATCCTAACCAAAATCTTAGATATTACCATTTATTATAATTTAAAGCCAGATCAAATCAGCTAAAAAATACACCAAAAAAAAAAAGATCAAGAAAGAAAATAAAACAGGCTATTTAGCTAACCCAAAAAAAAAGAAAGTAACAATGGAGACATATTTTTTGGGCATAGTTTACATGTATTTTAAATATTTTGGATGTTTCTTTACATTCCGTTCCTCATTTAGAGATTTTTTTAATATCAGCAAATGTACAAACATTAACAAATATCTCTTGTTGTGAAATGGCATGTTCAGTGATGATCATATGTCATGGATTGCTACTGTAAAAATTAAATTAACTGGGAAAAACAAGGGAAAAAAAGCTCTTAATACTTCAACAGATGCTGCTGCAAAGCATGGAGGATGGTTAGTGAAAAACTCTTTAGATCACATCAAAAAAGTTGAACATGTGGTCAGAGGCCTTGGGTGCATGCATGTCTGTTTCCTGTGAGCGGGAGAGAGGAACAGGAAGGCTTAAACAAAAACAGAGAGATAGAAAATCTGCTCAGAGATCAAATGAAAACAAACATATTATGCAGTTGGACGGATGTTCCTTTTGAATTTCCTCTTGAGGTAGTTGATTTTTTTTTTTTACCGCTGGATTTGTGTCCGTTTTTTTCTCACAATCCTTTTTTCCCAAAACACTCCACCTCCATGTCCACCGGAGATAAGCTTTCAACATACTAATCCCTGTAAAAACAGGCCACAAGTGTTTATACTGACACCAGCCTGAAAGTCTTTCTAGTATGCTGGCTTAATTAAACCACTGTTTCTCAGCCTCATGCGCCAATTGTCAATTTCTCTTGATGGCATACATTTGTCCTCTGTTGATAACATAAAGAACCTCGCTGTCATCTTTGAGCAGCATACGTCTGCTATAATGCTTGTTAAACAAGATTCTAGGAGTTTTTCTTCCCTTTCTCAAAATTGCTTTGTATGTAATGCAGAAAAACTCTAACAGAGCACGTTGCTCTCAGACTGCAGGTTTACTTGTGGTTCCTAGAATGTCAAAAAATAGATTGGGTGACAAATATTTCAGTTTTCAGGCTTTTCTCCTGTGAAACCATCTCCATCTGTTAGTTAATGAAGCTGAGTCCCTTTCTTTTAGACAAGCTTATGGTAAGAGTGGCGAGGATTTGCCAAAAATATATATGTAGGTAAAATGGTTTAGGCTGCTGGAAGGCACAAACCAACCAGTTTTCCTAACTGAAATTTGGGTCAAATTGAAATGTGTACAATTGGTTTTGAATCTATCAATATGTTTTTTTCGTTAATTGCCCTATCTTTAAAGTTGTTGGCACTAGTCGCTTTTATTTATTTGTACCGTGACATGAAGAAGGGAAGGACATGCAGTAAATGGCCTGAGGCCAGTAACTGACTGTGGGACAGCTGTGCTTAGAACTGTAACCTTTCTATATAATGCACTCACCTGACCACTAAGGCATCTGGTGCACCCATCAAGTGCCTTTGAGATGCCATTTCTTATGAATTGCTGCTATATAAATCACAAACTTAATTGATATATATTGCCTTATTTCTTTTTTACCACAGCCGGAATTGTGCATCTCTGCTGGGCAGTCTGTCCCAGCGACAATGTGAAGCCCAGCAGATAAGACTTTTATAAGGGGAGCAATATGACTTATGCTACAACGCTTCACTTGATATACATGTATAAAATGTTATTAGAAATTGCTTGGGGTTTATGTCAATTGTAGTGGATACAGAGGCAGCATTAAAAAAAACAGCAAAGGGAGAGAGGAGGAGGAAAAGGCTTAAAGAGAGTAGAGATCAAATGATACAGGGAATACATCCTAGAAATCAGCTAGAGTATAGGTCTCTGGTAAGAACTGGTCCAGACCAGTTCTGATTGAAGCGGGTGTGACTGGACAGCAAGCTGAACTAGACTTGTAATTCTGACCACCTGTACAGGATGAGCCAGAGCAGACTGTACTTCCTGAAGATGCTGTGGTCCTTTCTTGTGGTCCCTGCAAAAAAAAAAAACTTCTGTGGCTGTTTTATCAGTCAGTGGTGGCCAGTGTACTGTTCTACACTGTGGTGTGCCGGTCATGCAGCATATCAAAGAAGGACTCAACCAGACTGGACAAGCTGTTCAGGAGGGCTGGTTCCGTGGTGGGTGCGGAGCTGGAATCCCTGGTGGCAGAGGACTATTGACTATAAACTACTGGATATCATGGACAAAGCCAGTCACCACCTCCACGACATAAGCAACCAGTGGAGCCTGTTCAGTGACTGACTACTCCCTCCCTCCAAGTGCCCAACAGACTCAGGAACTCCTTCATCCCTCACACCTTCAAACTGCTCTCTCTGGGGTTTGAGGAGGGGTAATAGAAGGACAGAGGATGAAATGTAGCCACCATAACTCATCCCTAACTTAAGTCATAAATCATAGCATAACCCAAACAGACTTGTGCAATGCAGGATGCAATACTCTAGACATCTTTATTTATACTTCTATGTATATACACATTCCAATATCAGTTTGATGCTTTATACACTTTTCTACTTTTGGTACTGATGGTGAGGTATTTTATAGTATTCAGATTCTATCACTGCATACAGCTTCTCTCATAAAAACATGTTACCTGTAGTATAGTTATATATATTTATTAATAAATAAGTTTCCTCTGTACGCCCATTTTAATTTGTATTCCAACGGGGCAACTAAAGATGTCATAAACCTGCAGTTTTATTTTGCAAAACAGCAGTAGTGTTAGTTGATGCTCCCAGGAAGACAACCATGTGAAAGTAATTCTTATTAAGGCCATTTATTTCCTCTACGAATTTTTGCCCATTCATTATGCAATTCAACAGATAATAACATTTAAAGTAACCTCCCTCATGAACAATGTTCAACGTTAGTACCTTTTCGAGGTGACCCAGTTTTAGATCAAACAAAGGTGCCACTGGATTTGCCTTCGTTCCCTAGGTGTATAAATAGGTGTGTACTCAGTAAACAGTATTCCAGTCCAGAGTTCATCCTGAGACTCACTTTAACCAAATACAATTGTACTGCTCTGCTGTTCACTACTCTTTTTTTCTTCCACCCTCTGCTCCTTTGTGCCCAAGTTGTACTTATTGCCTCAAGCCCTGTAGGGGGAAACTCCAAAAAGATAATCCTCTTGTTTTCCGGAGACGGGTGGGAATCTGAAAAAAACAAACAGGAGAAGGAGGAAGGTTTTATCAGCTATAGTTGAACAAAAATAAAACCATTTTACTTTTAAGAAAAAGGAAATAAAGCTATTTTTTTAGGCGTTTTTTTCCTACCGCATTTAGTTTTAAACTACAAAATTTAAATATCATGGTGTTAAAAAACAGTGCTACGCACTGTTATTACAAACTCAACAGTAAACAAATATTGGAGTGTATATGCATTTTTTAAAGTGTTTATCACAAGTGTTGCATGGAGTCGACCAACTGCAGGTATAAGTAAATAGATTTAAAGCTCAGAGTAGCTGACTATTATTCATTTTTCTTCATTAATATGAATGAATCAGGTTCTGAGGATTTGGTTGTCCTCTCCATAACATTGATCTTATTGATCTGTAAACAAGGTGAAGTTCAGTTTTATGTTTTTCCAGACTTTTTGCCTTTTTAATAAATGAATTTAAAAGTACATTTCCTCCTCAGCATAAGGCAGCATTGACTGTTGAAATGCCTTGATTTATTCAGTCGGATCCATAATTGTTAAAATAGGCCTGACTCACCTGCTTTTACCCATACTCAGACATCAGAATGGACCGGAGAGACCCGTTGTGTGTGTCTTTTTGTTCTTCCTGACTATTTTACGTGGTTTTGGAAATTCCCTCGCTGACAGGACACTTGTCCCTCTCATCAAAGCATGTGTGTGTGCACCCACATAACTCTCCAAGATTAGCAGCAGAAAGTAGCAAACGTCTGTTTGAATTGTGCAATAGTAACCAACTGTTTTCCAAAAACTATATTATATGAAGTCACTCCTTTGTACAACAAATACAATGCTCCTAAGTGGGGTTTTAAATGTGCCAGGAAAATACATAATTCCCCCACTTTTCTTTTTTAAAAATTAAAAGAAGTGATGAGTAATTAAATATGATTTATTTAATAATAATCAGACAAGCAATACCTACTACGATGTATCTACTGGTTAGTTAGCAAAGTACTCCAAACTGTAATGATAATGGTCTGCACTCCCTAACCACATTAGATATGCCTTAAATATTTGATCATTAAAAAACAACAACTTTTAACCGTTTACCCACCTCTGGCCTTTAATTTGAATTAAAATGCTTTGACAGATATTGAGTCAAATGTTGAGTTATGCTAATGTGTTAATGTTTTTCATGAGTGTCGTTGTTGTAGAACAGTTAGATTAGACAACTTCTTGGAGGTGGACATCTGCTGGGATGCTGCCAGCGAAGTTATACAGTATCTTCTGCATCTATTTTTGTCTTTTGTCTCTTTAAACTCCCAGTCGGTCGTGGCAGATGGCTATTTGTACTGAGCCAGGTTCTGCTGGAGGTTTCTTCCTGTTAAAGGGGAGTTTTTCCTCCCCACTGTCGCTAAACGCATGCTCAGTACAAGGGATTGCTGTAAAGCCAACGACAACACAAGCCCTTGTTCAGTGTGCTGATTCTGGAGAAGTGAATCCTGCAAGTCAATTTATTAAAAATTTCAATTGATTGTGATGTAAAATGCCTCGAGACAACATCTATTGTAAATTGGTGCTATATGAATAAACTGATTCTTCTTTATGCAGCTTTTGCTCCTATAAAGTGCTATAAAAAAGGTTGATATTGATATACCTAATGGCCGTATTGCAGGTCAGAGTTGAAAACACATTAACCGTAATTTGTGTAGACCAAGAATCTGACCAAAGCACACTTTTCTTAAGGTTTGTCATGACCCTGACAAAAAGGCTGCATGATAGGAACATTTTTGCAATATTAAATATATCAACAATAATTTAATTTGAAACATCTGCCTTTGTATATTTCCATGTTTGTCTGTTGAGAGCTTCCGAGCCATTAGGCTTGATCCAACAGGCTTATTGTTAAACTGGCATGTAACATGAATGATCCTAATACATAAAATATGCTGGTTAAGAATGATAGTTCTTCAAATAGTCATTTCAAATATAAATTTTACACAAACTGACCTTGCAGGGATTCTCAATGTATGGGGCATGATATAAGCAAATGAAGGACCGTTGAAACATGAAAAAACCAAGGTTGAAGCTGTTCTTGCTTTGGCTAGGTACGACTGTTGCCTTTTTTCAGGTGCTTGAGACCGGAAAATAAATGAACATGTAAAAAGGAAAAACAGCAAAGTCAGGGAGGATATGAAGGATGTGGTGGGAACAATATGCAGTACTTGGTGGAGAGCTCACCATATGTGTGGCTTTTTTCTTTTCTTTTTTTTAGAACTCCCTTCCGTTTCAGCCACACAACTCACCACACCTCAGCTGCTGGAACACGGAAACGTCTGGGGTCTTTAAGACATGTAAAAGCCATCAAAAGCATGTCATAGTGGAAAGGACGATATATAGCAAACCATATAAAGAAATCTGGCAGATTATAAATCTGAGCTATGAACATTGGAGGCATGGTGGTCCACTAGCAGTAAAAATGACAAATTGGTGATTTGTAATGACCTCTCACAACATGAAAACATACTTTGTGTCAGTGGGTGTAAAATGCCACCTAGTTACTGCCAGCATGTGGAGAAATAAGATCAAAATGTTAATATTATCCAAGAATTTGAAGGTGTGCCACATCAGACTAATCTTATATGACATATATTTAAGACAGACTTCCAGTGGACGAAAATGTTTCATATTCTATTTTTTTTATCTGGAAAAATAAATAAATAAAAATTCTGGAGAACTATCGTGCAGTCAAAATAATCATTAGATTTTTGTAAAAGCTCTAAATAACAATCAAGTAGGGACACCATTCTCAAATCTAAATATTGCAAAATACAGATGTTGGTAAATAAATATTATGTTAAACATATTGTAAATCTGCTGTGGGTATAAAAAAGATGTGGGGCTTAACTGTATAAAAACTATAAGGGGTGGCAAAAACAAACACACATACAAATTTCTTTTAAAAAGGTGCAATATAGTATTTTTATTTAACACATAATTTTCAAATTGAAAATGTGAATAGTTTAATATATTCTACAAATCTAAATTTTACATACACGTAATAAAAAACGTTTTTGAAGCAGCGAAGAGCTGAAACACCTGTTTATTTACAAGTAAGCACATGTAAATGGGGAAAGGTGATGAGGCAGATGGCCTGATTTCACAGTAGGTTATACCTCAGCGTGTCTGCACAGTCACAGATGGGCCGCGAGCTCGGTTGTACAACGGAGAGAGTTGATGAAAGATGCAAAGGAAACATGTTGGTAAGTCATACGTACAACAGATGCACGATAAATCACTCTGACAGCTGCCAGAATCCTGATTAGCCTACTGACCGCAGACAAGGACCACCATGGTGTTGATTTAAAAAGAAAAAATATATATTGACACACATCCCCACACCTGAACTCATAGGTTTATCTCTGATAGACAGGGGTGTTGTCCTTAAGTGAAACTAACAGGGAACCCATCCGACTCTTCGCTTTCCATCCTGTGTCTCTTTCCTGATGCCTTCAGGTCCTTTAAGATCTGAGATTGATGCTGGAGACACTCCTTCATCCTGTCCTCTGTTAGGGTGAGACGCTCCTCCAGCACGGAAACGGTCTGTGTGCAGAGTGGGCAAGATAATTATACAGCAGTCAGAGAATAATTAAAGATCCAGAGGCAAGTTGGATGACCCCAAAATCAGTCCCTTCTTCGTTCATGAAGATTAAACAAAATTAAATAATACAAGAGAGACTCTGCACCAAAAACGAGATGAAGAAAGGGATAAGTATGGAGTTTGAAAAGTGCGAATTTACAATAAATAAATATCTTGTAATAATTTCCCTTTGTCATTCATTTATTGCAAACAGAAGTAAATTATTTACTTTATACAGAATTCATTTTAACAACTACAGAGGAGCTCGTTGCGGTCCTGCATGTAGGACGCCGCCTATTTAAACAGGATAAATGAACTTATTAAAACTTATTAGATATTTCAAAAATAGAGATATGGAGGCTGGGGTGCTTAAACCATAGTCAATTTATTGATGTTATTTCCACACATTAAGCTACGAGATTAACCCCAGATTCATAGCAAACATGGAGGAACTTGTCTCAAGTTGCTGTTTGAAGCAGCCAGTCAAACATCAGGGTCTCTAGGAAAGCAGAATTTGATGGGTGAAGTTGACATGTGCTTCAGAAAATGAACATGAAATAATGTATTAGATAGGGAAATTATAACATAGTTTTTAATATGAAATCAATACATTAAATTCAATGAAAAAATGAATGAACAAATTGAACAAATGAATTATTCCATGTGTAATAAAATATTTTTTTTGTAATAAATTATTGACACATTTAAAGAATTATTTCATCAATCAATCAATCAAATCAAAAATACTTTATCCCAAAGGGAAATCAAAGGTTGTTTGAGTATTTCATTTAACTGAGGAGTTATTGTAGATGGTGAGGGCTGTGGGGAGGAAAAAAATTCTGTAGTGTTCTGTTTTGCAACTAAGCTTAAGAAGCCTCTGACTGAAGAGACGCTGTTTTCAAGTTTTCATATGTTATTCCATATTTTGGCACTTTTCTTTCTCCATAGCTGAGAGCTGAAACTGACATTTGTGAAAAGATCATGATTTTTGGAAAGCACTGCAGAATTTTTACATATAATAAACAACGTGAATTTTAGGTGATAGAGTAACATAATGTTAAGTACTTTGAATGCCTTCCACCTGTGGTCGAAAATGGTTTGTTTTAAACAATAGTTTTAGGGCCTCTGAGTAAATTAAGTTACAATTTAACTGACTTCAAACTTTTCACACATCTTTATTTGTAGCAAAATTTAAAAGCCAAGCATCTTTGTCTTTCCACATTGTATTAGTTTATCATATTAAATATCAGCAAAATGAGAAGATTGTGGTTGAAATGTTACAAAGTGTAAAACGTTGCCAAAGCGTATCAGTGAAGGATCAGGCTGCTACACCAAGCATTTGCTTTAGTGGGGTATAATATTCTTTAACTAGGGGTGTCTTGTACTTTTTTTACTTTCGATACAATACTGATATTTCATTCTTCGGTATTTCCCAATACTAATACTGACGTGCTGTTATTTTAGCATTGATCAACTTATTACTTTTGCAGTGTAGAAAGTTGGAAAGGCACAATTATTCACGGTACAATATTTAACAGTAGTTATGAGAAAAACTGATGGATTTATCATTAATGAATGTGTTGTTAAAATATTAAACTGTCTTTAAAGAACGAAAGTAAAAAAAAAAATGTTACAAAGATGGTGAGAATCAAATGCTGGAGCACACTGGTTTTTGTTAGGGTTCTGATATCTGAGATTTTAGATGCAGGCCGAAACAATCCAACATTTGTTTTTTCTGCTGATATCAGACCGATATTAAATATCAATAACTTAATTCATAGTGAATTATTTCTACTTGAATAGTAATAATACAACTACATTTGAAAAAAAAAAAAGATCTGATCAGAACTAATTCATTTAAACAATCAAAATGACTTAAACAAACAGAATGCTGCTTCTCCAGCTGTCACCTACAACTTTACATTTCCATTCAAGCTGACCTGCGTGAGAACATCCAGCTGTTGAACAATGTGCTGCAGGGTGAAATCCAGACGTGATGGATGACCATCCTCCACCTCCCTCCTTCCTTTTCCTTTTCCAGCACTATCTGAGCCGGTCTGGTTCCCAGAAGCTGACCGTACCCAGTCTGTACTTTCACCTCCGGTCGACTCTTTAACTCTCGAATTGGTGACATGGCGTGCCAGGAAATCTGCCTGTGTTGGTGTTTAAAAGAGGGTAACTAAGAGCTTGTCATTGTTAAATAAATAAAAAAGGGTTCTGTCAGAGTAGGCTGTGATTTCATAAACTTTTAATAGTTAGAATTTGGGACATTCCAAAAAACACCACACTTACAGGTTAGTTGGACATAGATTCTTGCTGAAAAGAGAAGTAAAATATAAAATGTAGGACAAGGTTTACTTAGGTTTTAATGGGATGAGACCTACAACATACCAAGTGAGAATCTTTAGGAAAGTACAAAAAGAACTGGTTACGCTTTTATACAGTAATATTACTTGTGAAGTTTTATATGATGTTTAGAGGCACCGCACTAAAGGGGGCGCCAAAGCAATCACGGAAGAGCTAAACATAACTAGAGAGTAACATTTAGGCCCTCAAACAGGGCTACAATAGGGGACATGGCAGATTAAAACAGCCATAGGCTCAACTGGATGGTGGGAAAATGTTGCGTGTATACGCACAGGAAAAGATGGAAATTAAGTGGCAAAATAGTCAGCAGTAAAATCTGAACAGTGAGTTGGTAAAGCCTAATTGGAAGCTACAGCAAATCACTTTTATTGACCTAGCAAGACCTGAGGTGGCGGTTTACTCTAATGAACATCATCAGGGTCATGATGAAGCACAAAGAGCAGAGGGATATTCATGTGAGCTCCAGACGATTGGTCTGACCATGATCGAAAACAACTGGAACCCTCTCTGTCAACTTCTTGGTAAAGAATACTTAAAGAAGTGTAAAGTTTTGCTCAACTTAATGCACAGAAATTATTTTATGCATAATACTAGTGCTGATAACAAGACAAAGGTATTGGAATGGCCAGATAATTATAATTTATACCAATCAAATTATTTTATTTTTATTTTTGGCAGGTTGAATTAGATATTTTTTGTGGAAGTAAAAAGAAGAGCTACAAATATAAAACTAAAATATGACAGGTTGATGAAAGAAGGAGCAGATTTATATTCAACACAAACCCCCCACCATAATTAAAATGGAAGGCTCTTTAGGATCTTCCCCCTTAAATATGCTGCAGCATTTTTTTATTTAAAACTGTTAATTGTCATCCTTCATTTAAACTAACAAAGAACTAAAGTGGCTTTTAGTTCTGCGTTAGTTTAAATGAAGGATAAAATTATTGAAAACTTACATTCAGTCAAAATGTAATCAAAACAGAGAACTGGTCCAATCCAATTCTAAATAAATACACTTTCAAATTCAACTAATTAGGGTCTATGCAAAATATTTCAAGACCCTTAAAAAACACCAAGTGGTCCACCCACTTTATAAGTCTGTTTGTTTAGTGATGGAGCTTTTAGCTGGGATTTTATATTATGTGATACACTCTCTTCATTAAAAGAAACTGAATTTGAATACATCGGTCTTCTTTAGAGATAATGGTATGTGCGTAAATGAGGCTGTCTGAACTGGAAACCCGGCTCAGCGCTGTTGAAAGTGCAGCAGATAGCCTAGGCCCATTAGGTAGCGTGGAGCAAACAAGAACGAGCTGACCTAGTGGTCCTCTTGCAGATCCTGCGCAGCCGTTGAACTCAGTCCGGCTTGGTGAATGAACGCAGAAAGCATAGTCCCAGAACCCAGACCCAACCTGTTCATGCTTCAAAACGATTTTCCCCACTCAGCGATACACCCGCTGAGAAGCAGACTCTGGTAATTGGCAGCTCCATAGTCAGAAATGTGGCTTTAGAAAGACCAGCGAACATAGTCAAATGTTTGGCAGGGGGCCAGTACAGGTGACATAAAATCATACCTAAAACTGCTGGCTAAGGATAATCGTAAATACAGTAAGATGGTTATTCACACTGGTGGTAATGACACGTGGTTACGCCTATCGGAGGTCACTAAAATTAGTGTTGCTTCAGTGTGTGTTTGCAAAAACAATCTCGGACTCTGTAGTTTTTTCTGGTTTCCTGCCTGATCAGACCAGTGATGACATGTTTAGTTGCATGTTTTCATTCAACTAAGTGGTGTCTAGAAAACGGTGTGGGTTACATTGCTAATTGGATAACTTTTTGGTGAAAACCTGGTCTGATCCGGAGAGATGGTATCCAACCCATTTTGGACGGAGCAGCACTTCTTTCTACAAATATGGCCGAATTTATTAATTCCCCAAATTACTGACAAACCAGGGTCCAGACCAGCAAGCAGAATTGAAGTTTAGAACTCTATGCAGCTTCTGTACTGTTTCCTACCCATTATCCCATTGAGGTGGTGTCCTGCCCATGGCCAAAATCAAATAGACTAAAGATAAATCTAAAAAAAGCAAATCCTGAAGAACTAATAAAGATAAAAACAATTTGTTTGAAAAAAATGTACAACTATCATATGCTACGTATTGAACATCGGATCTCTCTCCTCAAAGTCTTTATTAGTTAATTAATTATTTCTTGATAATCAAATTGATTTGCTTTGTTTTGTAGAAAATTGGCTGCAGCAAGAGGATTTGGTTAGTATCAATGAATCAACTTTCTCTAATGGGTGGAGGAGTAGTAAGCACTTTTTCAGTCAGATTTATTAATTAATCCCATGCCTACTAATAGTTATAATTCCTTTGTACATTTAACCCCCAGCCTTCCTCATCAAACCTCTAAAATAATTAAACCACTTCTGTTTGTTGTTTTGTATTGTCCACCAGATCCTTACTCTGAATTTATATATCAGATCTCAGATTTTTCAAACACTGATAAAATCATTATAGTGGGGGATTTTAACATTCATGTTGACACTGAAAAAGGCTGCCTAAATGTAGCATTTACTGCCATTTTAGATTCATTTGGCTTCACTGTAAAACTCTAGACACCTACCCACTGTCTTGCTCACCTTTACACCCTACAATGACTTATGGCATTGAGTGTGAAAAAGTTACAGTAATGCCTTATAACCCTCTCCTTTCTGACAATTTTTTGATAACTTTTGAATTCTTTTTCACTGAGTACTAAAAATCTGAAAGAAAATTTAATTATAGTAGGTGTCTATCAGACAATGCTGTTACAACATTTAAAGAATCCATTCCACCTTTAATTTCTTCAGTATCTCAGAGAAACACAGTGGAGGGCAGCAATTTAATTTCATGCCCTACACAGATTGATGCTCTCGTTCATAGTATTACATCTTCATTGTGTTATACATTAGTTAATGTAACCCCTATAAAGTGATTGCTCATTGGAGGTTTTCTCCTTTGTTTAATTCAAAACTTTGCACCTTGGAGGAGAATACCAGGAAGTTGGAGAAGAAATGGTGGTCTTCACTTTTAGAGGAGTCCTATTTATCTTGGAAAAACGGTGTGGTTCTGTAGAAAAGGACCCTGCGCCAAGCTAGTGTTTTGTTCCAGTTGAGCCTTCTGAGCTTTTAAAAATAATTTCTTCGTCTAAGCCTTCAACTTGTATGTTGGATCCAATCCCAACCAAATTGTTTGAAGAAGCATTTCCTATTATTATGACCCCCATTTTGGATATGACTAATCTGTCATTAGTGAATAGCTTTTCCAGAGGCTTTTAAGGTAGCTGTAATAAATCCCTTACTTAAGAAACCGTCCCTTGAACAATAAGACTTAACAAATTACAGACATAAATTACAGATAAATTACAGATTATTGTTACTTTTTTATCTGAATTCCTTGAAAAAAATGTTGCTAATCAACTGAGAGAGCATTTGAGGAATAATTACCTATTTGAAGAATTTCAGTCAGGTGTCAGAGCTCATCATAGCACTGAAACAGCTCTTGATTACTGTCATTCACTAATAATATTCTCATGGCCTCAGAAAATTGACTCGTGTCTGTTCTAGTTCTGTTAGATCTCAGTGCTGCTTTTGACACAGTCATTCACAATGTCATCATTGAAAGGCTCGGACACACTGTGGGGATCAAGGGAACAGCACTAGGCTGGTTTAAATCGTATTTGTCCGATAGATACTAGTTCCCATGTAAATGACAAATCTTCTCCACATTGTAAGTTTACTTGTGGAGTACCACAGGGTTCTGTACTTGGTCCAAATCTATTTACTATATACATGCTCCCAATTGGTAAAATCATCAGACAGAATGGTGTTAATTTCTACTGTTATGCTGATTATATACAACTGTAACTATCCATAAATCCTGATGAATCCAGTCGGTTTGGTAGATTAAAGGCATGTCTTGAAAACATAAAAATGTGGATGCTGCTGTGTGAAGTCTGCATTCTTTTGCACATGCAGGTCCCCTGTGGGTTGTAAATCATTCACACAGAAGTCTGATGGCGGTTGCATTAGTCTTATGAACGACCAGGCAAAAACAAAAACAAAAAAACGTTTTTTCTCAAGAATAGGAATTGAGCATCATGACTTCTTGTGGAGTGAAGCAGCAGACACTAATGTTTGATAAGAGGCTTAAAAAGGTCAGTAAAGTTTCAATATTTACAATACCAAGAAATCAAAAATGAATTTTTGCCAACCTCCTTTAATAACTGATAATAACCTGCTAGTACCAAACATCCACGTTTTTTAAATCAACTACCTATTGTCTTTACCCCGCTGAGGTCAATGGAAATATTCTATCATTTAAAAAAAAAAAAATTCTGATATTTGAAAAAAAACAACAACAAAAAGAAAACACTTTAAAACAATCCACCTAATTCAGCCGTATTAAATTTAGTATAAGCATCAAGTAATCAGCAGAAAGTAATGCAAAGTTGGGAAATAATCTTCAGTTATGAAAGTGCAACAGGGGGAACGAAAGAAGAAAATAAAGAAAGATATTTCTGAGGGATGAGAGAGGAAGGAAGGGGAGGAGGGTGTCACACATTCCGGCTCTAATGCATGGAGCAATCGATTCCAGTTTGCTTCCTGCACGCTGTCCTCACTTCAAAGAGAGACTGTAAGGAGGCAGGACCGGAAAGCTGATGGAGGGAGTGGTAGAAGGGAGGAGGAATGTGTTTTAAAGAAAAGAGGAGGAGGGAAGTCTACACTTAAGTGAGGAGAGAAGGACAAAGCTGTCCCGTGTGTGGCAGGCAGTCTGATTTGCTATCTGGATTAGTTTCTTTTTCTTTCTTCTCTTCATCCTTCGTGTACACCCTCCCCCTCTCCCCTCCTTCTCTCCTTGGCCACATCTGGCCAACATCTGCTCTGCTCATTCATGCTTAACAGACCTAGGCCTCCTTACCCCCTAAAATCCATCCTCCCTCTTCCAGGAAGTTTGGGTGTAATCAAACATTTAACAGGCAAGGCACCCCAGCTGGTTATTGTGTCAATCAGCACACAAAAACACAGACATGCATGCATGTTCAAACACGTAAACATTCCATGGGCGCAGTATTAAACAAACAGTGGAAAATAATCGCAAACTTAAATTTGTAAAAAGAACTTCTTGCAGTGCATGTGAAAAAAAATGTGAACAAAGTAATTCCATTTAGTTTAATTATTTGTCCCTAAACCAAGCGAATACAGAGCTCAAGCCTGAGTTTGTCGACAAAACCCTGAAATTTAAGGGTGGTAAAATCATGCCTGCTAGGGTCTGCAGGAAGTCCGAAGTCACGGTTTGCTGTAATTGCAGTTAGTCATGGCAGCAAATGTCGTGTCGGCGTGGTGCAAGTCCGGTTTCAAATGCTAAGGTGGGTGGTTATGGGTTGAAATGAGCTGCTGTAATTACAAGGAGGGAAGTGGGACGGACCAATTACAAACAAAAGCTTCGACACTCAGTCTAAACAGAATAATTGCAAGTTTTCAAAAAATAAAAATACCAACGATGCCACTGTGTGCATGGGGAGGGAGTGAAGGTCGGAACAATTTTTAGAGGTGTGGTTGTTTGATAATCTAGTTTTCAATATGGTTTTGGCAAGGACCTTAACATGTATTTTTACTTTAAAGTTTCCAAAATAATGGTTTTTTGGTTCAAATATATAAAACAAAACATAAAAGTCTGGTTGAATGTGTAGGCAACAATCGTTTAGGAAATATTTCATTTACAGAATGTTTATTTTCATTTCGTAAAATTAAATACAAAAACCTGAACATATTTTAATTAAGTGTAAGATTCTTAAGTAGAAGAAAAGGATGCATGGTACTTAAAAATTCTTGAAAGGATTCTGGACATGCCTGAAACCATTTACCACCTGTTTTATCAACAGTTCCTTTTTTAAAAAAGGAAGAAGTTGTCAATATCTTTGATTGAAGTGACAGCACATACAGTGGGAACATTTTTATTTATTTATTCAGTCATCAATTGTACAAATTCTCCCAATTCCCAATGGAAAATAGGTTTTTGGTCAAAAACAAAAGTTCATCTCAATAATTTCTTACATATCCTTTGTTGGCAATGAGAGATGTCAAACGTTTTCTGTAAGTCTTAAAAAGTTGGCACATACCGTTGCTGGTATGTTGGCTCATTCGTCAATTGAGATCTCTTCTAGAGCAATGATAGACTTTCAACTCCCTCCAAAGGTTTTCTATAGGGTTGAGATCTGGTGACTGGCTAGGCCACTCCAGGACCTTGAAATGCTACTTACGAAGTCATTCCTTTGTTACCCTGGCAGTGTGCTTGGGATCATTGTCATGCTGAAAGATCCAACCTCGTTTTATCTTCAATGCCGTTGCTGATGAAAGAGGTTTGCACTCAAAATCTCACAACAGATGGCCTCATTCCGTCTTTCATTTATATGGACCGGTCGTCCTGGTCCCTTTGCAGAGAAACAGCCACAAAGCATGGTGTTGCCAACCTCCCGTTTGACAGTTTGTATAGTGTTCTTTGGATGCAACTCAGCATTCACTCTCCTCGAGACAAAATGAGTTGTGTTTTTACCAGTCGGTTCTACTTTGGTTTCATCTAAGCATATGACATTCTCCCAATAATCTTCGGGAACATCCAAATGCTCTCTAGCAAACTTCAGACGCACCTGGATATGTACATTCTAAAGCAGGGGGGACACATCTGGCACTGTAAGATTTGAGTCCATGGCGGTGTAGTGTGTTAATGAAAGTAGTCTTTGTAACGTTGGTCCCAGTTTTCTACAAGTCATTCGCTAGGTCCCTCCATGTGGTTCTACGATTTGTGCTTACTGCTCTTGAGATCTTCTTGACGTCACGGGCTGAGATCTTGCGTGAAGCCCCTGATTGAGGTAGATTAGCAGTGGTCTTGCATAGGACTTCCAGTTTCTTATTATTGCTCCCACAGTAGATTTCTTCACACCAAACTGCTTGCCTATTGCACATTAAGTCTTCCCAATCTGGTGCAGGAAATGTTGTTTCTGGTGTCCTTGGACAGCTCTTTGGTCTTTACCATAGTGGAGTTTGGAGTGTGACTGTTTAGGGTTGTGGGTAGGTGTCTTATATACAGATGAGGTCAAACAGGTGCGATTAATACGGTGGAGGACAGAGGAGCCTCTTAAAGAAGTAGTTACATGTCTGTGACAGCCAGAAATCTTGTTTTGTTTGTAGGTGACCAAATGCTTATTTTCCACCATTATTTGCAAATAAATTCTTTAAAAATCAGGAAAAGTGATTTTTTTATTTTTTTTTCTCATTTTGTCTCTCATAGTTTAGGTCTGGCTATGATGTAAATTACAGGCCTCTCTCATATTTTTAAGTTAGAGAACTAGCACAATGGATGACTGATAAAACAAAATTTTCCCCACTGCACAACAAAGCTTCTGTTAAAACTGATTTAAGATGGCGGCGCACACAGACGCAGCGGCTCACGGCTCTCTCTATCAGTGCTCTTTTTTGTATTTTTTATTTTTCAGGTTTTATGCAGTCGCACTTGCAAACAAATTCTACACACTTCAGGATGTTTTGGATATTGGCTACCGACACAAGATGGCAATATCCAGGGATTTTTACTCCATCCATAACATCCGAGATGGCAAAGCGAGACAGCCGGGTGCTCCGTGGATTGTTATTGGGTCCAGAAGGCACGGGAGCCTGCGTAGGAAGAGGAAGAAGAATCAAGGCTGCAGGTCTTATGCTGAAGCTAAAACGCCAACAATATCGGCCCGCTCTACCGAGCCTGTATCTCTCCAACGCCAGACCCATGGTGAATAAAATGGACTACCTACAGTTACAGCTCAATCGGTATGTTCGCAACTGGTATATTATGATGTCACTAGCGGAAGGAAACTGAACTGTTTCTTTGCTAGCTTTGAGACACCCTAGGACCACCAATCTTATCTAGCCTTGCTACCCCCAACAAATCCCATCTTGACCCTGTTCACTGTCCAGGAGCCTAAGTACGGAGGGTTCTTTTTGCAGTGAACCACAGGAAGACTGCTGGACCACAAGGAGTACCGGGAAAGGTGATCACAGCGTGTGCCCAAAAGCTCACAGTGATTGTCACCAGGATTCTAAACATTTCACTGGTCCAAGCAGTCATCCCACTTCCTAAAGACAGTCACAATCATCCCCGTGCCAAAGAAGTAACCAATCACCAGCCTGGATGCTTACCGCCCAGTGACACTCACACTGGTAATCATAAAGTGCTTTGAGAGGCTGGTCCTCCCACACATCAGTGAACCCCCCACTTTTTACACCAACCAATTGCATACCGGGCAAAAAAAATCAATGGAAGACGCCATTGAGGTAGCTCTCCACTTTGTGCTGAGCCACCTGGAACAGCAGCAGAGCTACGCCCGCATGCTTTTTGGGGATTACAGCTCAGTGTTTAACACATCCTGGACATACTAATTTCCAAACTGCACACCCTCAGCCTCCCCCCTCAAATGTTCTTGGATAAAGGACTTTCTAACCAACCGTCCCCAGACAGTAAGCTTGTGTTCCATCCTTGCTCAGCATGCAAACTGAACACTCGCTCCCCACAGGGCTGTGTGCTGAGCCCCCTCCTGTACTGCCTCTACAACCACGACTGCAGCCCGGCCCACGACAACAACATCAGCGTCAAGTTTGCTGACGACACCACCATGGTCGGACTCATCTCAGGCAGAGGGGAGCTACCTACAGAGAGGAGGTCCTGAAGTTGACAGCCTGGTGTTCACAGAACAACCTTGCATTGAACACCAGGAAAACAAAAGAGAACATCGTCGACTTCAGGAAAAACAGGAGCGACCCTGCCCCTCTCTACATCAACGCAGAGGATGTGGATATATGCTAATCTCTCTAGGTCAGAGAACATCACAGCTGTTATCAAGAGAGCTCAGCAGCGACTTCACTTCCAAAGGGTCCTTAGGAAGAACAACGAGGAAACTAACCTGCTGTTGACCTTCTACCACTCATCCATCCAGAGCCTGCTGACATACCGCATCAGAGCATGGTACGACAGCTGCACTGAAGCAGACAGACATCTACATCTCCCGATGCATCTGCAGAGCGAGAAACATCATCAAGGACAGCTCACACTCTAGCTTTGAACTGGTTGATCTGCTGCCCTTTAGCAGGTTCTGCAGGTGCATCAAGGCCAGCACAAACAGATTCAAAAATAGCTTCTTTTCCAAAGCAGTCCCGACCCTGACCTCAACTGGACTCTAACTGTGTAATACACTCATCTCTGTGCAATACAATACCATTATAACAATATCTGTGCAAGACTTTATATGTATATTATATTCATTTACAAGTGCAATCTCACCACCATTGTCTTATTATCTACATAGCGTTTATTTTTCTGTATATATTTTTTTATATATTTTGCACGGCACTCAAAAGCGTGGTCCTCCAACCTTGTTGTACAATGTGTATAATGACAATAAAAGGCATTTTATTCTATTCTATATAATATTCCAAGGGTCAACTCGAACTCCAAGGCGAAACTTTCAGTTACATTAAAGAATCGCATTGCCACCTTAGCAAAGCCAGCTCATGATTGGTAGGAAACGGATTTGCATGAATCTCCATGCAAAGTGATAAGAAAAGGTGTTGTGAGAACAAGTGCTACAAATACATGATACATTCTGATTCAGTCCATATATGGAGTTTCTTCTAATTCAAAAGCAGGCTTACTGAACAATTTGAGAAACAATATGCTAAATAATGTCAACAGTTGAGTGGAATCAAAATTTCTTAAGAGCAGTGTGTTGGATCACATCAAAAAATGAATGAAGAAACCTAAAAATAAACAAGGTTTTAAGCTAGATGCTAGGAAAGTCCTTGCATTCGGGTTCTGCCGTTCCAGTCCTTAAGAGCTAACATCCCAACACTTAAGTTGGGTAACTACCTCATTTCATCATGTTCTGCAGAGGGCTGGTAATTAATCACTCATTAGATTCAGATGTTTTGGAAGGGAAAATCATCTAAAAGTTGCAGGACAACCGATAAGGAGTGATGGACTTCTGGTTTCATTTATCGACCAACCCTGTACAAGTATGAGCTGCCAACAGCTAATGGAAAAGAGAGAATGTGATTGAAGCAATTGCCTAAGGATGACACACGTCTTCCTCTGTCATCCTCAGGTTGTATTGATGGTTTTCTAACAAGGTGTTACTTTTGTTGGTAGTCTTTAGCCAATTCTCACTTGTTAAGCCTCCCTCTCTTAATGTCTGGTTAAGCCCTCTTTGGAGCGTCTTCTTTCCAATGTCTCCCTCAATATTGTGGGTATGAATATATGGAGTGACGTGGGCAGGCCATGAATGTGCTTAAGTTTGTGGTCGACTTTCCAATGATTTTGGTTGCAGCAATGGAGAGCCTTCAAGTTGTGGTTTTAGTTAACTGAACTAAACCATATATTTAAAATAGTTTAAAAGACAAACATCCAAAAATGTCTGGTTAGGACTAAAGCCTAAAACTGTGTTTGTACACTCCATCTGGGTGGCTGACTTCAATTAAATCATATATGTAATTTTATATCATAAAAAATAATTGCTGACCCAAACATAATACAATACAATGTTTCAACTATTCTTTGGTATACCATTAAAAACTGTTGCGAAAATGTTGAAGCAATAAACCAGTAGTAGTGTTACCACACTAGTTGTTAGCTTTGATTGTAATCTTGACACAAACTGTTGTATTCCTCCAGTTTCAACTATAATTCACTATAGTAGAGAATCCATCAACAAACCAGCTGCAGATAAATGCTAATCATGATGCACTGTTGCCAATAAAATGTTGACTGCAGCAGTATTCCCTAAAATGGAATTGCTGTCAGAAGGGCTGTGCATGTTATGACCTCAACAGTTACTGTGATGTTTTATGATCAAAAGGATTGCAAGTCGCCTGCCCTCCAAGCCTAAATTAAATTGCAGATGTCTGATCAAAAAGACATTCTACATGAGGATCAGACTTAACTGAAACCTCCACTACTTTAGCCCTTTAAATGAAAACGTCTTTGATCTTATGTGAAGAGCTTCTATAATGTAGTGCCTACTGTTAATACATCTAGTTCACCTAATAAGGCTATTATTAATAGGTCAATTAGAATAATTTAAACAACAATTTCTACTAAAATATTTTAAATCATTAAAAAATGTGGATAATTATCACCAAGGCAACTTGATTAAAAAAAGACTTGATTATGCATCCTGCTGGAAAAAAGGGACACAACAGGGATCTTCAGCTATATGTTGATCTGTAATTTTACAGTAAAGCGCTCCTGATGTTTAGATGACAATTATACTACACTGTATAAGACAAATATTGTTCATCCAGAAAAGCTGTGAATTTAGTTATAAAATTTAGCTATGTCTTGATTATTAGCATACAGAATACAAAAAAAAAAGAATACCTTTTCTCTATTCTTTAAGTACTCTTACACCAATGGTTTGGAATCCTTCCTCTATAATACTGGCAATGTTAAAGGTTGAAAACATTTTAGTAATTTTGGTAAAAGGTATTGCAAATTCACATGTCATCTTATCTCTTTAAAAAGTCATTTTTATCAAATCATACATACATTCCACTTGATCCTAGTTATTAAACAGTCCATTATAGTGTGGTGTAGTATTCGAACTTGTTTACAAAGTTTTCTATCTGAAAAACGCATTGAGAGTGCATTGAGTCACTAACCTTACAAAAGGGGTCTAACCATGTTCCTAGAGAGCTACTGTCCTGCAGGTTTTAGATGCAATCCTGCTTTAACACACCTGAAGCAAATAGTTGGCTTGTTACCAGGCTTTTTCCAAACTTGATACTTCTAAACAATTTAATGCAACTGTGTGGAAGAAGGATTACATCTAAAACTTGTACCCAAAAAAGTCGTGAGTCAGACCAACACAAGCGCAGCAACTTCTACAACTCACATTAGCAGATCCAGAGCTGGGTTTTAATTTTTACAATTTACATGTACATGGGCTTACATTTTCCTCAAAGAAAACAAACAAACAAAACTTCCACTATAAAGTGTTCATAAAGTGGAACTGGTCGCAGCTGCCCTGGGTCTGGCGGACTTTGGCCCCTACTGCGCCCTGGTGGACGCTTGGAGATGGGGGCGCCTTTTCGGACCATCTGGTCCTATCAGGGTCTTACACACCTTACTCCCCTCTCCTCTCTGGCTCATTCCACAACACTCATCCACACTCTTAGGGTCTTGGTGTGGTTTCTGGAGTGGGGAGAAGTAGTCCTTTGCTGCACTCCATGAACCACTCTCCCTCATTCTTAACTGCACATTATAGTCACTATTACATACCACAAAATCACACACCACACACAAGACGGTTGGGTGCGAGTTACTGTGCTGCAGCTGGAGAGTGGGATTCACATTGCCGGTTTTGCGGTTCCCAGCTTCTTGCATGTCCTGACACTAAGGGTCTGTGGTTGGGGCAGGGCTGGGGGGGGGGAACTCCAATGTTGGCAAACTGTGGCATGCTTCCCTCCACATCCCCTCCCCTACCATTTTACTTACATCCTAGTCATCAACATTTGGGGCCAGAGGGGGGGGAGGGGAAGCGTCTTCCCGTGCCCCTGTCTCCTAGGTGCTATCT
>JAVLVB010000536.1:351868-362463 GCA_032876305.1 Orestias chungarensis
CCCCCCCCCCCCCCCCACACACACACACACTCCTCATTCATGTTTAGCTTTAGAATGTATATAACACTTGAGAAATAAATAAACAATTAAGGTATGGGTAGCAAGGGAGGCTCTATATTTTTAAAAACATCACTTGGAAAAGAAAATCTGTTAAGCACAACTATGGGAGCCAGAAACTCCTTCTACTAGTCATGATGCAGCACAGGACTCTGGGAAAAGATATAGGAAGTAAGAAATTTGTATTTCATTGCATTTAAACAACACAAAATGAGAAGAGTTTTAAGTTTTTGTAGTTTTTCTGCAGCTTTCCTGATAATTTAAGTGTGTAGCTGCCATGTTGGATTTTCAAACCTAATAAATGTAAGCTTTAGTACCAATTATTTAACAATAGCCTAGAGCAATAATGTTACATGGCAGATAAAGTAATTAAATGTAGGAAAATATAGCAACACACAACGCTTCTCTTTTACTTAGGTGAAAGAATCTTTTGAATCTATGAGATAAAAAATGTGTTTTCTGTCCAGAAAAAAAAGCTGTTAATAGCAGTTCGCTGTTGAAAAGGATATTTGATATCACTGCATGGGTGGCTATCATGCGGATGTGAGAAGCAGACACATAGGGGCGGGTGGAAACTAAAGTGGATGTATTCACTTCCTCAAAACCACATGAACCTCCTCCTTTCTGCTCAGTCTGAGTTCTTGCCATTGAAAATCACCAGCGCTGCTTTACCATTGAGAAAAAAATATTTGAATATGGGTTTAAGTATCCTAATATAATCAGCTACAAGACCAGATACTGTATAACAATTAGTTGGGGCCAATTAAAGGACTAAATACAAATTCTCTGATGTAGTATTTTGTTGGGACTAGAAGGAAATCAAAGCTTTAGAACTCATCCCATCCTTCCATCAATTTTCCTTTTAAGGGGATTTTATTTATTCATTTTAAATGCATGCTTTATTGTGCTCAGCATTGCAGAAGTGGGATAACTACTCTTTATGTCACTGTTTTCTTTTCCCCCATGTGAGCTCGATGAGATGAGAACATAACAAAAGAGTAAACCTTTAGAGGCACATTCAGGACATGTTCTCTTTGCAGATCCAAATGATTATATGTGGCTAAAACATGGAGATACTCATAAAATTGCATTAAACATAGAATTTTGGCCTGCACTTATAAACCATGGACGTTTAGGCACACAGCTGTTCATGTTAATGTGCAAGCTTCTCTGTAATCAAATAGAAATGCTTAGGATTTTATTTAATGATCATGGTCCACATGGAAGTATTTCTCAGGTAGTTTTTCTCACTTTAGGGCAAAATGCAACTGTTGACAGGTCAATTGCTAACAAACTAGACAGACTAATAAGTGGCATCATGATAATTGAAACAAAATCTGTCTTTGAAAACTCAAAGATTACTGCAGGCCTTCCCCTTACCCCTCCTAACCCCAGTCCTGTATGTAATTTGTTTTTTTATTTAAGTGCAACTGCTCTAACCCACTAACATGCCCATCTGGGGGCATGAAATTAGGGATTTGAATTGCAATTTAAGTTCAGGCAAACGCACCAGTTACCACTACTGCGAAAAAGTTAACCTTCTAAATTTGGTTTTTATAGTTCTTAGTCCAAAAGTACAACTATAGTACATATAATCTAATGAGTAAAGTTCATTTAACACTATAGCTGTCTTGCGTTAAGCCAATACAGGTACACCACTCCTTTTCTTTGATGCAGGTTGGCTGTAGCAGGGAAAAGGAAGAAGTGGATATGGGTTTTGGCAGTAGCATCGGGTTTCCACAATGAGTTATAAGAGTATTGTGACGATGGAGTAGTGGAGTACCCATATGTTTTAGATAATCTTAAACTCATCATTTTAAAACGTTTATACAATTTTTCTGATGTAGTTTCACACACTGATTTTGTCACTACTGATGCCACTTTTTCTTGACACACAGTGTCTGATTAGTGTGGCAGAACTGATCGTTCCAATTATCTAAAGAAATTGTTACATGAAGATAAGTAGGTCTGCAAATAATTATTAAATTGCCCATGGTACAAGAACAGGCTCAAATGTAATCATGGTTTTACTTTTTTATTTACTCCTGAGCTTCAACAATGTTTTAGCAAACTCTACATACATTAAATTTCGATGAATGGAACTAATTCCCACTGACTGGTAGCCTGCTGATAAACAACAGCATCATTGCTTTGGGCATCTAACCTTAAAATAGTTCCAGCCCCTTCACAAGTTTCAGTAGATGGCAAGAAAAAACTAGTGATGTCACTAGAAGTGATAGAAGCCAGAAAAACCCACGAGAAGGCTAGAGTTATCCATGTGTTCACCATCTCATGCAATCCTGTTGTTCTAACCCTCATAAAGGAATTCAGTGTAAGTAAGATGTTTTATTCGAAGTATATCTTTGTTATTTTTTCTATTTGAATACATTTGTGTTTAGAATAATATTTGCCAGCTTGTTAGTAAAAATAATATAAAACAGGCGTTATGCAGGTACTTTGAATGTATCTACATTATCAATCATACTAATCAGAATTTTATATGAAGATTATAAGTGTTGAAAATATATAATTTGATAAAAAGTCACATTTGTGCTCTACGTAAGATAGTGGCAGTTTATGATGGATACTTTTGTTCAGACATACTTGTAATTGATGTACTGAATCCACCATGTGTTTACAGTTCTATGTATCTGTATTTCAGCTTCACACGTTCACATTAAAAAGACTCAAGTTCGCCGGGTGTACTGGATTTATTTTGTGGAAGTGTTTAACTTGCTGGATTGCCGGATAGGAATTCTGCGAGGCGAGTACAATAATAGTACTGTACTTTTAGAATTTTTCCCATAACAGATGCACTTTACCAACTGCGTCTGTCTTCATGTCAAATTTATGACATTCAAATCAAATTCCTCCATAGCTCCAACCAAAGTAAACCCCAATTCTATGGCAGTCGGACAATTGGAGCACAGTTGCAGGGTATTGCTTGTGGTCTGCAACGTCCCATTCACTTTAAGATGATGTAATGCTACCAAAGCCTCCAACATGATTTTTCAATAGAATCTAGCGTTTAGCGATTCATTGACTCATGCATTTTTCGGTTGTTTATATAATCTTTATGATTTCTTATATAAGGCACTTTGATCAATGATAGTTACATTAATAAGTGTAAACACACTTAATCTGATTTGAGTAACATTCTACAAGAGAGTCAACAGAAATAACTGCTGCAATTTTTTGTAAAATGACTAAGGAAAAGTTTGATTCATACATGGCATGTACCAACTGATGGGGAAAAACAGCTAATGTGTTGCAAGCATTATTAAGTACACTGGGAACCGTTAGTCATCAAGGGAGGATTTGTTGAGAGCTTCAGGCTGGGCAAGCTTAGTTTGGGTTCTTTGTGGTAAATGCTGTGTGAGGACTCAGATGCATGTTTGCTTTTGGGTTTTTGCCTGCTGATTAAAACTCGCAGCCACTACTTGCTTCAACTCCTTGTCCTAGGGAAACTATTTCTTTGTGCAAGTTCGTATTTAATTACTTTCAAAAAATTTGGGGTTTGAAACAATGGTCCAGACGCTCTAATGTTAACCCAAAGTCCATTTTAGAGACCACTAGTATTCAGCAACCAAACATCACTCAAAAGCTCCAATGTCTTTCTAGCGTTGGTACACACCACAGCTCAAATTCACACACGATGACTTACACCATCCACCCAAACGCTCCTCACACTGAGACATACTGCAATAGGATAACAGTATTCCTCTGTTGCATAACAGTATCACCGTGTATGCAAAAATGTTGCTTCTGCCTAAAGGTGAGAACCCTGATATTAGGCTTTTGAAAGCTGAAAAATGTGTGAAGCTGGGGAAAGAAGACATAAGTGTGAATGAGGAAGGGAGACAATTCTATCACTTAAAGGTTACAGATATGTTATTTGATTGATTTTCTACATGCCTCCAACAATATTTGTGTAGTCGGGCTTTGTGGAGAGTTATAGAACTGAAGAAGTAGGTTTCAGGTATCTACAAAAGTATGGATGAAATCCCATTTAAGTATCCCAAAGTGGAATGTAGTTTATGTAGGTTCTGACGTACTGTTTCACCCTAGCCACGTGGAAATAGATGAGTTGGTTCTGGAAAATTAGATAAAATAAAGATTTGCTAGTGAATGTTTAGTTAAAAAAAATACAAAAGAAAAACAAATAATTGGCTGGAGTTATTTGAGGTTTCCAACGCAACGCAAGTGCTAACATACTTTTTACACCAGCTTAATAAAAATATGTTTCATTTAATAATTTTATGTCAAATGTTATGGAACAGCCTCAAAGGATTATTTATGATCTGCTTCACAAGAATTAATAACACAAATCATTTCACTAAAGAACTTCAGGGATTCTACTTTGGTAATCTAACCTATCCAAATGTAGCAAATATAAAATAGCTGTTTTGTTTAACTTAAAAACCTGATCTGTATTCCTCTTAAACAACGACATTAGATAATATTGTTGCTATGTATAACCAAACAATTTGTTGTACATGTATTAATTTGGATTGTGAAGATGGACCATTGAAAGGTAAGCACTCGATACCTGCATTAAAAGGCTTACAGGTTACCATTTATTCTAAAAGTAGAGGCAATCTGACCAAATGGGGCTTGTGAGAGCACACTCCAAACAGAGGTTGCTCAGCATTCATTACATTTGCAAGGCTCTGGTGCGTAGGTGTAATAACTGGCTTTGTTGACTATCAAGCTGAATTATCACTGTCCTCTAAACTGGAAACACATTCAGTTTATCCACTCCTTCAAAGAGGATGAGTCACACTGAACAAAAAACAGGTCATAAAAGCACCGGTCTAATGTCCATAAAGAATGGGGTACAAGCTAATATTAGTCTGATCCAATGTTAACAGCAGCTGCAATTGAATGAACAAAGATAACATTGCTTTAAGAGCATTTATGCCTAAATGGGGATTCTAAACAAAATCTCATTGTGTTAGCCCTATAATGTACCACCGACAATCCCAAAACCCAGTTGCTCACCTGTTGCCTAGAGGCTATAGTTTACATGTCATAGTCTAACCTTAATAGGATGAAGTTTTTACATATGATGTCTTAAAGGAAAATCAATTACTGTGACTGCAAGATTGACTGCTATAAACATAAACCTACTTTTTAGATATAGGCTTTGCTGTACCCTTAAACAATGTGAGCTGAAAACCCAATTGTAATCTTTGAAAAGGACACCTGGTTTAAGTAAATGTAAATGTTTTCTATTCAAAGATTTTTGTCTGAGATGAGCAATTTTTATCTCCTTTCAGAAAAGTGTTGTGAGTAAGATATTTTTACCCTTTTTATTACACACACAACTTTCTCAATAGGATTATAAATATCGATCTAAGTAATCACGGAGTGGCTGTGAAATAATCACATTTAATAATTCATTTATATTTCCTTTTGACATTGCTTATAATAAATAAATAAATCTACTGAGTGAATAACACATTTCTAATTAAAATTTTAATTTCAAGGTACTTCCGTGTAAGTAAGACGTTCAAAAATGTTTCGATTGAATGATACAAAATGAGAACTCACCGATACTAAAAATAGCAAACTTCAGTATCAACATTCCCCTGGTTCCACATAAACAAGTGACCTTCTGGGCTTAAAATAACGTATCTGTAAGGTTTCCAATGGACAAGGTGTTACCAGTCTGCCATCAAACAACCATAATCTTGGGGAACTTCTAACAGTGAGTTACTTATATAAGTGGTCATGACTAAATTGAAGATGTAGCAAAATTTCAACAAGCTGTTGAAATTCAGTTTTAACCTTAAAATTAGACAATGATTAGAAAAGCTAGATTCAGAACTGTTAAAATGCGTCAACAAATTGATCTTGGTGCTTAAACTCTTTGGTTAAGAAAAGACTGACGGGAGTTACATTAACCAAATACATTTTTCCAGTAGATAATGTTAAAGAAATTTAGGGTTTGAATACTATTTCTAACTATGATTTGGATAAATTGTTAAGACGTAGAATTTGCTGTAAATATTCCAAAAAGGACAAACACAAGATCTAGCTATTGATTATCCTAAGAAAACAACCCCCATCATCTTTGGTTTTAAGTTTAATATTCAGTGTAGGGAACATGTTTGCCTCCCTTATCTGTAATTTACTACTTGTACACATGGAACATACAATTCCTCTGGCGTGAGCATATGGGAGTAATAAAAGCCCTATCACGCTTAGACATGGTAACATCACTGGAAATACACCCACACACAAATCCAGCTCAGAAGCCCAGCCATTTCAGGTAACTACAATAAACGAAGGCTTTGAAACATTTTTAGCTTTACAAAGTATTATACCTCCTTTGTGCCATTTTAATTTCATAATTTAATCACTTCCCTGCAATGGAATGGCAACCATCACAACAGCGTAGACAAACTAGCTCGCTGCTTTTCCATGCAAGGATAAGCACAAAAACAATGAAAGAACCCAATAAATTGATTTAGGGTAAATCTGCAAGAGACATGTTCTCATCATTACTCCAGATGTTGATACAATCAAAATGTGATGTTTGTTCAAAATGCTGACTTCAAATTGCATATAAAGATATGGACTCATAAAACAAGTAATGGAAATCAATATTTATTTTAATACATGTAATAACATATGTATGTTGGCTTCTGTAAAATAAATGCTTTATTTGGAGGAAAATTAGGCACATTTCTGTTTAACATTCAAAAACTAAGTCATCTTATGAAGTCTATGAAGCATGTGTTTTACTTGTTATCCACCTCTGTTCTGTTGATTGCAAATGCATTGGGAAGAAGGGTGTAAAACACTGTACTACACTTTTGCTGTGACAAGATAGTCAATGGGAAAGCTAAAGTAAGTGAATCTTCACCTTTTTTAGGTCAACATATTCAAAGTAGAACGTAGAAGACCAATATATTTATTTATATCTCCATTTGAATATTTTAAAACAAATGTACAGATCAAATTATGACAGCAGTTTGTTGGCTACAAAGAACATTAATTGGTGTTCTATAAATTACTGGCCAATAAATTTTCTAGTAAAATCTGTATTCATGACAGTCAAATTTTAAAGGAAATTGAAGTGTATCCTGGTACAATATTTCAGAAGCACCAATACTATTCAGTTTGTCGTCACAAAAATAGAAAGCCATCCTATTGAGGATTTAAGGAGTAACTAGACCCTATACCCTTTTTTTAGATACACTGTATAAATCATGCTTGAAGGTTGCAATCTTCATGTTACTGAAAATTGTAACATAAATTTGCTATATGCAGCCTAAAACCATCCAAATGCTGGTTGAATGATGGCTACTGTAACAGATTTTTTTTTATCACTACAAAAAAATGGTAGTTTGGTAGGAAATGAAATCTGAAAATATTTCTATAATTTTTGTAAGCACCACAAGAAGTGCTTTAGTAGAAGTAAACACCGATAGCACATGATAAACATTGTACTGCTTTACTGTTGATGGCAAATGTCTGTAGCTTTGGATGATTGTTCCTATGAATACACTTTTATTAGATTTATTATTTATTATATTAGATATATTAGATTTATTATATTAGATTTATTATCCAAAGGATTTTTTTTTTTTTTTGCTGTTTCTTTCCCACCAACACGTGAAGAAAAGGCAAATCCCTTCACAGTGAGGAAATAAATAAGCGTCATTGTGGCTTTGAGAGAGATTAACCTATTTTAAAGCCCCTTATAAAGATTAACTGACATTATTCACATTTCATTAGACATTCCAACCTATACATACACACACTTGGTAAAATCTAAATCCCTAAGTAATAAATCTTAAAATGGAGAAATTACTGAATTTGTTGGCCTCTCTCAAATGCAACGGGTGGGAATTTCAAACAGTAAAGATACTCTCAAGAAGCTCTGTCTTTGTTTTGAAGACACAAAGGATGAATAAATGTTGAGTTGGTATGGTATGGTATGGTTTTGGCAGTATTCTAGTTGAAACTGCTAAGAGTCTTGTGATCAACAAATCAAGATTCTTTAAAATTGCTCCTTTCAATCTATTCTGTTACTTTCCATCTGATGAGCATGATGTTCATGATGCATGAGTTTTCAGTGTTTTTTTTTTCCTTCTTCTTTCAATTCATGTAACGTATGGCTTTATTATTCTTTAAGAACTAGATACAAGCTCGGCCATGATGGGATTGCAATTAATTTTACAAAACTTTTTACAAAAGTTTGGTGGTCAACTTTCCTTAAGCAGCTTCACATGTAAACAGTAGATAATAATCCAATAGGAATTGAACAGGTGCTTTATTTCTTTTACTATATGCATCATTAGGTTACACACTGGCATTCCTAACTCTAATGTCCCTAACAAAATTAAAGGACAGTAGGTGGCTAAATCGCTAACATGTAAAAACATCTGGCAGGGTTTACCAGGATGCAATCAGTGCATCCATCATTGAGCGCAATCATAGAAGAAAAGACTAAAGAAATTGCTAAACGTTGTCAACTTGATTGACAGTAACAGCAGTGGGGGGCTGAAGACTGCGCTGTGCCTCTGCCCTTCACATTACCCACAGGAGGGAGCTGAGAAAGCTTCTCCAGGCCCCAACAGCCACAGGTGGGCTTTGTGGTCTGTTATCATGGGTCCTGTAGTGCCAAGATTTCACTGTTTCCTATCACAGAAACCAGAAGCAACATTTTTGTTGATGCACTTGCCCTTTATTGAGGTTATCTACACTATTGTGTTTGTATAATCCACAACGTTTGTAACCGTGTACAGTAGTACAGTAGATTGTCAATATGCCAACAAAATGCACAAAGTAGCAGTAAGGTGCAATAGAAAACGGTTCTGGTGGAATCAGGTAAAAGACCAACGCACAAGCTTTTTTACACTAACATACTACACCAATACTTGATGAAACATTAAATATTTTGGGGTTAATCCGAAATAAATGTTTTAGGACTCTAGAACTGAACTGACAACTTCCTCCCAAACTTTTTTCTGAATGACTCAGATGTTCACTAGTAAACTTAAGGTTAATTGAAGGATTGCCTTCTACATGTGAGGATGTCAAGTTTACAACACATTTTGACTACATTAATTTAACGACATGGGGTAGTGGTAATTGATCATTGTTTAATTGAAATCAGAGTAAAATAGGCCCTTAAACATTCATCCCTACGACCAACTTTTTGCAAACCTTTTTAACCAGTGTAAGATTATTTCAGCAAACATCATTATTACAGTCAATAACTCGATGCAATCTGCTGAGGTTCCTTAAACTGGAAACTTTTTTAAACTGATTTGAAATGATGTATCTATGATTTTAACCGATTTTCTTGTAAAGTGCCTTGAGACAACATCTGTTGTAAATCAGCGCTGTATAAATAAACTAATTCTTGATCATTGTGTTTACCATCTTACAAAGTGAAATGTGATGCTGCTTATTTACAAGTGGTGTAAAGGTTATGCAGCAATGTTCGCCCGTACCATCCCTTATTCTGATTCCAGATTTCTTTAGTCAAGTTCATTGTTTGATTTAATTAGATCGTTAAAGCCAATGCTTTTGCAACTTGTTGGTGTCTCACTGGTCCTTCATTGTTGTTGGCTGAACTGCCAAACAGAGTAGGATGTTTAAAACCTATAGTTAAATTATAAAGTTCTAAACAAAACATGTCACAGTTGAGATTGTTTTAAAATATGAATTTTGTCTTTTACAATACGAATATACTACTAATTTCCTAATCTGTTAACCAACCCAGTAAGCCTCTCAGCTATGTTTTATACAGCTGCCAAAAATAAAGATAAACAATTTACTGGGGGAATAAACTCTGATTGATCAAAAGGCTACATTTTGCAAATTTGTCTAACATTATTCTCACCATTCAGAGTGGAATCTATGCTGCACAGAGTCTGCACAATAACTCCCATCTGGGACATGTACTGATGACTCAAATGCTGGAATACTGTCCATTAAGTAGGTCTTGTTTAGCTTAAAGCATGTTGAGCCTACAGTAGGTGTTGGATATGTGGGTGAATATTAACGGCAAAAATCTGCCTCAGGTCTTTTTAGGGACAGATGTCCGTAAAAAGATGGGGGCATTGATTTGGTAACCCCAATGACCTAGCCACGTTAATAAAAGTTCTAGAGCATAAACGTTTAACCATTAAAATTTCAAAATCAGTCCGTGCTGAAAAAATATGTTGTCGACATATCTTTAGAAATCTTTTTAAAGTCCATTTAATGCATCAATCTGTTTCTTTAAATAAAAACAAAAATGTTAAATATCTTACAGATAATAAAATTTATTTCCACAACATTTTTCTACTAAGATCCATATTTCAAACAAAGTACCAATACAAAACTTCAAGATCAATTCAAACCAAAGATTTCTACAGATCGTCTCACTTTACATATGGCACTGGCATACTACCGTCATGAAAGAATAATGAATTGATTTAATAAGCACATATATGAAAACATCTGGGAAAACAAAGAAAAATCAACACATGACTGAGAGGATAATGAAGAAATGTTTGTGACTAAATTCATTCACA
>JAVLVB010000536.1:369221-416455 GCA_032876305.1 Orestias chungarensis
CACTTCTGGATTTAGGCGTGAGATGTATTATGTTATATTATATTATGCTGAAGAAAAAGGTTTAATGGTCCAGTTCATGATTATTTTGTCTTTGTTTTGAAATATTAGTAAAACTGTTAAAAACTTCCCTCTTACCTATGCAGTGTATCATCACTGCTCCCAATGTTAATAGTTATTATTTAAAAAAACATGTTTTTTTATTTTCCTATATTTATAGATAAAGAAATTGAACCAGGAACTTTAAAAACTTTCATGTTTAAAAACATATATATATATTTTTCCCAACTGTTCTCTGTTCTATTTAACATCACTTATATCCCACAAAACTAAAAAAAACCGCAAAAAACCCCCCCCAACAAAAACCAATTTTCTCAAAATCAAAATTTCTGTTTATGTAATTAGAAAAACTAAGTCATACTTTGTTGAAGAACCATTTATTTAATTGTTTAAAACTGGTCTGTCCTAAACAATTTGTAAGACCATAAATTTCAGACCCTGTTCATATTTTAGGTCAGTCCCGTTATTTTCCTCTCCACACAATGAGACGATTCAGGCTGTTCAAGAGAAGTACTTTCCCTTTTAATGTGGTGTTTGAGTTCCAGAACATTTTAAGCATAAAAAGAATTTCATGCACCAAAGTAAAGGGAAAACCCAAAAAGGAATCATGCCTGGAATTTCCAAACACTGGAACATCCCAGTCTAACCACCCACACAATCCCCTCTGGGCTTACTGCCCCCCTCCTCACTCATCTAGCTGTCAGGTTCTCTCAGGCATCATTTCCACGCTTCCGCCCACACATGAATCCATTAGGGTGCAGTGGGGAGAGGGATGCCAAGCGGAAGGGAAAGCACTCCGAGTACACGGTCAAGGGGAGGGGAAAGAAACTACCAGAGGGGCAAGACAGGAAGGAACGAGAGGGAGAGGACGTGAAGCACCTCGCTGATGGATCTCTCTTGATAGGAGCTGACTGGAGACGTTGGGGGCTCCCTGCTCTGAACCAATCAAAACATGAGTGAGCCTCACACGCATTCACCACCATACAGAATGATTCATATTCAAACACACGTTTTTTATTTTTTACAGCCATTCTTTTATCTGGATTAAGACACAGAACTGACTTCCGATCATTGTGTTCAAACAAGAGCAGAGAAATTACGCCATCCTCCATTAGGAAACTTTTTTTTCATAAACTCATCATCCCACTGACTTTAGTCCTGGATAGACTAGGATATCAAATATAGTGATGTTCATCAACATAGATAAATAACATACAGATATATCTTAGTGATGATGTTAAAGGCGTAAACACACTGCAACATCACCACAGTTCAATGAGGTGTTCAGAGTTACAACACAGTTCACCTAAAGGGACAAATGTTTTGCTACTATTTTTAGCAAAGATAACACCGATGCATGTGCAATAACTGAATTAAAAGGGCAAGCACCACTCCTGCTTGCTCGACTATTATTAGACCCTGTGATCGCTTTCAACATGCAAATGTCACGTGGAAAGAGAAAGGAGAAATTTGTTTTGTTTTGTTTGTTATAAGAGACCAACTGTGAAATAGATAGATATCTTAGAGGTAAAGCCCTCCACAACATATTCTTTATGTGCTTGATGTGAATGTATTACAGCAGAGATTCTGAAAGCATGGATTCTAAGCTTTCCAATGATGTCAACGAATGCTGCATCAGAACTGTCTGGTTTACATGCAATGTCTATGTGAATGCATGTCTAAGGGTGTCGAGAAGTCTGAACTGAGCGTCAACCAATCAAAGAGACCCTACTATGTCACATAGCACAGCTTCATCTCCTTTGTACAACGAGATCGTTGATGAGACCGGAAAAGCGTGAAGCGCGGCAGGCGCTTTTAAAATAATAATAATTAAAATATGGCCATAAAATTATTAAACGTGTCACACTGATGCAATTTAGTTGTACACCTACAGCCTGCTAGGATTCCATCAAGTAAAAAAAATAATATTTAAGCATTCCATCATGGGTAAATTGATGTGTACAACTTATATTATTCTGGCAGGGCAGATTTTGCCACCAAGCCTTAGGAGCTGCCCCAAGGCCAATGATTGGATCTAGAAGAAAACAATAAATACAACATGGTAGATTATAATTTCTTTCAGCCCGAGAAAAGTCCAACATAAATATTTTATTTTAGTTTAGGTGTAACTGCTACTAGAAGAAGTTAGTCGTACAAATGTGTTCAATCTGACCTGAAGACCAGCGGTACACGCACCAATGCAGCCCCATGCACAGGATACATGGAGTACATACGGTTACATTGTTTTAGCTTTTAAAGACCAGACTTGGTTTAAAAAAAATGGGGAAAAATGGGAACTTTTTCGTTTTCTTCAAAATATTCTACTGTCAAGCAAGAGATTGAGGTTTGGCTAAAGCAGGGTCACAAAACAAAACTATTATACCAGGGGTGCTCACACTTTTCGAGCTTGCGAGCTACTTAAAACATGAACAGTCCTAAGGGATCTACTACCAACCCACCACCAAAAAAAGCACAATGCCTATTTATTTTATATTATTTAAATCATATTTATTGTATATTTTGTCCTTTTATAATGACGTGTAATTTAAATTTAATTTAAAACGCATATTAGTTTGTCTTGCATAACTGCATTAACCCACTGTGGAATGTGTGCGTTTCTCTCCAAACACAAGGAGACGCAGATAAGTCTATACATACATATAAGTGTATAAATACATACATACAGTATACATAAATATATGTAGAGTTTAGGGGGGTTTGGTGCTGCCCCAGGCCTCTAGCTACTCTAGCTCCGCCTATGCTAAGAGAGACTGGGAGACTCCCCACGTGACACCGTAGTTTGCTAAGGCAGCTAACGCAAAGCTAACATAGAGTTAGCGTGTTTGCGTGCTTAAACACGCATCAGTTTGCTTGCCGGCATAATGCAAATAAAATAAATTAACGTAAGGATGGATGATGTCACCTACTTCCTTTAATGCCATGCGATCGACCGGCACACCTCCCGACCGTTCGATCGCGACCGACGTATTGAGCACCCCTGTATTATACCATACAGCAAACCTTTCACAGAATGCAGGGGCATTTCCAGAAAAATGTTTATGGGGTGGCGAGAGGGGGATAGGAATCTTTGAGGGGTGGCAAAATTTGGCAAACGTGTATATATTGACTTTAATCACATGATTTGTAGCTGACAAGTGCCAACTGGGGTGGCAGCATGGGCGACAAGGCTTTTATTTAGGGTGGCATTTGGCACCCTATGCCACTCAAGTAGATTCAGCCATGGCAGAACCGCTGAATAAAATATTGCAACAGTGTCAAAGTCCAGATCACAACCTGACTGAAACTTCAGTTAGCTGAAGCACAGCGGTACAGAACAGGCAAAATTTCTACCACAATCAAATCATATCAAAAATACTTTATTTATCCCAAAGGAAATTAAATGGTGTTGGAGTAACTAATTTAACTAAGGAGTTGTGGTAGATGGTGATGGCTGTGGGCAGGAAAGATCTTCTGTAGCGATCTGTTTTTGTAACTAAGCTGAAGCTGCCTCTGACTGGAGAGACTCTGTTTTCCCATAACAGTCTCCTGAAGAGGATGTTCAGGGTTGTCTATGATTTTCTTGATTGTATGTAAAATCCTTCTTTGCATCAACATGTCCAGAACCATTTGTCCCCAGAACAGACCAGGTATTCTTTATTATGTTGTTGAGCGTTTTTAGGTCCCTTGCTCTGACGCTGCTGCCCCAACAGATGATGGCAAGAGGAGATGACACTCTCAACAATAGACATATAGAAGATCTGCAACATCTTGCTGTAAACCTTGAATGTTTTTATCTTCCTTAAGAAGTACAGGATGCTCAAGATGATATGAGGGTCAGAATAAAGTCAATAAAGTATATGTCTAAAAGTTATTTTTTTCTTTTCATTGGTGTACATAGTTTTTTTTAAAACATCTTTTTTTGTTCTTTCTTAGTTTTCATAATTACATTTGTGGAATTTGTGTTGTTTCTTTGTACACTTGAATTAACTTTTAATAACCTAAGAACCTGGTAAATACCAAACAACGCAACTTATGACTCTTTACTGACACAAGAATATAACGATTTGACATTAAAGAGGAATTTCTTTAAAAGCAACATCTGCAAACAAACAGAACTCACATCTTCACATCTTGTCAACCTCACAGTCGTCCAAACCATGAGCGGCTGATTTACAGCTGCGTCCTTAAAAGTGACTTGAGGTAAAACCACATATCCGACTTCGCCGTTCTCATCATAAACGACTTCCACTTGGCTCAGTGCATTGACGATTTTCCTCCCACAAAGGAGGTAATTGCAGGGAACAAGTTACAATTAGATGTAGGGAAACACACTTATCCCCAAGTAAACAAGCCAACATAACTGTAAATGTCATGAGTGGTTCGAAGATCACAATAAAAAGAGACACAATGCTCCATATGCTTCTTAGCTCATGAAAACACAGAGATGTTGTTTAAACATCTTACATCCTTACCAATCAAATGCATTTTTATATAACTTTTAGAATATTTATTTTCTTTTGCACTATTCTTTGCACTGTTTTGTTTTGGTAATGTAGACGTTGTCCATATACAGGAATATTATCTTTGATAGCATCTATCCAATGGTTTTTAGCTGTAACCCCATATACCAGGGGTGCCCAACCTTTTTTTCCCCAAGATCTACTTTTCAAGTAGACAACCTCCTGAGATCTACCAGTCTAGTCACAACATCGCAAACCCCCACAGATCATTTCCAGCCTGCAGTAACTATCCTCACAACACGTTTTGTTGTTGTCATACAACCATTAGACATCACATCACAAACCCGCCCTCTCTCAAACACACACACAGACCAATCTGCATGATTAGCAATAGGCATAACTGACCTTAATATGAACCAAACAGAAAAATAAACCAGATTTAAAAAAAGGTATATCTCCATTTGAAAAAAGGAAATCACTTGGGAGGAGGAGGCTAGCTTTTCGTACTGAACCTATTACTGATTACTTCACTGAGTTTTCACTTTAACAAAGCATTTTTAGGCAGCAGGGGAATTCATAATTATACATTTTGGAGGAAAACGAGATTACTAACACATCATAGAAAGCATTTAGGCTACTGACCAAATTTGCTTACATAACATGGCAGCATGTCTGCAGTGTTTTATAACGTACAAAAACCTCAACAGAAGTAAAAATACCTATTATAAAAAGGAAAATATGTTGCTGTATAATGTTTTGATTGAAGACCTGGGATGAATGCTTAACTTTTGTAGACGACATAATTATTATAATTTTGGCTTTCATGTAAACTTAGTTGATTGTGCTTGTAGTCTGAGAACTTTTCTTTATAATTCACTGATTAAAATATTCATTTAATTGAAACAGTTTCTCATTGAAATCAGATTACATGACAAAATAACTAAATTGTGCAAAAATAAATGACCAAACAATTTATTGTAAAATATGTAAAATGCAAAAAAAAAAATAATAGTAATTGGCTGGAGCATTTTAAATGGCATTACAATCATAAGTATATTGGTGCATGTTTAATATCAAACCAATACCATATGACCCCCCAATAAGGATTGGGTTTTGAGAGGTTGAATTATCAGAAAGGTAATTCCAATATAGTGAGCCTACCTCCATAAAATAAAAAACAGATGAACAGAATTATACCGTTTCTCGAAAGACCATCAGATTTCAATAAAATCTAACAAAAGAGAGGATGAAACCAGAGTTTAGAAAATGACAGCTGTTGTTAACTTGGGTAAACTGTAACCTCAGAGAGTACAAAGCCTCTTACCTACGACGTCCTTAAAAACTGGCAGGCACACGTCGAGGAAACTTCAGTCTTTCACTAATACCCATTAAACCTGAACATTATGACTAAACCACATCCTCCTTATGTTTCCAGCCATAATCCAGGATCAACATTTGCAGAGTAAGCGGATAAGAAAGATTAACGGCAATTGTTTTATACCTTGCAAGAACCGTGAGAAACAGTTTCTGTAAGTCAAAGTCAGACAACTGACCTCCTCCCTTTGATTGATCATCATTATGGAGCGATCATTTTAAACATGTCAGTGTGTAGAGAAAATTTCCACCATTTCATTTTAAATTACTGGTGTGAAATAAAACAAAAGTCATTTACCTCTTAAATTTAGGGTAACTCGACACCACAACATAATCAAATAGGAAATGTGTTTTTTGCGGGGAAAAATGATCCCGGGTTCCATGATGTGATGATACTGTAAACCACTGACCAAAAGCATCCAGGCTAAAAAGCAGACGACTGAACAGGATTATTTATCAGTGGTCTGCGCTGCCACCTGGTGCTTTCAGGGTACAACAGTCCTAAAATTGAAATGCCCTGCCTTACTAATCACCTTATGTTACAAATTCCACCATTCACATAGTTGAACAAATAGAGAAAGCAACAGGCAAATCAAAGACTGTTATTTTTCTTGTTTTCCTTACCTTGTTGTCATGAGGAGCTTGACCTAGCTCGATGACATGAGGATCAGAGGACTGAGTGTCAATCACAGTTGGATTGATCTAAAAAAAAAAAATCAGTTAAACAAATAACAGGGTTTCTGTGCATAGAAACAGGCTTAAAACAAAATATCCAAACAATAATTTTAGCATTATATTCAAATATTTGTTAATTGGAAAGAAAAAGTAGCAAGAGTTCTACTGTGATAGATATGAAACCTTACAAATAATTCATTGGTTTTTAATCCAAACGGTAAAGTAAAGGAGACCTGAATGGCTGAGGGCTGTGGGTGGTGGAGATGGGGGGTCCTGGGATGGATGTCTGACAGGTGTGGGGGAGGATCAGGTGTGGATCTCCGGGTGTGTTGTTGCAGAACATCCTGATAAGGTTTGGTGTCAAAGTTTGTCTTCCACAGCAGAACCTGTGGCAGAAAGCACCATGTGTGAGACTGAAACTTTACAACTTTGAGACAAAATCTAGGGTTCCAGACTAACAGCAGGTGTTTTGTTTTATTTCTGTATGACATAGAGCCCTATTTATATTAAATTCTAAGAACAAACTTGCGGCCAATGCCAAATTGTCTTTGCCTGTAAATTGTTAGTTTTAGAATAATCTGCTGACATGTTTTCAATAAAGTCATTTTAAATATAGTGATGCACCGAAAACTGCACCAATATGTACTTATCTGCCCAAAAAAGGATTACTAATGGGCAAAACCGATGTTGATGTCGATATGTCATGTTCTCCTAATGAACAGCAGAAGTTAACCTGTGAGAGTTTAGCTACGATGATTATTCAGCAGAAATTCTGTTTTACAGATACAAACCGGAATCCCAAAAAGTTGGGACACTAAACAAATTGGGAATATAAACTGAATGCAATGATGTGGAGATGGCAAATGTCAATATTTTATTCGTAATAGAACATAGATGACAGATCAAAAGTTTAATCTGAGTAAATGTAACAATTTAAAGGAAAACAGTGTCAACAAATCCCAAAAAAGTTGGGAAAAGTAGCAATAAGGTGCCGGAAAAAGGAAATTGGGCATATAACGAACAGCTGGAAGACCAATTAATACTTATTAGGTCAAATGACAACATGATTGGGTATAAAAGAGCTTCAGAGCGTCAGTGTCTCTCTGAAGCCAGGATGGTAAGAGGATCACCAATTTCATCATTGTTGCACAAAAACATAGTGCAGCAATACCAGAGTGGTGTTCCCCAGCGTAAAATAGCAAAGCCTTTTAAGTTATCATCTTCAACCGTGCATAACATCATCAGAAAATTCAGAGAATCTGGAACAATTGCTGTGCGTAAGGGTCAAAGCCGTACAACTCTACTGGATGCTGGTGATCTCAAGGGCCCTTAAACGTCACTGCACCTCAAACAGGAATGCCACTGTCAAGGAAATAACAGAATGGGCTCAGGAATACTTCCAGAAAGCAATGTCAGTGAACACAATCCACCGTGCCATCCACGGTTGCCAGCTGAAACTCTACAGTCCAAAGAGGAAGCCATTTCTAAGCAAGCTCCACAAGCTCAGACGTTTGCACTGATCCAGGGGTCTTTAAAAATGGAAAGTGGCAAAATGGAAGACTGTTCTCTGGTCAGATTAGTCACGATTTGAAGTTCTTTATGGAACTCTGGGACGCCATGTCATCCGGACCAGAGAGGACAAGGATAACCAAAGTTGTTATCAACCCCAGACGTCTGTTGAGTGTTGTAAGAAGAAGGGGCGAAGCCACACATTGGTAAAAAAATTGCCTTTTTTGGGATTTGTTGACGCCATGAAAGTTGGAAACAACATATTTTTCCCTTAAAATGATACATTTTCTAAATTTAACCTTTTAATCTGTGATTTGTGTTCTGTTCTGAATAAAATATTAGATGTTGGCACCTCCACATCATTGCATTCAGTTTATATTCACAATTTGTTTAGTGTTCCAACTTTTTTGGAATCCGGTTTGTATAATTGAAATCAATTTCTTACGTTTACAAAAGTTACAAGTGGTACATTATAAACACATCTACCAAAAATACTACTAAGACACAAATAAAAGGCCTCTGCATACTCAAAAGAACACAAGGAGGCAGGAAAAGGGTAAACTTACCCATTGTCCCGATGGGTATGAGCTAAGTCCAAGTTTCTTACCAATCTGTGTCTCGGTATATGAATATCTACGTGCTCTAGAGGGCAAATGGGCACTGTAATTGATCACTTTGACTAGAAGAGCACTATACAATATAGGTACATGCAACATTTGGTATGACATAATCTTTTACTTTTAAGCTTCAGTGCCTTGCAAAGGTATGACCCTTTGCAACCTTTTGGCACATTTCAGACTTCAAACATAAAGATAGAAAATTTAAATTTTTTGTGAAGAATCAACAAGTGGGACGCAATCGATAAGTGGAATATTATTCGACCCCTTTACTTTCAGTGCAGCAAACTCACTCCAGAAGTTCAGTGAGCATATCTGAATCACCCAATGTTGTCACAAATGACTGATGATGATAAAGACAATCCACCTGTGTGTAATCAAGTCTCCGTACAAATGCCCCTGCTCTGTGATAGTATCAGTGTTCTGTTCAAAGCGCAGAGAGCATCATAAAGACAGAGGAACACACCAGGCAGGTGTGAGATACTGTTTTGGAGAAGTTTAAAGCTGGATTTGGATATATAAATATTTCCTAAGCATAAAATATCTCAAGGAGCACTGTGCAAGCAATCATATTGAAATGGAAGGAGTATCAGACCAGAGTATCAGATGTGGCAAAAGGTAGAAAAGTTCAAGGAAGCCGCATACTTTTGCAAGGCACTGTATATGTATATGAACCACCCTCACAGTAGCGGCAGAATTGCGCTGTGGGAATGTGTTTCTTTAAGATAGTCAGAGTTTACGGAGGGATCGGGGGATTTAAAAACAGAATAATCCTTTAGTAAAAAACCTGTAAATGCGTGTTACACTCCATTTCCTGGCAAGATGACCGAATTGAATAAATTACTAACTTTTTTAATATAAAATCAGATTAAAACATACTAAACAAACATTGCAGGAGGGATGAAATAACATTCCACAGGCCAACCAAGACAATTTGGTCAACTTCATGTGGAAGTGTTGCTCTGAGAAAAGCAGCCGGCGGACACACAAGATACTGAAAAATTTAATTCCTCAATCTGACCCCATCATGTTCAAAGGACTGTCAATCCGCTACAGATGGCCATACCACGATGTTATCAATACCATAATGAAGACCAGTAAGTACTGAATATATATTTTGAGTTTCTCAATATATTGTGTAACCCAAATGTTCATAAAACTCATAAATTTGTCAGAGGGCACATATAATTTTGTTCAGTGTGTGTTCGCGCTTGTAGTTTGATTTGGTCGTCCTTTTACATGTTCTTTTATGTGAAATTATACATTTTTACGTTAAACAGGTTGTTCTAATAGATATTGAACAACATAAGACAGAAGTCAGTTGTGGCGCTTTACTATCAAGCTATCAAGAAGAAAAGTAAAGCACAAACCTGATAATCAGCTCCACCAGAGGCAAAGAGATCTCCAACCCTTGAAAAGGCCACAGTATTTACAGCGCCCTAAGAATTGAAATAATTAAGCACAAAAATAAAGATAAAACCCACAAAGGAATAACAATTAAAAATGACTTGTATTCAAAACGCACTGATAAAATCCCATTCAACTGATATTGAAGAAGGGCAAGTTTTGACAAAGATATGGTTCCTGCACACTAATTAAAAACACACGCTTTTAAAGAGTTGTTGGTTCGTTATGGTCATTTGAGAGTATGAAACGATGGGACTCACTGCGAAGTCATGGGACAGATTACTAGAGTAGCTTAGCTAGAAGAAAAGAAGAAAGGCAGAAAAAGGACATAATAAATTTCACAACGAACGCAGAGGGTGAGGAGGAATGCAAAGAAGGAAAAAGTGTAAGAAGGGAGAAAGCAAGGAGATAGATAGATAGAGAAAGATAGAGAGAGAGAGATAGAGAAAGAGAGAGAAAGAGAGAGAGATGGAAAGAGATATTTTCCCTGCATCGGCTTCACCTTGTGTCCGTGCAGAGTGTAGATGAGACGGCCCTCCAGCAGGTCCAGGATCTTAACTGTCCTATCACTGGAGCCAGTGATTAGGTAGTTACTCGACGGGTGAAAGGAGAAACTGTTGATTCCTGCACTGTGCACTAAACACGCAAAACAATACAAATACATCATTAAAAATGGTATCGCCAATTGTTAGACGATCGGCATCTGGAATGAAAGTCTACCTAAGCTCTGATGCAAACCTAGGGATCATCATAAAAAAAGTTTTGTATACCAGAAAACAATAACCGACAGAAACTATATTTTCTGGTAAGAAGACTTGGTTCCATTTGGTTTTAAGTATTCATAAAAAATGTCCCTCTTTGTAGTAATCTCTTTACAAGCCCCAAATTGTTGTTATGCTCATTAAATCAGCGTATTTAAACTTTTCGCTCGCACTAAATGTGCAGAAATATTTGAAACAAATTAACTTCCTAACTTCCCCGACTACGTTTACATTCACACAGAAGGGGTTGATGCCTCATTTCTGTTTTCGGCTGATTGATGTTTTTGCTCGGATGGTCGTTCAATACAAGCCATCAGACATGAGACAGCGCCATGTTTTACGAAAGTAACAATTGAACCTGATATCTTTGGACCAATTTTGAACTACACGAAGCAAGTTAAGAAAAAAGAAAGCAAAACCTGACACTGCCTGCATTGTTTATGTCCAGATTTACCACCTCTGGCTTCCTCTGATGCAGAATTATGACACACTTTACATGAATGACATAAAAAGTCAATGACATGACCATTCAAACTGCAGACTTGTTTAAAGCTATTGAATGCAGATCTGAATTAGTACATCATATAAAGGTAACATAAAGCAGATGTTTTTTGTGAGAAGATCGGATCGGGACGTTTATACTGCTGTGAAAAAGTGGGATATGGTTGCATATGAGCAAATGTCACATTTGCTAGCTGCATGAACATGATTCGCCATACCTTGGTAGTGCTGAATCAGCTTATTGGTCCGCAAATCCCAGATTTTAAGGGAACAGTCGGCTCCTGAGGCGGCAATGCAGGTGCCGCTGGAGTTGAAATCAACAAATGTTGCAGAGCTGCAAATAACAAAATGATTTAGTGCTGTTGATGACGTCCACAAGAAATAACTGCACTGTAAACTCCACCGATTGAGAGAAAACTCAAATGTCATCAAAGATTTGGGAATAACAAAGTATTTTTGAAGATTTAGAATTAAGCTGAAAGAATCACCCGCTGCAGTCAGTGAAGCAGTTGATGCAGTGTTTTGAGGATGTGTCCCAAAGACGGACGGAGCGGTCGTCCCCACAGGAAACTACGAGCCGTCCATCTGGAGAAAATCTGAACAAAAAAAACAAAACCAGAGGGTAACATGAAAGACTGAAACCTAAAAAAAACACTTATCTTAGCTTTTATTTTTAGTCTACGTCATTTTCTGTAGGAACTCATAGTTTTTACATTTTCTAAGATTACAGAGCACAAAGTTTACATGACTTTAAACTTTTTTTGTTTTGTTTGTGCAACTGCATACCTGGCACAGCGGACCCAGTTAGTGTGCTGGTTGAGGGAGTAGACGAAGCACTGCTGATGAACACTCCAAACTTTAACCGACTTGTCGTCAGATGCAGTGACCACTCTTTGGCCATCATGGGAGAAGGCCACACTGCGGACTGCTGCAGTGTGAGCTTTCAACGCAGTGGACTCTCCTTTCCTAACCCAAACACACACAAATAATTCATAAATCTGCTATAAAGTCCATGTTGAATGTTAATCTACCTTTGTGTACATGATTTTGTATCCAGGATTTAAAGGGGACAAACTCTATATTTATAAGAAAAACTGTCAGCAACCTTACTTACATGGAAGGTGTCCACATTCGAACTGTTCTGTCTTTTGAGGAAGAAGCCACCAGGGAGCCAGACGGGGAGAACTGAAGGCCTGTTACGGCATCCTGGTGCCCGACAAAACGGAACGCTCTCGCCTTTGGAGCCAGATTCCAGATCATCAAGGTTTTATCCGCTGATCCCGTGGCTAGAGAATAACAATGATAAAATTCAAGGATTCAAGGATTCAAGGAGACTTTATTGTCATTTCAACACATGTGGTATATGAGGTGGAACGAAATTTCATACTCACGGTACAGTTCCACCCAAGAGCTAATATTAAAATAGATAAAATATAGATAAAATGTGATCAAGAAAATACATATATATAAAATCCTTTACGAGAACAGTCAACACCATATACATCTTCTTTTTTATCATGTTACAACCTGGATATGTTACGGTATTGTATATAACAACATTTAAACAGGTAAATTAAACCATGCTTTTAAACAATAAACCATAAAAGAAACCGGCAAATAGTATGGAAGCACAATATAAAAGCATTAGCATCGGTATCAGGTGCTATTCGTCAGTTTGAAACACATCTGTATCAGTCCACCAAACTTACCAACCATTATTTAATATATTATATTAATATGTTTGCATTTCTGGTCGGTGGGTGGGGGGTAGGTCAATGGTATTGCGAAATATTACGAAATCTTGAGATAATATTGGTAAATATTGCGATGACATATCAGGAGTGAAATATGGCCGTTTTTTTTTTCTTTCCTCTCTTTCCAATAGATTTTTCCTACTTCATGTGTCCTTTAGCTCTTTTAGCAATGCCATTTGGGTCTATTGTTAGCTTTTGCTGCCATAAGTCTCTATCATACTGGCTAAATACTGTTTTAGCATGAAAAACACATCAGAACTTAAAACTGTTTTAGCACAGTTACTGCGATCCAAACAATTCTTTGTGATACTATTATACTGCACATATGTTGCAAAGACACATATAGTGCAGCCCATGTAATAATAAACTCCATTTTATATCCTTTTTTGAGTTTTAAAAAAATCTTGGAAATGCTTAATAATGAAAATAAAAATCCTAGCCACATCTGTTTTTAGCTGTCAGACAAACAGATTCCTGTATACCAACAGCTGGGGTACGTTCTCCTGTCTAACAATGTGTTTGATGCTTTGCAGTCAGGTTTTAGGCCCCACCACAGCACTGACACAGCTCTGATCAAGGTGACTAAACTCAGATGCAGGCAAAGTCTCTGTCCTAGTTCTGCTGGACCTGACCGCCGCCTTTGATACAGTTGACCATGCGATTTTATTACAGAAGTTAAAAGACTGGGTGGGAATCACTGGTATGGCTCTCAACTGGTTCAAGTTCTTCCTTGAGGACATGTGTTACTTTGTTCAAATTGGGAACTGCGTCTCCGACCGAATGTGTGTGACCTGCGGGGTTCCCCAGGGGTCGATCCGTACATCTGTACATGCTTCCACTGGGCCAGCTAATACGCAGCCATGATGTGTCCTACCACAACTATGCTGATGACACTCAGATCTACGTGTCGCTGACAGCAGGAGAACATGGGCCTGTTGATTTATTGTGTAACTGTATTGAACAGATCAGTCTGTGGATGCAGAACAACTTCCTCCATTTAAACTCAGACAAAACGGAAATATTTGTCTGTGGCCCACAGAAACAAAGAGAAAGTGTCATTAGTTACCTTCTGACGCTCGCTCTGGAACCTAAATATCAGGTCAAAAATCTTGGGGTAATACTCGATTCTGACCTGAACTTCAACAGCCACATTAAATCAGTAACATCAGCTGCCTTTTACCATCTTAAAAACATTGCCAGAATCAGAGGAATAGTCTCTAAACCAGATCTAGAAAGAATTATCCATGCTTTTATCTCTAGCAGGTTAGACTACTGTAACGGCCTGCTCACTGGGCTTTCTAAACGGGGCTTGAGACAGCTTCAGAACATCCAGAATGCTGCGTCTCGAGTTCTGACCAAAACCAGGAAATATTACCACATTAGTCCAGTGCTCAAGTCTCTGCACTGGCTTCCTGTCTCTCAAAGAATAGACTTTAAAACAGTCTCTACATGGTTTAGCCAGAAAGTACATATCTGACATGTTAGAGCCATATGAACCAGCCATGACTCTGAGAACCTCAGGTAGTGGCCTCTTGCTGATACCCAGAGTCCGGACCAAACATTGGGAGGCTTCATTCCAATTTTATGCCGCTAAAATCTGGAACAGTCTTCCTGAAGAGGTGAGACAGGTTTCAACTCTGCCGTTGTTTGAATCCAGGCTGAAAACAGCCTTAGTTAACTGTGCATATAGCAACTGAGAATATTATTACTATTATTATTATTATTTATTTTAAATTCAAAATTGATTTTATTGTTGAAGTTTCTGCTCTTTTCTACTACGTAAAGCACTTGTCTTGTACACGAAAATGTGCTATACAAATAAACTTGCCTTGCGTATTAGATCTAAAGAAACTTTGTACAGAGAGCAGGTTTTAGTCGACTTAGTTCACAGATATGGAAAACAAGGCATGCTTTCGCCCTCACCTTCTTTACTGCTTGATTTTCTAACCATGGTGATGTTTGTTATGGCCAAATGTCACATACAGTTTCATCCGCTCAAAGAAAATTTTTCTATAAGACTTGTGGTTCATTCAGATGAAACTTCCAAAACCAATGCTTCACCATTGTATTATATTTTTTAAACATTTAAAGACTTGACAGCTGTTGAAAATACACAATATTTTTTTTCTATTTACAAGTTCTGTCCTGAGGTTATCTTTGGATTTACTGGGCCTTGGCACCATCAAGGAAAAGAACCTGCACACAAGGAAAGACTGGCAACAGACACAGATGTTGTCCTTGATTCTCTGACTGTAGAAAAATTGACGTTACATTGTTTGGATATGAACTGATATCCCTGCCAACATTAATGTCGTCTTTAAGGTCAATGTTGAGTGTTTTCTTCTTTCCATTAAACTAGTTCAGACTATTTACTTACAGATACTATATATATATATCTGGGATATATACAGTATCCCAGTATAAATATATTAAGATTTATCTGGAAGATCCTAAGAATGCGCTCATAAAAATAAAAACTAGAGCAGTGATAGGCTAACAGCAAGTCAGATGTACAAGTGTATTTAAGATTATTTTTAAACAAATAATCCAACCAACACATGTTCACAGCAGTAAGAGCCTTCACTACTGGTGGCTATTAAACATCCACATTTTTAATAAAGAGTTTGAGTCAATTTGTCTCCGGTTTTTTAGCTGCACAATGTCAATGTTAAAACACAAGGTTGTCTGCCGGACAACCTCAAAACAGCTAGGAGTCCCGGTTAATCACAGCAACATGCCACTGTCGATTATAGCAAGCTGAAAAATCAAGCACAGATCCAGTGCAAACCTGTCAGCTTCATTGAAAAACTTAAGAGTAGTAACATGGATTGCCTGAGAAAAAAAATATAGGCCTCTTCTAAAAGTGTGGGTTTTTATATACGCTAATATAGCCATGTAACTCAAAGAAATTAACATTTTCAGTTTCAATTCAATTCAAACCTGAAAGGAGGTACATTGTTTTCGTTTCGTTTTTCTAATGCCATTACTCTTCTCCGGATGGTTCTTGTAGGTACTGATGGTTGTGGGGAAGGAAGGATCTCCTGTAGCGTTCCTGTATTACAGCCAATCAAAACAAGTCTCTGACTGAAGACTTTCTGCTGTTGCAAGGCGGTCATGACGAGGATGTTCAATGTTTTCTCAAATTGTCTTGATTTTTTTTAGAAGTCTTGTAATGTGCAGGAGGTCCCCACAATATCATTGTGAGGCCTCCAGACGGCGGCCTTATGTCAGACTGTGAACCGACTGTGAGCACTACTGAATGGTACAAAAAATAATATGTTTGTGTTACATTAAGTCTGAGCAGGAGTCTATACTGTGAGACATTACCCAGCTGTTTTTGATTTGGGTTGAAGTCTGCACAGGTGACAGCGTCTTTGTGTCCCTTGAATTGTCGCTCTAGATTGGGATCGTCCTGCAAAAACAAAGATCAGAGGCTGCAATATTAATAGCCTTCTCTTTTAAGTATGAAATAAGTATATACGTATACTAAGAATTAATGTTGATGCAATATATGGTGCATCCCTTTTTGTATAATTCAACAGAAAAACAACCAAAAACAGCTACTACAATAATCTGTTTGCAGATTAATGATCTGATGAATCAAATTTAGATTTAATCCCAGTCTTCAGTGTTTATCATTTCATGAAAATCTATTACCATTTTCTCATTATCTTTCCAGCAACTTCCAGATCTGGGCAATATCTCCCAAAAGTTTGGTTATATACAATCCAAACGAACAGAAAATAAACTTCCATACCAGAGTTCTGAAATATGTCTGGCAAAATAACATAAAAAAAAACACTTTACCCCCAAAGAAGCATGGTGGTGGCACCATCATGTACTGTGATTGGTTGTTTTTGGAAAAACTTTTTTAGAACACCTTTGGTGTCGAACATAAGCCAATTATCTTCAGGATTCCTAGCTGGGCACTTTTTATTTCAAAACATGATGTTTTAAAAAATAACACTGGGTTTCAAATAAGCAGAAGTGCCTGAGAAAGTAAGCAGAGATTTGTTGACTTAAAAGGATGTTTCTGACAACTCCTCACTGCTGTGAAGTTAGTTTAAAGTTGGATATTGGAAATCAAGCACCGTACAGTTAGCGGTGACTCTCTCCCTCCTGTGCGGGACCATGCATGCAGACGGATTGCGGCTTCAGCTCTTTGGATTCTCCCTCCTCGGAAACGCGGTTGGTGATTTATGATCATACATTTTTCTGAACCGAAAACTTTTGTGAAACAAAAGTAATGGCACCCAACGACATAACAATACTGTGGGATTTTTCTACAGCATGACACAGATGAGGCACACTTGTTTTTATGTCATTTTAACACTTTTTTTAAATAATTATTAATTTGTACTGTAAATTTTTGCCATATTTCTTCAATAGCTCCCAGATTATCAGACCCTTTCACTCTTAATCAGTCTTAAATGGTTCTAATAGATGGAACTAATGAGGCACACTTCTTTTTATTACATATTAACTTATTTCTTATTTATTTTAGTTTTCACTTTAAAATATTGGCTGTTTTCTTGAACAGCTTGAAGGTCATGAGACCCACTCACTCTAAATCAGTCTTATACAGTTCTAATGCATGCCAGGACTCTTATGGCATGCATTAGACCATTTTTTGATAACTTTTGAGTTCTTTTTCACCGAGTACTTAAAATCTGAAAGAAAATATCTTTATAGTAGGTGTCTATCGGACAATGCTGTTACAGCCATCAAAGAATCCTTTCCACCTCTAATTTCTTCAGTATCTCAGAGAAACGCAATGAAGCAAACAAATTAATTTCATGCCCTACACAGTTGATGCTGTTGTTCATAGTATTATGTTCTCATTGAGTACAACATTAGACAACGTTGCCCCCATAAAAAGGAAAGTTATTACTCATAGGCGGTTGGTCCCCTGGTTTAATTCAGAACTTCGTACCTTGAAGGGAAACCCCAAGAAATTGGAGAAGAAATGGCGGTTTTCGCTTTTAGAGGAGTCCTATTTATCCTGGAAAAACAGCGCGCTTCTGTATTAAAGGACCCTGCGCCAAGCTAGATCTGCATATTTTACTTTACTAATAGAGGAGAATAAGAACAATTGGTTTATTTTTAATACAGTTGCTTAACTTACGAGAAATGAAAAGGGAACAGCAAAAGGCTGGTTTAAATCGTATTTGTCTGATAGATCCCAGTTTGTTCATCTAAATGAAAAATCTTCTCCGCATTGTTAGGTTACTTGTGGAGTACCACAGGGTTCTGTACTTCACCCAATTCTATTTAATTTATACATGCTCCCTATTGGTAAAATCATCAGACAGCATTGTGTTAATTTCCACTGTTATGCTGATGATACACAACTGTATTTATCTAAAAATCCTGATGAATCTAGTCAGTTTGGTAGATTACAGGCATGTCTAGATAACATAAAAATGTGGATGACTTTTAACTTTCTGCTCTTGAACTCTGAAAAGACAGAAGTTGTTATCTTCACACCAGAACCTCTAAAAAAGAAATTGCTTAGTCAGCCACTTGAGCTGGATAGAATCAGGTTGGCGTCTGGTGACAATGTAAAGAACCTTGGTGTTATTTTTGATCAGGAAATGTCTTTCAAGTCTCATATAAAACAGGTCTGTAAGATTTCCTTCTTTCATTTTAGGAATATAGCAAAAATTAGAAATATTCTCTCTAGGGCAGATGCTGAAAAGCTAGTCCATGCATTTGTTACTTCAAGGCCGGACTATTGTAACTCTTTATTAGCAGGAAGTTCACAAAATGCAATTAAAAGTCTACAGTTGGTCCAAAATGCTGCAGAAAGAGTTCTGATGAAGCTTTAAAAGAGAGATAATATCTCCCCAAGTTTAGCTTCCCTTCATTGGCTCCCTGTCAAACTTAGAATAGATTTTAAGATTCTTCTTTTGACATATAAAGCCCTCACTAATAAAGCTCCATTGTATATCAGAGATCTGATTACTCCTTATGTCCCTAAAAGAGCACTTCGCTTTCAGACTTCAGGTTTACTTGTGGTTCCTAGAATCTCTAAAAGCACAATGGGAGGCAGATCTTTTGGTTATCAGGCTCCTCTCCTGTGGAACCAGCTTCCAGCTGTGAGGCAGACACCCTGTCTAGTCTCAAATCTAGGCTTAAAACCTTCCTGTTTGTTAAATTTTATGGTTAAGAAGAGGTAGAGAAGACAGCCTACTCCGGTTGGGGAGGACCTCAGTCTTGACAGACGGTTCTACTTTGCTCTACCTTCTTCATGTCTCACTCTATAGGGTTAAGTTATTTCGTTTTTCTATAGTTATGCTTCTATAGCCTTAGACTGCTGGAGGTCAATCTGACCACTTCTCTCTCTGCTACTTTCTTCCTTTGTCCAATCTACTTAGTTACCGTTATTTCAACCTTGTTAACCTTTTTTTTCTCTTAGTGTTCTTCTCTCCATAGTAACCCCACCCGTTTACCTCTTAGTGGTTTCACGCCCTCTTTAACCCTCTCTTCATTTATATTCAGTGTGACGGGGATTCAACGCTGGGTTGCTCCCTCTTTAGATGGCTCCCCTATAAATGAGGAGGAGGCTCACAGTGAGATCAAACAGACACAGCATCCAGGAGGGTCAGACATCTGCAAAAAGAAGTGTGCCTCGTCTAAGCCATCTATTAGAACATTTTAAGACTGATTTAGAGGGATTGGATCTGATACCCTGGGAGCTATAAAAAAAAAAGATGTTTTTTCACAGTAAAAATTAATAAAAAAATGGTTTCAAATTGGGAAAAAAGTAGTGTGCCTCATCAGTGCCATCTTTTTGGAATATTTTAGACTGATTTTGAGTGTTTGGGTCACATAACCTGGGAGCTATTGAACAAATATGATATATTTTAACAGTAAAATTTATAAAAAATAAAAATTGGGTTAAAATGGAATAAAAACAAGTGTGCCATATAGGACAACAATTTAAGGCTGATTTTAAGTGATTGGGTCACATACCCTGGGAGCTATTGAAGAAATATGATACTTTTTTTACAGTAAAACTGAATAAAAACAATAAATAAATAATAATAATATATATATATGTGTGTGTGTGTGTAAAATGGAATAAAAACCAGTGTGCCACATCTTTGCCATCTTTTAGAATATTTCATCTTTGGCATCTAGAAGAACAGTTTAGGACTGATTTAGCTTGAGTGAGTCACGTGACCTTGGAGTTATTTAAGAAATATGCCAGATATTTACAGTGAAAAATAACAAAATAAAAATTGGGTTAAAGTTGGATCAAAAGTGTTGTTTTGACATTTGTTGCTATAACAACAACGCTGTTAATTGTCGCTTCTCAAGAGTGATCGGTTCTGAAATTTCTTACATTTAAATCAGCAGCCGCGTCTCCGAGGAGGGAGAAGCTCAGAGGCCGAAATCAGAGTAAGTAAATCGAATAAACCCTGAGCTACAAGCTACTAAAATCCCAGATCTTGAATATCCAATACCAATTTCAAACTAACTTCGCTGCGGTCAACTCCTCTGTATAAATCCTCTTAGCCGTGACTTCCGCACAAACGTCCCTGCGTCGCTGCCGCCCCGGCGACAATTGTGCAGATCCAGCTCGCAGGACACGTTCAAACAGGCGCACTCACCAGAACAGATGCCATTCTGGCCCCACGGCCGAAAGAGCTGAAGTTAACTGGCGTTTTGAATCTTTTCCTCCATGGCTGTCAGAGCCGCGCCGTGAATGACCGCCTCAGACCTGACAAGTCGAACCCAGACAGATGAACGCGATGCCTTCAGGAATGTAGGAGCTGGATCAATTATGGTGTAAGCAATGCTCTTTTGTAAAAAAAACAAAAACAATAAGAAGAAGAATCGAATATTTATTGGTCTCTTAGGAAACTTTTTTTTGTGTTGTTCTTTGGGACGATGCTATATTTCAAGTTGAAGAGATGCGTTCGCAGCGGCTTTGTGAAAGTTGGACATTTTAGTACTCAAGATAACCAACCCCAATATCAAGTACTCTGTTTTCTTAAAAGTACTATACCATTCGTTTTTCTGACATTTTTCAGTGTATTTATTGATACAGGTTTTTACTTCTAAAGTGATTTAATTAGAAAGCACCAAAACCAAATATTGTGTCTGTCTGAAGATAACATCAAGAGATCCTATATTCTAATTAGCAGGATATAGGAAATTGAGAGCCGCTGCCTTTCTATTTACTTTCTGCTTTATATTTTCAAGTGGTTTATCACATGTAGAGCTCTTTTAAATTCATGACACAAACTATATAAGATCAATATAATTCAGTGTTTTATATATCTACTTCATGTTGCTCACAACACTTTGCATCTTACTGAACTTCACAAGAAAACTAATTTTAATCTAATTACACAAACATTTCCATTATATGCATGACTTGAAAGCAATCTCTCATACTTTACGTGCATATAGGGTCCGTGGTAACTTGTTTTAACAGGAAGAAACCTCTTAGGGAACTAGAACCTGGCTCAGTAGGGGCTATTGCCAAGTATGACTGGCAGTTTGAAACAAAAAAAACACAAAAAATGAAGCAGAGGAACTGATTTAGGTGTAATATCTGTGTTAAACAAAAGCAAAGTTACTAGCAGCACAAGAAGGACGCTGAGTTGCATCCAGGATCATCTCAGCTGATGCTCACTAGTTAAAATAAAATCTACCATACAAATGGAAGAGTAGAAGGAGAAAGTAGCAGAGTGATGAGTAAACTTAAGATTATCCTCAACAAGTAACAGTAATAAATGTACTTACTCAATAGAGTCAAAATGACAAAGTTAATTAAGCAAGTGTAATAATATAATTGTAAATATGCTTACAATTATTTTTGGAAAATATGTACCCAACAGACCGAGGCTTCCTGAACGCACCACGTTTTGGAGGTGGAGCGTCGCTCGCTACCTAGCAACGGCTAAGACTTCTCCGTGGAAGAAACGATGCTGTGATTGGCCTTTGTAAAAACCGTAGCGAATCAGCGTTGGCGTTACTAAACGTGGACGCTGCGTATTTGAAAACATGTCGCTGAGTCGGGGCATCGGCAAAGACGAGGTAAAGTCAGGAAATATAAGGTTACGTTTTTGTTTTTTTTGATACAACAAACAACCACTGACGCCACAGTTAAATCTCCCACAGAGCGTATGGCGGCGAGCAGGAAAATAATGTAGCTCAGCTAGCATGCTAACTCGCTAGCTAGGTTATGTTTCCATGTCAACGGCAGCTCACGGCTAGCTTCATAATATTTACAGTATATATTTACTGATGGTTTTCCCCAAAAAGCTCAAATCGTATGATCGTTCATCAAATGTAAAACATTCTAAAGCTTGTTTCTGTTCATCACGCAGTACATGAAGAAGAGGATACCCAAAAATGAAAAGTATGCCCATGTCAAAACGAGGCTGGACACAGGTATGTTCACCACACAGTGCGTTTTTTTTAGATAGACCACACAGAAGCAAAGTTAGAATGATGTACCTGTGTGGAAAACTGTGAAGTATCGATAACAAAGTCGGTCATTGGAAGACAGTTTTCTGTGAGATTTCTCATGACAACATTTTCAGTCATGCTGGTTCTGTGCTTTAACTGGATCATCGTCAAACCCTGATTCTTCTAATAAATAATTCTGTTGGGATTTCGTTATGGCCAAAATTATTCAGATACAACATTGCCACATTTTTCTAAATTCTTTTTTTTTTTTTTTTGAGGGAAGTGTTTGTTCTTCCTGCCTTGGATTATTGAAACATATTGGTATCCAAGTTCTTTTTGATTGTCATTAACATTAATACTTCACATGCTAACTAAAGTATGTGAAACATTTTAGATGGACTTTTGGACTGCATCATCTTAACTTGCAGTAAGGCTGTCCATTCCTTGACATTGGCCAAGATCCTAAATGTTTTCCAAAATATAAAATCCCGTGGAAGCATTAAGGATATGGCCGCACGACATATCAACATAAAAACATTGAAATCAACCAATATTAGTAGTTTTTTTTTTAAATATCGTATCGGTAAAACTAGGTTGATATTAGCTAACAATATTTATGAAATTCAACTGCTGTTTTGTTTGCATTTCTGGAAGAAAGTTGGTTGATCACATGGTATTTTAAATATTGATTATCAACACTATTATCAGATATCTGTGCATCATTGATTGATGATTTATAGAACTTTTCACATAGCTTTCTCCTTTGTCTTTATATTTGTTTCTAACATTTATTTCAATATCAAAGAAATATTAGTTGTATTTAATTGTGTAGCATATTTCACGTACAAGGCATTTCAAATTGCTCTACATACAGATTAAACGGTGCATCAAAAAGCAAGAATTGTAAGGCATAAAATTAAGATGGAAGACTTTCAAAGTTAACTAAAGAACAAACCTGACAGACCAAAGACCAGAACATTTTTATCACACCGTGATGTACAAAACTCTAGACTTGAGAGAAAGACTTGTTTTTTCATACAGGATCCGCTGTCTTTTTTTAATTCTCTACCTGATCTGGTTGTCATCTTTAGGATACAGCAAAACAAAGTACATGGAGAGGCTGGAGGAGATCAGAAAAAGTAAGAAAGCTTTTGGAAAGCATGAATAAAAAAATAAAATAAAAAAATAAACACAAAGACATGTTGTTTTCTTCGTTGTTGTTTTTCTTAATTACCTAGAAAATAAACACGTTGTTCTGTCAGTTTACTATTATTATGATATTTTCAGAAATGGAGTCGACTACTTTAAAGCTGAGTCACAAATGATGTATAAGTTATTATAATAATATATTGAATATGTTTTTTTTATTGTCTTGTCTTGTTTTTAAGACTACAGGTTTCGAAAAGGAGAAATCTTCAAGCGGTTAAAGGTGACGACCTTTGGACAGCTGGTAAGCGTGGGTTTCTGCGCTTGCTTCCAAACTAGGCAGAGGATGTTTGGGTTTTATATTGATGTGACTGAATGACAGAAAGAACATGTTTTATTTTTGGACAATAATGATTAATAAGAGCAATAGAGTGATGAGCTGCAAAGAGGCTGTTTTTAAATTTCCTCTCCTCTTAGATCCCTATGGGGATTATTCTTTGTTTGGTTTTTCCACTCAGATACTTCAGGTGGTCTCTGTTTCAGACAGGATTCAAAGCGAGGTTGATGATGAGTCACCCAACACCCAAAACGGTAACACCGCAGTTCCTGTGGAAAGGTCTTTGATTCAGCAGCAGTGCTAAAATGCTTCCAACTGCTTTGCAGATGATCTGTCAATCATCTCTGAGGCAGACCTGGAGTCCAAGTCTGAATGTGTCAACGGCTCATCGCTGAAGCTGCCTCTGTCACACCAACACGATGCAGGAGACTGCAGGGACAACTGCCACACTGCCAGGTCAATGCTCCTCAGGTAATAAACAGAATATGAGCATAGTGTGTTCAGACTTATGTGACGTATTATTTATTTGCCACAAATGGGACCAAAGCACATTTCTCCACCTGTTTGCTCTATGAAATGCACAACTCGCAGCAAGCTCGACATTTAATACCTTTCTTCAATAAATACAATTTTTTTAGGCCGCAAAACTAATTATGCCCTGTTGATAGATTCTTCCAATATAACTGTGGCTTTTTGCCGCTCCTCCAAAGTTATAATAGCCCTCTTGACTGCTTCTGTGTTTAATTTGTGCAAAGGTGGACGGTAAACTCTATTTAGTACTTGGGTGGCTTTTGGAGGCACTTGGTTCAGGCACTTGGATTTTATTTAGGAGCATTACAGTAAAGGGTGCTGCAGACAAAAGCAGCAAAGAAAAAGAAATCCTCATTATCAATCTTTAATATATTTAATTTATATCAACAATTATAATTAACCAAACTTCTGCTCTTACTACCTTCGGTTCTATAAAAGAGCTTCGTTTTAGTTGATCTGCCTCTTCAGCTGTAGCAGAAGAAAAAACCCAGACAGCATCAAATTGCTATTTTTATCCACCCCTACTCCTCATCAGGTAACTTTATTAAGGACATTCCGGTAAAAGTATATTTTATTTTTTTCATAGAAAAGCTTTCTCGTATTACATTTGCAGAGTAAAGAAAATTTTTTTTAGAAACATCCAAATAATTCAGTGTTAGAAGGTATCCTCTGACCATTACCTGTCAACCGTCAATCCACAGTGCAAGATACATCTACCTTAACCACGAGTCCATCTGTAACCCTACACCAGGCCTTTTGCACCACATCGCATGCTAGACCTTTCCTGTCCTGTAGGCATCTGTCCTCCCAACAATGGCATTACACAGTGGCTTCCACATCAGCCTTTGTAAATCCTTTCCCAGAAGCAGCGCTTTTTCATCTGACTCTCTACCCCGTATACTCAGAAAGTGTGTCTCAGGAGTGTAACTCTATCTGACTCCTCCTCGGAGGTGACAGATGGGAGCATTGTAACGGTAGAGCTTCTATGTTTGCGTCACCTTGTGGGGAGGTCAGATGGAGAAAGAAAGTATGGTAGTTCAGGGTTAAACATGCAGAAGGGAAAAAGGGGATTTTCTTTTTAACTAATGTTAAAAAAATATATTAAAAGGTGTTGTAATAGAGTACCCTCTGTTGATCAAAAATTACACTTCAAGCAGAATATAGGATTAAAAAACACACACATCCTGAACTCTTAAATTTAAGTGTTACTGGTACAAACTTTAAAACCAGTAGCTTTATGTTAGTGATTGTAATGAATTAGTTTTTATACATCACTTTTGACACTTTTTGTCTGTTGACAACCTCAATCATCTGTGTATTTAGTCTGATTTTATAGTTTTAACACCACATATTCCTAACTGGATGTATGTCTGGACTGTACCTGAAACCAGAACAAACCACTGCGTTGAACCTCTTGGTGTATGTTGACCGTTCTTGTCCTGCTGGAAGGCAATTTTCCACTACAGTCTAAAATATTGCAGACAATAACAGATTTACCCCCACCAACTGGCGTACTAGCAATGCTGTTTTAAAATCACCTAAAAGTCATGATTAAAAAAGGTATCTAAACTGTCTCGGCTTCCATGAGTCCAGGATCAGTATGACTGCGGACGGGGGCGGCTAGTGACAGGATAAGCGGTTATTGGTTTGTCACATAAAATCCCCCAATAGAATATATACAACAGTTTAAGGTTATAATGTGAAAAATTTGAAACCGTTATCAAGGTAACAAAGCTATAACAGCTTCTGACTGTAGACTTGTTTTATTTTCCTCAGTGTTATCAGTGGTGTTGGAGAACTAAATATCGCGGAAAACAATCAGGAGTCAGCAGAGTCTGCGTCCATCCTGTCACCTGCTGACACCCCGTACCCAGATTGCCCCTACCTGCTGCTGGATGTCCGTGACCGCGATCAGTACGACCGCTGCCACATCATCGGCGGTGGGTGGCGACATCATGAGCGCTGGTGACGAAGCTTGTTCTGATGAAAAGCCGTTTTTTAGTTGAATCCTCCGCCTCTCCTACAGCTCACAGTTTTCCCATCGCCGGGCTGTCTCGAACAATGAACCCGTACACCAAAGAAGTTCTGGAATACGTATCCTTCTACTAAAAACAGCGCAAGGCGTTTATTTCTTATTGTCTTTTCTATGTTACCGGGTATTTCCATTTGACACCTTAACAGAGCGTGTAGAAAAACGCTCTGGGGAAGATCATCATCGTGTATGATGAGGATGAGCGAATTGCCAGTCTGGCTGCCACCACCATGTGTGAACGGGGATTTGAGAATCTCTTCATGCTCTGTGGGGGTAAGAGCTGCGATTTATTTATTTATTTATTTTCCCTGTCCCGGAATCAAACCTTGTCTCCAAAGAACTGTTAACCTTTAACCCAGTTTGTTGTCTTGTTACATTACTAGTATTGTTTCTGAAATTTGAAACTGGGATTTTAGGTTGTGTTCTCATACGATTGGAAAACGTGTTTGCCCCCTCCGGACTTTTCTGTCTGAGACTTTCAGAACAAAACCAAGTGAAATATCCAGAGAAAACACAAATAAACAGAAAACTGAGTTTTTAGGAGTGTAGTTACCTCAAGAGTGCTGTGCCGACTCATCCAACTACTTAGATGACTTTGGATATTCAAAAACCATCCAAAAGCTCAACTTTGTGTTTACTTACATCGTCTATGTCTAAGATTTTAATTATTTTGATGTTCCGAAAACACTTTTTACTCGATTTTTATGAAAATGTACAATTGCTTTTTATAAAAAAAGTTTTATTTCAGTTTTCATCTTTGGTTGGATCTGGCAAATAAACGTTTTTCTTACCAATTTGCCCAGCAACAAGTGTAATTTGAGACTTTATGGTTATAATAAAGCAGAAGGTTGTTTTTTGCACATTTTGTCACTGAACCCTGAGTTTGCATAAGACGTTTTTTTAGGAAATGATCAAGCAAATTTTCTACCAAGTGGAACCGCATTTACTTAAGAGAAGCCTTTTATAGGGGACAATGTTGATTTTTTTAAAGGTTTACACGGCACTAAATTTAAAAAAACACCAAAACACTAAGGGGAAGAAATGCAGCAAATTGTCTAGGGTCAGGAATCAAACGTGGGACAACTTCTGGGACTAGCGTCTTTACATGGAGCTGAGTGGGATCCTAGGAATTATTGATGTATTTACTTTAATAAAGACATGCTACACAATCAGTGCCAGGGTGTCAGAAAACTAACAAATGTGAGCTGAAGGCATTAATTAAAAAGCAATAAGAGTTATCTCTGCACCATCTTTTCACTTTGAAGCGCAATTTTCTCTTTTAATAGTCTGCAGTATGACCAATAGCTAATACCTTTTTTCTCAGGTTGTTGTTAATGCAAACATGCAGAATTAAATGATTCATAAGCAGGCATTTCCCTAAAATTAGTAATTAATTGCCTAACTTTTGTAATTATTCAATTCATTAAATCCTAAACCAATTTCATAATTTTGAAAACATGACGTTAAGAGCCGTTTGCTTTCTGTTTTTCTCTCTGAGGTCTCAAGGTAATCGCTCAGAAATTCCCAAACGGAATGACAACAGGCTGCATCCCCGAGTCCTGCCTTTCCCCTCCTACCTCATCAAAGGGGAGGAAATCCTCTGCGGTTCAGCCGTCGCAGCAGGCTGCTGAGAAACGCTGCAGGTTTACATCGGATGAACTGGATCAAATCCAGGAGCAGCTGGATGAGCTCAGCATCCACAGTTACGCAAACAGTAAGATGAACTGGGTCAGAAACTAAATTTCAGAGCTGGGGGAAAAATTTTTGTCTAAAGACTTACTTAATGTCTTCAGGAAAATCTGAATATCTTGCATCATTTCACTTAATTCGCGTCATTTTTTTTTTGGGGATGAACAAAGACCAAACAAATATGTGCATTTTGGTTTTCACCATAATAAAACAAGACTCCATTTTATTTTCACATTTTTGCAACTGAATCTGTATATAATTAGGAAGTCTAAAGATCAAGGACATAAAGTTACAACATGCCCACCTGAACTTGTATACTTTTCTTTTTCTCTCATAGGTCCCCTGTCCACTCGCACATTGTCCAGCAGCGGCCGCTCGACAGCCTCCAGTCATCAGAGTTTGTCTTCAGCTGGAGGGAAAAGCTCCAGTGTTCAGAGCAGCAGACCCTGGAAATAACACCCCAAACACAATCCGCGATAAACGAACATACCTCTATCAGAAACCCTCCTTTGATTTTTTTTTTTTACCCTTTGCTGCAGTGAGCGAATCATTTTAAGAGCTGGAAAATAGCTTTAAATGTTACCGCTACATATAAAGCAATGATTTAAAAAGAGGAATTAAATCTAAAATGGCTACCCTGTATTTAAATATTTGCACAGTGGCTCATCTGTCAAAAGTTTGCACTCTAATTCTAAACTCCCAAGGTTCTATCGTGAGCTTTTTTTCAATGAGTAGTTCAGATTTGCCCTTACTAGAATATTTTATTGACAGAGTGTTGGTGGGACTGAGGAAAATGCTGTGAATTTCTGTATTATTTGAGATGTACATATGTTTCAATAGACGTTTGTTTCAAATTCAACGTTTTATCTCTTGGTTATTGGTTTGAATCATTCTTCCATAATCATTCACCGCCAACTTTAGACCGTAGATCAGTTTGAACTAAAGTTTTTATTATCTGTGGCCTTTTGTTGTTTTTTCCACCACTTCTTGTTTTATTGTCTATAAATATATCCACTCCCATTTTCTGCAGGGCACACTTATTAAAAATCTGCATTTCTTTACCCTTTTGTTGTAATGTGATGTTTAACTTAAAAAAAGGTGGTTGCATGATTTTAGTTGTAAATGCCTGCTAAATAATTAGTTTTCCTTTTTGCTGGAAAAATTGTTTCAATGCATAATAAACAAAAATGTGAAAATAAATTATTTAAGATGGCTCTTATTTTAGGATTTAATAAATGTTTTTTAGGCTTTCTATTGAATCTATTTTAGGCTTTGTATTTAATCTATTTTTTTGTTAGGCTCTTGATGTAATCATTTAGAAATTAAATTAAATTTATTTTTTACAGGAAGATGAATATTCATGCTGGTGCCTAAAAAACACTTAGTGTTTTGTATTTAGAAGAGGCTTTTATCAAAAGCGACTTAAAAAGTAAAGGTTCTAAACAGTAAAGCAGAGGGTCTTGGCTAAGGACCCACACTGGATGTTGTTGGTGTATGTTATTGCTGGAGCCTGGATTTAACCCAGGCCCCTGGCACACCAACATGATAAAGAATACTTGGTCTTTTCTGGGGACAAATGTGGCATCTCTGAAGATGATGATGCAAAGAAGGATATTACAGAAGATCATAGACAACCTTGAACCTCCTCTTCATGAGACTGTTGGAAACAGAACATCTTCAGTCAGAGGTTTCTTTAGCTTAGTTGCAAAACAGACTGCTACAGAGGATCTTTCCTGCCCACAGCCATCACCAGCTACAATAACTCCGTAATTAGATGAGATAATACAACACCATTTTATTTCCCTTTGGAATAAATAAAGTATTTTTGATTTGATTGGTTGATTGATTGAGATTGAGCTATTCAGCCGACCTCCAAACATTAATCAAGAATCAGTACAATAATTATAAAAAAAAGGAATCAATAGAATTTCTAAAAAAAAATTATACATATTTTGTGTTAGATTTTTCTTAGCAGTTTGATATTGGAGCTGGGAATTAATCACTGGGAACAATTATAGTTATACCAATTGAAAGATAAACCAATGATTTTTCTTTACTGTATGACTTTGAAAACGAAATGAAATTATCTTCAATTAGATTTAATTTTTGGCAAAGATGAGGAAGATAGTGGTTTCAGCTTCGAGAATGCACAAGTACCTTTATCTGATTTTAGACAGGGTTTCATGTATTCATGAATTTTAGTAACTTGTAGGTTTCTGAGGCCCCTCACCCACGTTAATAACCAGGGTTTACTGTAGTTCGCAAAATAAAAAAGTAAATTGTGGATTTTTTTTTTTACTGTTCAACACATCATCATCAAGCAGGTTCTTTTTTTTGGGGTCATTTATTTTTGCAGATATTACCCCAAAAAGCAAATCCGATAACAGCCATACATTCACCACTGCTTAGTTTACACTTTATCTCTCTTTTTTAGTATGGGTTCTTTAAGGTGTGATCCATGATGACCTTTAGAGCCAGCCATATCTCATTAGCAGTGGGGACAATCTGATTGGCAGGAAGGACAAAGCCAAAGTGGCCAGTGTCCCTCAGTTCGAAGGTGTAGGAATACTTGATGCCCTGATTGTAGGTCCAGTCAATGGATCCACCACTAGATTGATCTGCAATAAAAACAAATAAAAATAAAACTTGACACCAGTAAAACATAACACATTGGTTCTAACATGACGTCATGTTACGGAAACCCAACTTAACAGGAAAACGTGTGCAATGGAAAATACAATTAAACAATGCTGGTATTGGTCACGCACTGTTAATGTAGTTGTTTTTATTCCTATCATATAAGATGGAATTGCTGTGTACATCTCAGCAAGACATTTTTAAAAGTTACAACAGTTTCAGCAAGATCACAATGAAATCAGTCCTTGTTGGGGCTAAATGTGTTTGGGACTCACAGATAGTGGTGATGATGCTGCCATATCTGTAGCGAGTGCCGTACAGGGACGCCAGGTTAGTGACTGCCTTTTGAGCAACTCGTTGCTTCAAACAAAATAAAATACTATAGTTACCAAACATACAATTCTTACATGAATTTTCTTACTGAGATTATGAATATTAGAACTCTGTACAAAGAACTAGAACAGAAGTTTTCCTTTTACCAGCTCTTCCTTGTCTTTGGCAGGAGTCCTGGTAAAACCATAAGGGTACAAGAGCATCTGAGAGTAAGAGTGGATGGAGATGAAGGCCTTCATGTTGAGGTGTGACCTGACAAAGTTTACGATAGACGTGACTTCAGGTTCAGAATTAGCCCTGGCTCCATGATAGGTTTGTTCGCAAGGATTGTTGCTGGAACCAGGTCCTGAACTCATCAGAGAACAGACAAAAAGTCTGAAATATTATTACCAAACAAAACAATAAAAAATCCATAATTTATGACTGAGATCTAAAGGAACAGCACTATATGTTGTCCAACCACTTTAAGACATTTTAAACAAAACAGTGCAGCTGACCGAAGTGTTGAACATCATTAGATGATTAACTGCTATAAAAGAAGCAAAGTGAAAGTTAAAGTGACATTTTAACTAATAACGATATCGGATCTGTTAGGCAGATGAAAATTGTTTTAGGTGGTTATAAGTATTCAGTTTCAATACCCCTCTATTGGTACTATTGTGTAAAATCACAATGTCTTGCTCTTCTCTATTTTCACTGAAATACATTGATTTCCTTTGTGGATAAAAAACCATACCTCCAAACCCAGCATCCCAGTTTCTGTTGAGGTCTACACCAACACACTTAGAGCCAGGGTTCTGTTTCCTGTTCTTACGCCACAGTCGGTCCTAAAAATATCAGAAAATACGGTTTTATTTATTTTTTTACTTTTTTTTTTTTTTGCTACAGCTATTTTTGTCTAGCTGTTCTCATCTCACATTTGTGTGGGTGTAGTGGTATCCATCAGGGTTGACCACAATCTCTAAGAAAATATCCATTTTATTGAGGATGGCAGTGAGAGTAGGATCCCTGCCATAATCAGTCACAATCTAAAGACAGAACCAATGAGGTAACAAATATTACAGCAACGTTTAGCTCAAGAGTCGCCAGTACTAATATGTAAAATGCATCAAAGCACCTTCTTGGCGAACCAGACACCACTGGCCTGAGTCACCCACTCTCTGGAGTGGATTCCAGTGTCAATCCAGATTGCAGGACGTTTAGTTCCACCAGTGCTGAACTAAAGAGACAAGAGGCGAAATGGGAATTTAAGCAGAATAATGCAAAAATTAAACTGTTTTGTAATTTTTCTTTCCATTTGAAGTCATGATTTGTTTTTAACAAAGAAGTGTTTGTAAAGTTTCTGGTAAAAACAATGGATTTTCTGAAATGTCTACCTTGAGAACATTAAGTGGACGACCCTCGTAGCTCAGACCAATCACTCTCTTGCTGACCAAGTTTGGATTCTCAGCCACCAACATGTCCTGGAAACTGTAGATCTAAAGGGAAGTTAAAAGATGAACTCTGACTCAAAAGTAGAATGTCGGAACCATTGGTGTAGTTCGATGAGGACAAAATTAGCAGTGAGATAAAGCCAGATATAATAATAATAATATATTAAGTTTGGTGTCTAATATGCAATCCTAAATACAGTGATGATGACCTCTTTTACTAACCTCACTGAGAGTGTGGTAGTTGGTGTAGTCGAACCTGTCCGTGTTTCTGGAAAGCACAGCAGACTTCATCTGCTTTTGCTCTTCATCCAGCAAAGCCTACAACATAGCTTGGTTAAATCATGTCCAAGGAAACAAATGTGACCCAAATATATATATATATATATATATATATATTTTTTTTTGTTGCCCAGATGCAAACAATATCCGTGTGAACGGCCTTATTCCAATCTTTTCACGCACTGAAGAAAAACCCAAATTGTGCCACTTCTTTATGTGGTACTGAATTAATACACATCCAAAGGTTTTCAAAGCGCCATCAGTGCGAATAACTAATTTATAAATAACTAATCTGGACGTAAACAATAGCTTAAGCAAGCAGTGCCAAGTTTTTATTTTTATTTTTCTAAGCTTCCTTCACCCTCTTATGATATTTTGACAATATGGTTGGCTCCTATTGGTTAAAAACTTTAAAAACAATCCATAGATGTACTTTATCTGTTTAATTTCTACCACACCTGGAGATCTTTGATCATGGTGGAATACTTGATGCTGTAACTCTCCAGGTATTCTTTGACGGCCTGCAGGCTTTGAGAGGGAACTCTTACATCAACAGGAGTTATCCGTCTCCAGAAATCCAGCTGAAAGAACACAAAGATGTTTAACATACTGTATAGATCTGTGTTCACTTTTATGATCAAACAGCAATTTCAGTTGCAAAGCTAACCTCCAACTCCAACACGTCTTCCAAAAGTTTGACAAGGGACAGCTGGACATCATCTTTTGGCACAATCCTTAACACTTGATGCCTACAAAAAAGAGCACCATGACATTATTCCAGGTTTTTACTCAATGAGGTCACTTGAAATACTTTGCTTTAGTTAATGCTAATGATTTTATGAAGTTATGCTTTCCTATGCTACCATTTATCACTTTAACAACATAATAGGTTGTAAAAATGCATGTGATCTGTTATCTATGTTTTTTCTTCAATCGATCTGTAGAGATATATGGCTCCTTTGTCTACAGTTTTATTATGTTCTTACTGTCAATTTATTATCACTTTTGCTTTATAATACCAAAACATACTCCATCAAGGTTGAAAGACCATAGATCATTTTCAAAGTTTTTTGATTTGATGCTTCTCTCAGAATTAATTGTTCTTTCGCATCCAGATTGACACAACACACAATTAATGGGATTTCTCAGGCAAACCGTTTTCCCAGATCCTCCAAATACTTGATTGGAGTACTTATTGATTTAAAACAGGGCTCTGCTGTTGCTCCTTGTACTGCCTGCACTCTTATGTTGCAGCGCTGCCAATATTAAGTTTGCAAAAATGGGACTAATTTTAAAAAAAAAAGACGGCTCTGGTGTTTGTTGAATATACTTGGATGCTTTGAAAACCTTCTTACAAATGTACTTTCTGACAAAACAGTTTGCAGGGAAGTAATTTGCATCTGATAATAATAATTTAGGTGTGAACTGTCAGAATGGTATGCTCTATAAGTTGTATCACATTTGGGTTACTGTTAAAACTCTAGTTAAAACTCTAGTCAAAACTTTAGTTATGACTATGCGTATATTTAACCTAAATGCTGGTTCTATGCTGATGGAACAGAAACTGGGAGAAGTAAATAATTTGTGCACACGTTGTCCTGTGTTTTTATAGTGAATTGGAAAATTTGACATATCCATGGTGATTTGTACATAATATCTATTGCTCCTATGTATTTTGGGCTGCTGTTGGAACGGCACAGCTCGGCTTAGCAATATTTGTCTACTTTCAATCAGAACCCTGAAGATGTTGGATCAACATTTACCGGGTATATAGAACAGTTCATAACTACCTTTTTATCTTGTTAAAGGCACCAGTTCAAGAAAAAATATCCCAAAAACATGATGCTCCTCCATGCTTCACTGTGGGCATGATGCTTTATTGCTAATGTAAAGTGTTTCGCCCTTCAAAGTTTCTTCAGTATTTTTAACCTGGAGTTAAGCAGCCCAAAACAAATACTTTTGCATTGATGAAGTAGATTTTAAATTAAATTGTGCAAACTCTATTCAAGCTTGCATCACTTTCTTTGTAAGGGAAGGCCATTGTGATTTAAAGGACTTCTTTTTTTCACATCATAGCCGTATTCTAACTTGCATTAAGTTATTATCTTTCTTTAAAATCCTACACACAAAAAGAGAAAACAGTTATGCCAATGCTTAAATTAATTTTTGAGATTTTCGCAAATTTATTAAAAGTAGAAATCATATTTTGTAAATAACATGGCAGAAACACATTTTAGTTTTGCGACGAATATCATATTTTAACAAACAATGTTCCAGAAGGACAGCCATTTCTGCAGTAATTAACCAATCAGGCCTGTCCTTAATAAAAGTCACATTGCTGCCTGTCTGGAAACATCCCTAAGGTAAAGAAAGCATAGTGATAGCAGAATCATGGTATGGGGATGTTTTTCAGTAGCAAGAACTGGTAGAGTAGTAGAATAGAAGGAAAGATGAATGCAGTGATGTGCATAAATATCCTGAATAAATACCATCCCCAGATCTTTTCTGACCTCAGACTGGTGCAATGGCTAATTTTTAAGCAGCCTAGATCTTAAAGCAGTGCCTTTAAAATCCTTCTGTAAATGCTTAGGTAAATTAAATTCATTTGTTTTCTATTTTAAAACTTTGAGAAAAGAGATTATTTTAGTACAATTTGCAGTAAAGCCATAAGGTAACAAAATGTTAAAAAAGGTTATTTTCCAAATGCATTCTATTTCATTGATCAAACATCACAAGAATACATGGTGGTATAGCAGAAAACCAATACTTCTACAATACATGATACCCTTGATATTGCATTGGAGTTTCTGGACTGACTGATACATTTTAACCATGAGAACTCCAGAGGGTCTGGAAGCTCCATTCAAACCACAACTATTGTTGAGATGTGTTAGAAAAAAATCTAACCAGAACAGTTGTAATTTATTCTGGGTTTTGAGAAGTAATTTAAATGGTAAACTGGATGAATTTGGTGGTTAATTGAGTACTATGCGCAAATATTTTGTACTATGCGCAAAAATTTAGCTTAGACTAATTCATAATAGAACAGTCATAATTAGCAGGTTGCGAGGTAAACTTCTCTTGTTTTGTTCTTTAAAAACAGTGAACAAACTTTCAATTGCCAAGGAAAAATGTAAGAACAACCTTTGTCCTAATAATAGCTTCTGTTACTTCCTTTAGCTAAAATAGCTTTAGTGACTGTCACCTTGTTAGAAGTTAGTAACATCAGTCTGAGGAAAGGTTTCCCCACTTTTACATTTTACTGTGTGATGTTTGTAAACACATATATAATGTTTAAAGTCACTCATCTTGAGTGGGATCTTAGATCTCTGTTTTGTCTCTGTTCCAGAACATTATTAGCCAGTCTTAGGTGTATGAGCTGGAGAGCTGTAATTGTGGTGAGCTGGAGAGGTCCAGCTGCTGCTCAGGAACCCCAAACAATGAGACTTGAAATCTTATATGCAATTTTTAATACCAGACATGATCCAAATTCTCCAACCATCAAGATATGTCAACAAAAATGTATAATCCTTTTGTAGGTGTCTTTTTTCAACAAAAATATTATTAGTCAGATAAGAACCAAATACCAGTTATGTAGAGAATATATCAGTCTCTTCAAAACTTGCTTGGTACGAATGTATAAATAATAAATCTGTACTCTTTTTATCTGTATTTGGACAGGATTGTGAACATTGGTACATTTTTTATTGCAAAGCAAACTTTGCAGCAATCATAAATCTGTATACCTTTATCCTTGCATGTTGGTAAAAGTAAAGCAAAAGTAATTTGTCTGATTCAGTTCGGTCAATAGTCATAAGATGTTTCTGCCGGATCACTTACCCATGGAAGGCTTCCTTGCTGAAGACGGCAACAAACAGAGCAGCCAATGTAATAAGCTCCTTCATCATGTCTGAATAATTAGAACACATTTACAGACCAAATAGCTTTTTAAAGGTTGGAGTGTTTCAGATCTGTGCTCAGTCCATTTTAATGAATATGACTGGGTTTCGCCAGCTAAAGTTGCACCATACTTTTGAAATTTAGGTTTTTGACAAACATATGTTGCGTCCCTTTTACTCAGAAAAGGGAAGCTAGTTCAAAGTTAGCTGCTTGTTCATTCAGCTACATAACACAGTTCCTCATTCCCTTAATGGATTTGTACCTTTTGTGACATAGACAGTATGAGTGTTGCATGTTTCCCCTCTACCATCTATCTTTTATATAAAGTGATATAAAACATACAGGTTTGCTGGTTGTATAAATGCGCAGTAATATAAAGAAATAAAATAGTTTTCCATTTATGTTTGTTACTTCAGTGAATAAAGATGGTCCTCAAATACATCTGAGGTTGTCACAGGTTGGCTGTATGGCAGAAGTCAAAACCCTTAAAAGTGCGACAGAAAAAGAAACACAGCTTTAATTTTTGTTGTGTTTTTTTATTTGTTGATATTTATTCTCTTTTTGTGTGTTAAGATTTTTTCTCGCCTCAAAGATTACAACAAGAAAAAAACAAAACAACAACCAACAGCTGTATTTCATCCCATCAACAAAAATGCATGCTATTTAGTATGGGTTCTTATACGTATGATCCATGATGGCCAGCAGAGCCAGCCAAGTCTCCTCAGCCGTGGGGATGATCTGCCTGGCAGGCAGGAGGAAGCCATAGACACCAGTGTCTCTCAGCTCAAAGGTGTAGGAGTACTTGATGCCCTGATTATACGTCCAGTCAATAGTGCCGCCACTGGCTCGGTCTAGGATTAAAACAAAGACGTTGACTTCTTTTAAGTCTGTAAACTTAAAGGAACAACTGCTTCACAATTTTTAATCAATGAACATGGGTTTCACTGCTACTCATTTTATGTAATCTACTGTTTACAGATTTAAATAAAATATTTATTTTAAACATGTTAACATGATAAAAGTGTTCTGTTTCCGTTGCCAGTGACGCTGAAACTTACAGATGGTGCTGATGATGCTGCCATACGTGTACCGAGTTCCATACATGGAGGCCAGGTCAGTGATTGCTTTCTTGGCCAGAGCGTGCTGCAAAAAGAAATTATTTGAATACTTTTTAATATTTGTGTTTGTTTTTGCCAGATTAGCCTCAACAATTTTTCATGGTAGTACATACTGTTCAGACTGGATCCTCAACATCCTCCAGATTTGTATTTGTTTTATGTTAGCAAGTATTTGCTAACTTGCTAGTGTTACTTTTTATACAGCCACAATTTCATACATGGACTATTTCTGTTTGCACAACATCTCTATGAGATTTGATTTTGAGGAAATCATGGACTGCTGTAAAACGTTTCTAGACTCTATGAGTTTAAAATGAAAAGGATTGGTTAAAAAAATATACTTCAGTTCAATGTACTGTGTAGGAGATTTACTGTAAAAGTGATACTGACTTCTGTTAATAAACAAATAGTTGGGTTGTTTTATTAAAATGTTCAGAGGAGTATAAGATTATGCCACTGCATAAGACAAACCTTTAGAAAGCTTCGCCAAGAATATCTGTGGAGGTGTTCTAAATCCCTACATTTCTAGTTTTAAAGAGATTTTATGAAGATAAACAAGTTGTAGAACTTTGCATGCTAGTTTACATTATTACACTGATGAAAATAATAAAACCGCCACAGTAGGTTTTTTATACCAGCTCAGCCTGATCCTTTACAGCAGTTGAGGTGTAGCCATAGGGGTACAAGAGCATCTGGGAGTATGAATGAATAGAGATGAAGGCCTTGATGTTTCCGTGGGACTTCACAAAGTCCACGATGGACTTGACCTCAGACTCAGAGTGAGGGTTGGTTCCACGATACGTTTCTGAGCATGGGTTGCTGCTGGCACCAGGTTCTGTGAAAGTACATGACAACCAAATACACAGATATTGTAGCTTAGGGTATTAAATTGCTTGTATGTTGATTGCCCACTATTAATTTGAGCTAACAACAAATTTAATAGATATACCCTATAGTACAGTAAGTCAGTACAGTCAAATTAGTGGTATATGGCACCCTCTAGTGGTAGTTGTGACAGCTAATACCCTATAAATAGGTACCAAGGATGAAACATTGTAAATATGATTCTTTCCTGTTTTGGGGAATCCGCTGTAATTGAATGGTTTTCAACAACATAAGCAAAACCTACCGTCCACCATCCATATGCTTTCTATTGTACATGTGTAGAGCTAGAGAAAAAATCACATATTTAAATATTAAAGATTTTACCTCCAAAGCCAGCATCCCAGTTTCTGTTAGGATCAACTCCATAGCAAGAAGATCCATGATTGGGTTTCCTTGTCTTCCGCCACATACGGTTCTGAAAAACATATGGAAATTTTGAGTTTTAGAATTCTTGATGATGAAACGTTTGATTTCCAATCAAGATTTCCTGATAAGAAAATGACCAGCTTACAGAGGTGTGAGTAAAGTAGTAGCCATCAGGGTTGGTTGCAATCTCTAGGAAGATGTCCATGTTGTTCAGGATGGCGGTAAGGGCCGAGTCTTTGCCATAATCTGTCACAATCTAGTGGCAAAAGCAACAGAAGTAGTGTCACAGAAAACACTGACATTTAGGCTGTGTTTATGGAAACATTGGGATGAGAATGAAGCACCTTCTTAGCGAACCAGAGAGCACCAGCCTGAGTGACCCACTCTCGGGAATGAATTCCAGTGTCGATCCAGATTGCAGGACGATTGCTTCCACCAGTACTGAACTAACGCCATGAGAAGACAGAGAGAGAGAGGCAGTGTATTTAGAAAATTAGAAGGTTGCCCCTTACAATTCTTTGAAAAGTATTACCTTCTTGAGTTTTTAAGATATTGTCACCATACAAACACAAACTTCATTATATATAATTGGGATATTAGGCGATGGAACTACACAAAGCAGTGATCCATTTGAGAACTAAAGCAAAATAAATTTTATAACAAAAGATAAATCCAGTAATATGTTGTGGGGCCACTTTATATTCAGCTTGCAGATGAAATGTTTTTCCAGAACCCTTTGAAGGATACCTATAGTTAAATTAGATTGGGTGGGGAGCATCTGTGAACTTTTCAAACCTTGAGACGGAATTTCAATCATACTCGACTTTGGACCCTGGACTTTGAGATATCTGGACAGTCATTATTTGTCCTGAGGATGGATTCCTTCAGCTGAGTTGTTGATATTTGCAGATCAGAATCTCTATAGTAGATTCAACTGCTTTTCTGATTAATGCTCTTCTTGCCTGGCCTTTCAGTTCATCATCATTGCCATCTATTGGTAGGTTTAAATAAAAATAAACAATATTTTCTGCACTTCTCCAAAATCCTTCATGAGTCATTGATCATCATGACACAGTTCGTTCATTAATGTCGTCCATCAATCCTGTGCACCCGTAGCATTTAAGCTCTATTTACACTGTAATTGAGTGAAAAGGAAGAGGCCCATTTTTAACATTTAAATATCATCTAAAGAAAATTTGTTGAACTGGATTAAATTTAGAGGAATACCATGGAATAACATCAAAGATGTCAGAATAAACATGCATAGCACACTTTTTTTGGACATTTATATAATTACCATTGATCACTTTCAAGCTGCATTGTTTTCTTGTAGCCAGGGCCTCTGCATGCAGTGTCAACATTGTTATTTGTGCATTCTAGGGTGCTTTTTCAACAGCCCAAACTATGCATGTTAAGGTAACTGGCTACATTAAATGTTCCCCTAAGTTAGGGTTTTATTAATTGTATTTGTATTTTCCTCTATGAGGGAGAGTCTTCATTTCCAGGGTGGGTTATGCACATTGACTCCTCGAGATATAATTATCATCACATCGTGCTTTGTGTTTGTCTATCACATGAAATCAAAATGAAATCCTTAGAAGTATTTGCTTGTATCATTGTGTGAACTGGTTCGAGGGGTAGTGATACTTCTATCAACCATTTTTGTTCAACCTACCTTGAGCACATTAAGAGGACGGCCCTCATAGCTCTGACCAATCACTATCTTGCTGACTAAGTTGGGATTTTCAGCAATCAGCATGTCCTGGAAACTGTAGATCTGAATGAATGGAAAAACATCTGTATGTGTTAGCTCAAAACACTGAGTGCTGGATAATGATCTTCCTATAGCACATTAGAAAACAGGAAAAAGGTGTGTATTAACCTCACTAAGGGTGTGGTAATTGCCATAGTCGAAGCGGTCAGTGTTCCTTGGTTGAACGAAGCGAGCAGCAGCCTCCATTTGTTCCCTTTCCAAATCCAAGATGGTCTAACGGAGCATTAAAATTCATATTTGAGTTAAATTTTATCACTGAAAAAAAAACATTAAAAAAAAAGAAAAACATCTTGCAGTCAACACTATCATGTTGACTGCAAGAGGAGTCAACATGATAGTGTTATACCTGGATATCCTCAATCATGGTAGAGTACTCAAAGCCATGGCTCTCCAGGTAACTCTTGATGGACTCCAGGGTGTGAGGGGGAACTCGAATGTCTACAGGTGAGGACACACCAGTCACTCCCATCCAGATGTCCAGCTGAAATAAAAACAAAACGTTAACAGTAGTGCAAAAATAGACAGAGAATAACCTAGATAAGATTACTAAAAATAGGATTTAAATAACCTCAAACTCCATCATCTCCTCGAGGTTCTTAAGAAGAGACAGCTGGACCTCATTCTTAGGGACAATCCGAAGCACCTTGTGTCTGTAAATGAGAGCCAAAATATCCGAAAACATCATAAAGGAAAGGCTAAGATATAGGTCTGTGTAAAAAAAGAAGAGCTATAAGCCAAAGCCAGTATCTTTGAAAATGAGCATTGGTATTAACATGTTGACTTCAGCCATAATTCCTGTTTGAAATACAGTTCATATGTGGGATAAGATACTATACAAGATTGCATCATCCAACTATAGACAAAATGCTATCTACTGGGAAAATGAAACAGATAGACAGCTTCAAAAATCTATACTACAAAATCAATATGAAGTAACTCAGATATAAAATAGCATAAACCCTGATGATTGATTTTTATCCAAAGTTTTCTGATGCATGTTGCAAACTAATTTATAACAGTAAATAAAATAACTAATTCAGATATATATGAAGAGAATACATTACAATTTTATCCATTCTTCCTCTAAGGAACGGACGTCATGAATATGGAACTGTGTTATGTCTAAGGAATGAACTGTTCTGTTGCCGTATTCAGAGAAACTAATGCGAATTGAGGATTGTTTGACCACTTCTGGTTGCAGGCACATTAATGTACTCTCCTGTAGATGTCTGAGTAACTCTTGTGGTTGTATTAGATGACTTGATTTTTACCCACAGATGTTGACTTTAACATGAAATTACACAGAGTTGATTTTCTTTTTGTTTTCACTGTTGTTTCCTTTCTTATAATTGTGTAGTACCAAAATCAAAACAGCTTGTACCTTATGTGAATGTCCTAAAATCAATTTGAATTTCACAACTGATCAGCTGATTAAAATCAACAAGTTCCAGTAAAATTATATTTCTGTTTTTTATTATATAATTGAACTAACTCTAATTTATTATCAAGGTAAATAAGTTCCCAGTTTGTCAAATATGGATGTATTTGGCACATAGGTTCTGATGTATGAAATGTATTACTATTTGCTCTTTATTAAAGCTATGTGTAGAAGTTAACTTCTGACAAAATCCCACTTTGCGTAGACTGGTTAATGCATTCCAAACCAGAAGCCGGGAACAAAATTTGCATGACAGCTGGATGGAAAAATAGTCTATTAGAGTTTGGAGATGCTTTGGGGATATTAATTGGTACACAGGATCATGTATGTCAATTCATTGAGGAATATGTGAGACCAACTTTTAAAAGGAGGCGGATCCATCCGATAAATGTACCGATAAATCTAGGAAGGACACATTAATGGAAAGCCTGGTCTTAAGTCAGAGCCAGTTCTTGGTCTCACCGAGATTCTGGCTTTAAATGGTTGTACATTCCTTGAGTATGCCAAAGCTGCAAATAAGGAAGGTTTTCTCTGTTTTAATTATTCTCTGCCATATTTTTTATTCCCAGGAGGCCAAAGATAAACAATAATTGCATGACTTTCAACTTCCTTGCACAGCATTCTATATAGTGAGAAGCAGGTTGAAAGTGTTACGTTTTAATTGAAAAGTGTTGATTTCCTTTGTTTATATTTGATCAAACCAAACCACCTGTTAACTACATTTAGACATCAATAGGTATCTTTACGTTTTTTTTTTTCCTTTTCTTTTTTCTTTTTACTTTTGAGTCTAAATGTCTCATCAGTGAGACAAAAAATGAAACTAATATCTAAAAATTTGCTCAGGTTTCTATGGAATTAGTGGTATATCAGTTACTTCTCTTAGTACATTTCTCAGGCAGTATGCTCTCTACCTAGGCAATTGTAAGGAAATATCGTCATAGGATTACAATAAATTACATCTATCATTGAGAGGTTTCAGGTCTTAATTAGCCACAAACCATCAAAGTTACTGCTCCAAATTGTATTCAGAGTTAACATTAAAGAAAATATATATTGAATCAAATTTTGCATAAAATCTAAGTATCTTTAGGACTGCTTACCCTAAACTCTGGAAAAAATACATATCTATCAACAAACGATACAAATTGGGTTGAGAAGTAAACTGCCCAGATCCAATGGAGTGCACCTTACTACAACTATTATTGTTTACTATTGTTTACATTGCACCTCCATTATAATGGATGTTGTTCAATACACAGCAGTGGACATACCTACAGAGAGCCGGGATCCTCATATTCCTTTAGACAGAGCACAGGTACATATGTACTGGAAAGCTGCAAAAACTTACCCCTCAAAGGTCTCCCTGGCGAGAACGGCGGCACACAGCGCTGCGAATGCGATCAGTCCCCTCATCATGACCAACAGCTTGGAGCTGGTCGGTCCAAAGCTAGCCTTTTATGGCCCAGAGTCCGTGGTCACATGTGCTCACTTCGACCTTGCTGACAGTCAGTGGACAGTCACCGGCTGCTCCCTTTCCCAAGCTTGATGGCAGATACCACACTGAATGGTTTGGTCTTAATCCCTTCTTTTTGGAGGAGTATTTTTTTTGTATTTAAGGAAGAAAAAATGCTATTTTCAGTTTTGCAACAGCTAAGGCCGAAGTAAAGCTTCTTTTCTTTATTCTTTTTTAAAAACTTGTCAAATCTAAGAGCTATTTATTTCTGTTTACTGAGCAGTGAGAGGTTTTATTACCTTTTAGTCTTTATATCGTTTCACCTTTATATTTCCATTCAAGCTTACATTACATTGAAGTATCTACAGTTTGACCAAATTTCCAGATAACTTGTGAGTAATCCTGCTACACCTTTAGTCGCTACAAAGTTATCATCTGAGTATTCAGATTCCTTAAACCAATGTTCTGTTAAAAGTGTGTGAGCAGAAGTTCATTCAGTAAAAAAGAAGTTAAATGTTTTTTGTTTGTTTATGTGCTTAACATATGGTTTAATTTCAAACATACAAAAAATAAACAGCATTTTGTTTTAAAGTGCTTAAAATTAAAGCAAACAAATACATAATAAAAAGTAATTCTGTCTGCACTACGGGTAGAATTTTTTTTTTTAAATGTTTAGGTTTAAAACAAAAAACACCAAAAATTACACAAAATGTACCTACAGAGCATTGTTTTGATCGAGCTTTATTCTTTGTGCTGGTTCTGTGTCTCTTTAGTCTGACTTTACTTGCAGGTGGCTATTGCACCAGAGGTGTTTAAGGGAAGCATTATCATCATTTTATTTTATAACAGATGAGGACAGAAATTTTACAACTTTCTAATCCCCTATGTTTTTTCCATTTTTAACTGAGAGGGTTCCAAAACAGATACCATGAGTTATTATAAATCTAAGTCCAGCATGCTAAGGATTGAGCACCACTGGGACACATGTGGACAATTGGTGTGCATGAGGATCACACAAACAAAGTTTTAAGGAATATCTCACACATCTCATTTCTATTATTCCTGAAACTTGTTAACTAACCCTATTTGAGTCTGCAACCTCTGCTGCACAATCCTAACGCAGACACAGCCCTAGAACTTGGTGGATTCAAATGTGGTCAAAGGGATCTGTAATGGTGGATTCATGTTTATAGTAAAATTCAGATCTGAAATGGCGTTAACACTTGTATGCAATCTGTTTGTATAGATATCTTTATTTGGGTGACTGTAGCCTAGTTGGTGGAATATTTGGCATGCAATCAGCAGATTGACCGTTCCAGCTGCCTTCTGTCACATGCTAATGTGTCGCCAGGCCAAGTTGTCTACCAATCTGCATATTAGTGTGTGTTTGTGGGTGCAAGTGGCTTCAGCATAAACCGCTTTGAGTTATCAATAAGACCAGAAACGTTTTATAAAAGATAACTCAGTCCATTTATAGACCAAAAAAATTTATTTTATAACTTTCAAAATCCTTGACACCGTTTTCAAATACTCACCAGGTATTTTTTTATTTTTTTTATTTGTAAAACATAATTACATAACCAAGCTGATAAGCTACGATATTTAAAGAGTGTGATCGGGGGGGGAAACAGCTGCAAGATTCACATAGACTTACTGAGAAGTAGAAAGAGTTCTCGATCCTTTTCCATGTGCATGGCTGTGAACCACAGTGAGCTGCTTCTTGGAAGACAAATTCTCATATTAGCTTGTTTTTTATGCCTGGAAATGCAGAATCAGAGTACGTTTCTAAATTTACCTGAGTAAATTTGATGTTAGTCGCATGTTCAAACAAGAATTGTTTCTATCAACACCTAAATCTTAGGGAATTCCTACAAGTCAGGAAATTGGTTGTGCTCTTCAGTCAGCGCCCAACAATTCTGTAGGTGACACACACGCTGATACGATGGGTTTAATTTTAGATATTGCAACAATACTAGTTATCTTACTGACGCCTGTGCTAAGCAGCAGATGACAATGTATAATACAGGGTTCCAAACAGCAACAGCGGGTTTTTTTTACGATGTCAATAGGAAGTCTGGTTATTTTAAACCACATTAGAGAGACAGTATTAGCAGTTTGTACTACTTGGACAGTTTGTTGTGACCACAGTCATGCAGGTTAGAAATAGCTTTCTTTTAGATGGTGTAGAAATACACTTTCATGCTTTCATGGAATAAATCTCCGTGTCTTGATTGGGCTTCTCAGTTAAGCTCTCAGAAAAGCATCCAAGATTTAATATATAACTGTCCTGTAGCACCATGACACCATTTCATGGCTCCATTTAGGGGAGTTACATACTCTTTTTGTAATGTACACATCTGTTTGTCTTCAACTTTACATGTGTCTTCTAACATTAAACGCATCCTACATTCTGGAATGGTTTCCCAGTGTGCAGCTACAGAACTTTAACCCTGGAGAAATCATGCATGTCTAAAACAATGCATGTTGGCCAAAACAGCTTATCTAAGGCGCTTCCCTGCTTGTGAAACTTTTAACTCTTTCCTTCGAATGCATAATACTCTGTGTGTTTAAAGAACACAACAACAAAAAAATCGTATTTGTTTTATGCAATTTTCAACAACACGCACATAAAAATAAAAATAAAGAGAAATTAGAATGATAAATGGATTGCTTTGATTTTTGTTTAACAATAATTCCAAATTACAAAGTGCGGCTTGCATTTATATTGAGCTTAAAGTCTTTTGGGAAATGGACTTGACATCTGAACATGTGGTCATTGATCATTCTTAGTATGTTAAGCATTGACAGATTGGACTGGCTTGATTCCTTGTCTGTCAAAAAACAAACAAAAAAAAAAACATTTCCTCATCATAATGCTGCTGCCACCATGTTTAATAGTAGGGTTGTGTGTTTACATTGATGTACATTGGTAAAAAGCCTATAAAATAGTTGTAGAAAGCTAGCCCTGCTTTAAATTTCTGTAAAACCACATCCCTAACCTGCTTAATTCCTTGGTCTTTGTCATTCTTTTTATTCAGTAATGCTATTTACCACATATTCATCACTTTCACAGAGCAATTCAATTTAAATTTAGGCCTTGCCACACATAACCTAATAACCTATGGATTTGGCATGTTTAATAAAAAACTCATTGACATATTTGTCTGTGTTCATCTGGATGTAAAAATTTGTCAAATCAACCCTGTATAATATATATATATATGATGTGGTGGAGATATTCATTTTTATAAACACTCAGCTAAGTTTGGACAAGAACTTTGTTGAAATCACATAAACACTGAGTGTTTCATGACATCTCAAGGCACTTGCATTCATTTAATT
>JAVLVB010000536.1:416555-433470 GCA_032876305.1 Orestias chungarensis
ACACACACACACACACACACACACACACACACACACACACACACACACACACACACACACACACACACACACACACACACACACACACACACACACACACACAGTTGTAAAAACAGCCACAAACAGCTCATTGGTTTTTTTTATTTTTTAGGGATATATGACTCTGCACTGTTGCATTTAAAATGTGCATCTTTGAACAGATCGGTTGTTTTACTCCGTATCCATAGAAAAATCCGGTGAAGTCCTTCGGCTTCGTTTTATAACTTCTGATGCTGCAAAGAACTATACATCCATCAGAAGCTTGAATATTTCCTTTGTAGCCTTGTCATGCTGAGGCCACGCCGTTCCCCTGGTTGGCGGATCCTCGTTTTAACAGCTCTCTTTGTTCCTGACAGATTTAGGCACAACCCTTGCACAGCGGAAGCGTCGCACTCACAGTATCTGCAACCCATCTACATATTTGTTTTTCATAGTTTTATCAACTTACAAGTTAAATTCAACAGTAAAAACGTTGAAATCCATTTGCTTTTTTCACCATCATGATTTTCAAATTTGTTTTATTTGCACACTTGTTCTCTTTGAATAAGTCAGTCATTTATGAAAAACATGTTTTATTTTGAAACATTTGACCGGAACCTGCGTCGTTGTCGGTGTTCTGCTTGACACGTGCGGCTCAGCGGGAGCAGGACCTGCGGGACAAGAGCAGGGAGCAGTTTCAGCTTCAGTTTCCCGGTTTGTTACTGTCGGCTCCTGCTGGGGAGCGCCGCTTCAAAAACAGAGCACCCCGCCATTTACACTCAAACAGGAAGATGGAGATAGAGAAGGAAATGAAGAAGGTAAGTTTGCCCATGGCCTGGAGTTTCCTCTGTCTGTGTATGAACAGCTGGGAACGCCCTGAAAGGTGCGCCATGCACCGAGCAGGTGGCGACAAAACCTCGCCAAACTAAGTTACGATTCACTTAGTTTGGGGGGGGGGGGGAATTCGTAAAAAAAAAAAATACATTAAGAAAAGCTAAAGTTTGGCTGTAAAACAACTAAAACCCAAATTTGTCGCAATTTCTTCGTTTACAGCGTCAGAAACCCGCTTTCGCAGGACATTTACTTCCCTTCCTGGTCAAGCGGCTCTAAAAGCAGCGTAACCGTCTCAGCGTGAATGAAAATCTTCCATGTTCGGAGTAAACCGATATTCTAGGTCTCCTCACCTGCTTAATACCAACTGGGTGTCTTACAGGAGCCCTTTTTTTCCACATTACAAATGCAATAAATGATACAAAAAAAAAATGCAACATTAACTTCAAGACTGAAGCAAACAGTTTAGAAACTTGTTTGCTTGTGTGTCCAAATTATTGCCACATTGGTTACATTCAGACCTTTTTAGAGGGGAGAAATTTGGCCGTTCACACTGCAGTGAGAGAAAGTTACATGTGGCTTGTGTTCGACTGCTTCGTGGTTGTAGCCTTTGATGCTTCTGTGCTCCAGTGCATCTGAATCAAATGACTGAATTCCCACTCCGCTGTCATTAATCCCTGTAGATTTCTGCCAAGGAGCAGTTAATTTGATTTGGTTTGATTCAGGTGTGTTGAAGCAAGAATTCATCCAAATTTTGCATATGAATGCTCCAGTGTACTAGAGTTGAAGTCCCAAGCTCTACATTAGTTTTTAACGCACCTGATTTGGATGACAACAGTTCAACAGAAGCCTATTAATTAGCACTTAATTAGAAATGAGAGGCACCTAACAGATGCAGGGCAGTGCGCCTCAAAGACCGGGGTTGGGAAAACCCACTTTTCTAGTCTGACGGAATGTCCAGGGCCTGACAAAAAGCCGTTTGTGGTTAAAATTGAAAACGGTATACATTTTGGCAGCAGAATGGTGTCGTAGGAATCCTTTTGTTCAGTGTGACTGGGAAGCTGATCTGACTCGATGGATGGAGCTTCAAACAGAGTGGCTTTTAGAAGCTGCAAAAGACTTAAGACCGATGTGAAGATTTACTTGGCAGCAGGATACCGACCCTAAACGGAGCTGCAGTGGAATAGTTTATTCATATGGTGCAGTTTAATGCCACAGTTACATGTAAATGAAAATCATGGTGGCAGCACATCATGGTTGGATCTGTGATTTGGAAATAGGAATCTGCAAATAAATTGTATATGTGCTTTGCCGGTAGACACCCCCAAAAGACTTGTGGTAAAAACTGGCCGTATTAAGGAAAAATTCAAGGGAGCTGAGGACAAACAGTTTTTCTTTTTTTGGTTTAACTGGTAAAGGGAGTTTTTACTTAGGTAAGATCTTTGAAAATAGTTTGCTTTACAGTATTATGCAATTTTATCAGTTTTTGAAGATTTCATGTTTAATGTTTTTTTGTTTGTTTTTTTTGTTGATACATTTGGCAAGCCCTGCGTTAAGGTTTCAAAAACAATTCTATCTTTAAGGGAAATTTAATTTAAAATCTGAGTAGTTAACAGACCACCCTCATTGGTTTCTAGTTCCAATGACTAGTAGGAGGAAAATTAGGTGGATTATCAATTTATTTTACAAATACAACCTGAGAATGTGGGACCTTGGTTGTGGGTTTTATTCACAACAATGTCTTAAACTTAACCCACTTGGAGAAGAGGCGAACCATCTGCAGGAGATCCTACAATCACTGACTTGTATAAAGTAACAGTTACCCTCAGTTCTATACTTTGTCATTATGTCTGGTGCTGGAGTAAATAATTTCCAGAGTGAATCACCCAGTGAGCCGAGCTTGCTGCCGAGTCACTAATTAACCCTAACATCTGTACACACCCTTCCAACAGCTACTAATTTTTACTTCCCTTACATAAATATATAGAACACGTCATGTTTTGACCTTTGCCTTAAATTTTCTCTTTCCAAGTTCCCTTTGGATTTTGAGTTTCCTTCTTAACTAAGCAGAGTGGAGTTCAGACTATCTTAGATTTACTGATCTGTTCGTCATTTTTAATTTTCACCACAAATCTTCCTTTCAGCTGTTACTGAAACTCACCATGGGGAGAAATCCATTGCTACAAATAGTCTGTGTCTGCATTCCTCACCAGCAAGTGTCTTTTTGGTCCAAACATGCCACATGACAGCAGTGGTGATTGCTGGTATCCCAAGAGGCTTTGAGCTTCATTCAATAGTTGACCATATATGGGAATAACCAGCGGTAATGGACTAAGGTAGTTGTGACCGTTGGCCAACAGCTGTTCTGAAAGAAAAACAGATGTAAGAGTAAAGATGGCTAAAAGTTCTGATTAGAAACTATCCTGCTGCTTTCTTGGTTATCTAGTGAACATCCTAGAGCCTCAAAGAAAGGATAATAAGCCTGAGAAGGGGTAAGTGTAGCTAATAAAAGGACATACATCTGTCTGTAGCAGGTCTTATCATGAAGTTTAGATTCATTTTAAACAGTTGCTTTTGTTCAGAACAGGATGGTACATTTGTGGAGAAACGTAGCTGAACTCTGCAGGTTGGCCCTGCAACATGTGTTTATTCTCTGCTACAACCAAGCTCCCAGGAAAGTTCTCGCCACCTTCAACAGACCCTTTTTTCCTGTTGTCTGAAAGTTGTTTTCTTTTCTTTTTCGCAGGTGACTCTCGGCCACGAGTTTGGCGCTGGAGCAGCCTGCGTAAAATGCAAGGATAAATGCGACGGATTTGAGCTGCACTTCTGGAGGTTTGTACAACCTATGCATGAGCAACAGTCTAATTTCACAGTAGCTGTCCTGCTTCGTCATCCCAATATGTGTGTATCACCAATCTTTGGTTTCTTGTAAAACTATGACTTGCTGATGGCAAAATTCAGATTTATGTTTAAGTATTTTCAGCTTCATTATTGATGTTGAAAAGTTTGCTAAAGGCAGCAACAACAGTGAAACAAATTGTACTTGTATTTTTATAAGTTGTGCTGTTTTTTAATCATTTTACATACCAATATTTTAGCCGCAGTACAATAACGTCTAGTTGCCTAATATTATGGAATATTTTGATGTGAAAGATTGTTACACCAAATGTAATGATTTTGAAGCGAGCGAGCGAGCGGTCGGTCGGTCGGTCGGTCCGTCCTTTGCCTGTTGCCTCATGACCTGATCCCAGATCAACATAAGATGACGGACGGACAGATGGATGGATGTATAAACCAGTTTCTTTCCTCATGCTTTTCTTTTCCACATCATGATGTCACTATTCATCACTTCTGTCTTTGACCTTTAGTATCTTGGAGTCAGTATTTGTGAAAAGCCATGTTAGAGTGCACAATACTAGAAATAATGAATGCTAAAGACTGCCTGTACCAGCCCAAGTCCATTTGTAATGCATTTAGCCTTCCTAATATCTTCTGAGATCTGGCTCCGTTTCTCCAAATTATTCAGTTTAAAAAATCTTTATATAAGGCAGATGGCTAACGTCTGTCATGATTTCTTTAAAGTTTTTTTTTCATTTTTAAAATAACTGATGGCTGATCCGGGGAAAAAAATTGACCAGCTGGTCTGGGGGCAGTCAAACTAAAAGTCTTCCACCTATGGTTATCTTTAAATGTAATTATTGATTATGACATGCACTGTTTATTAGGCAGTTAATGTAATAGAAGCTATTTTGTTTTACACAAAAGTGTTGTTACATCTCTAGGGATATAAATGGCATTTGTTTTTCCCATTCAGTCATTAAAGTAATTTAACCCAGTCATGATATGGACTTAAAGCGGGGAATTAGAAAGGGAGACAAATTTACAATACTCTCATTGTCACTCGATAATAAATTATTACAAGGAAAACAGAAGGTTTTTCCTGCTGGATTTAATTAAAATTCTTTAGCAGCATCAGGAGTTTAGTCTAATTGTGCGTTGTTGCTATGGAGATAAGACACCCCCTCAAAGATTTATGTTGTCTTAATCTCAGTGGGGAACCCTTAGGGGGTGCCCAACCTTTTTTGTCCCAAGATCTACTTTTCAAGTAGCCAACCTCCTGAGATCTACCAGTCCAGTGTCAACATCGCAAACCCCCACAGATCATTTCCAGCCTGCAGTAACTATCCTCACAACACGTTTTGTTGTTGTCATACAACCATTAGACATCTCATCACAAACCCGCCCTCTCTCAAACACACACACAGACCAATCTGCATGATTAGCAATAGCCATAAGTGACCTTAATATGAACCACAGAAAAATAAGCCAGATAAAAAAACAGGTAGATCTATGTTTGAAAAAAGGAAATCACTTCCAACCTTATTGGGAGACCGGGCACTGGGAGGAGGAGGCTAGCTTTTCGTACTGAACCGATTACTGATTACTTCACTGAGTTTTCACTTTATCAAAGCATTTTTAGGCAGCAGGGGAATTCATAATTATAAATTTTGGAGGAAAACGAGATTACTAACACATCATTGAATGCAGTTAGGCTACTGACCAAATTTGCTTACATAACATGGGAGCATGTCTGCAGTGTTTTATAACGTACAAAAACCTCAACAGAAGTAAAAATACCTATTATAAAAAGGAAAATAAGTTGCTGTATATGTTTTGATTGAAGACCTGGGATGAATGCTTAACTTTTGAAGAAAACGTAATTATTATAATTTTTGCTTTCATGCAAACTTAGTTGATTGGGCTTGTAGTCTGAGCACTTTTCTTTATAATTCACTGATTAAAATATTAATTTAATTGAAACCGTTTCTCGTTGAAATCAGATTACATGAAAAAATAACTCAATTGTGCAAAAATAAATGACCAAAGAAGTTATTGTAAAATATGTAAAATGCAAAACAAGCTTTAAAAAAAAGAACCTCTTTTACTATTAAGTACCACTACTATAATATTTTTATACTAGAACAATTTACATATATATACATGCACGCGCCCACACACACACACACACTCCCTGGCAGCTTCTCCGTGATCTAGTCAATGTGCTGCGAGTTCACGCGGATCAGGCGGTGCAGCAGCTGGTAGAAGCCCACGCGGGCCTGACTGGCCCGAAAAAAATGTGAATTTTTTTTCTTCTTTTTTTCTGTTGTAATTTTTGGTTTAAAAAAAAAAAAGTTTATTTAAGAGGATCTGTATTCTCGCTAATTAAAACGTCAAAGTCGCTAAGTTGGCAACACTGACTTCCTGTCATATAACAGGTCATAACCTCGCGGTCGACTTGGGATCAGTCCGCGTTCTACCAGTAGATTGCGATCGACTGGTTGGGCAGTCCGGCCTTAGGGCCTTCTACGCCTTCAAAAAAGGTCTAAAAAATTTGTGGACCAAACAATGGGATTATTAAATAAACTTTATTTGTATATTTTAAGGAATTAAAAGTTTTAGTTATTTAATAAAATTTCATCTTATATAATGCATTTGATACATTTTCTCTCATCTACATTCTATTGTTGTAAGTCTACTGTCAAGTTCACGTCAGTAATGAAAGGGCTACCGTCCCGAAAAACTTGTTATCCAATCAGAATCGTCAGAATCTATCAAGACCCGGTTATCTGGCTCATTGATAGGACTTAATGAGTCCAGAAGAAGGCCAAGCTGTGTGTCTTAGTTTCAGAGTGAAGGGTGACTTGACCAATCGTAGTTTGATTTTGAGTGGGCGGGAAAGAAAATAAAACCGTAGGCCTTCTGGAAGTCTTAACTTCAATCTCAGATGTAGAGTGGTAAGAGACCGTGAGAGGGAGTTAGAGAGCGACATGGCGGAAGACCAGAGTGATGTTTTGGCTAGCTTAATAACTTCGCCTTTTTCAAGGCGGGCTTTCACAGAAAAGCTACAAATTATTAAAAACAGAACTGGAATTAAAGGAAAAGGCAAATAAAGTGAAAAGGCATCTCAAGACTGAAAATGATCAGCGCTATCCTTGGATGATGGGCCATCGCCCACTTTACAAAGAAAGATCAGCAGATGGACTACGTTTTACATGTAATAAGCTAGGCCCATGTTATAAGCCATCTTGATTATTATTCACACAGGATTAATATTACACTGGGACATTCAGTATTTTTTTTTAAATTGCAGAGGTTTTCTGTGTTAAAATGCGAGCACAAATAGTTTAATTAAATAGGTCAGCTGATCCCTTATGAATCCTCATATCAGTAGTTTGTGGTCGGATGTTTGTGCCTCGAGTTTGATATGCGTAATTGTGCGTAATGGTGCATGGCGTATTGTGCATTTGAAATGAAATTTTACTTTTATGATGCTCATGAATTTATTTGACTCAGTCGGTGTGTGTGTGTGTGATTTCTTATGCGCCGTGAGTTTAAAGCACTGCCCATGGTAATTAAATTAGCTTTGGTGTCCGAGTCCGTTTGTCCGGTTTTGGTGAAGTTAATGTTGAGCAGGTTGCTTGTTGTGGAGAATTTCGTAAATGTATTTGCATATTGTTGATGTACTTGTCATCTTTGATTGGATGATTGCAGTTTGTAAGCCCTTTCAATTAATCGTAGCCCATGGGTGGTGTGTAATGGTGACTAGGGGAGGCTCATGGCTGGGGGTGAAGGCCTAGCTGTAGTGCTCACGGTTCGCCACTAAGTTAGCCTTAACAAAACTGACAGCTTTGGTGTACATGTCAAACTCTGGGAAACAACCTCCCTGCAGTAAGAGGTTAAAGACCATTAAGGCAAGCCAAGTATTGAGGCCAGTGGTTGTAAAACTCCATAAAACCTTGCTGGATCTCTGAACTGTTTGTTGTCAGAGACACTGTAGACTTGTACATGTATTTCCCTGCTTTTTGGATTCTTGCTAATCTAACTAGTAAAAAAAAAAGCTGATTCAGTTTAATTTGAAACATAATTTGTATTTAGAGTGAATGTTTGGTATGTTCAAGCTCAAGCATGCCTATAGACACATGATGTAAGTTGACTACAGGCATGAAGACGGCTATGTTAAGGCTTGTTGAAGGTGCTCTAATTTGACTAGTCCCTCTGATATTATGATAAAGGAAGAAGTGATGGAATAAAGTTAAATTTAAGAAACTTAATAAACAAGTTGTCTTTTTTATTGTAGTTAAATATCTTAATCACTAAAGAATAACACATATATCCCACAATGCGTCCAAAGTGAAACTGTAAATAGAGCCTGATATTGAGGTATTAAAGTGAAAGCTCTGTCTCTCTGTTTTTTTTGCAGGAAAATCTGTAGGAATTGTAAGTGCGGTCTTGCAGAACATGATGTGTCAATGAACTCAGAGGAGAACAAGAAGGTTGGCAAGCTGTTTGAAGACACCAAGTACACGGGGCTCATAGCCAAACTAAAGACAGACGGCATTCCCAGGTACGATGGCAACATGGTGACCATCACTCTGCCCAGCCCTGTCACTGCTTACACAGTGCCCCCCATGGCCTCCTCTACGATTGTACCCCCCTCCCCCACTGCTGGATCCGTCCAGCCTGCTGTGAGCTCTGCAGGGTCGGTGCCCATCAGCTCTCCAACACAGTTTCAGGGGAAGCCTCAGGTTCAGCCCACACAAGTCACTGTCACTCCAGTCAAGGCTAACAAGGTACCAATCACTGCCAATGCTACAGGAGCCAATGTGGTCCCAGTCCCCAAAGATGTTCCAATGAAATCAGTCACCTATGAGTGGGCCCCACCAGTGGCTAACAAGCATGTGGTAAGACTGTCATTAATGAGCTCTCCTTTGGTGCTCTCATATCCTAATAGTATTTCTGTTGGCCTTGTAAATAAACTGTTCCTACCTCAAACACAGTTAAGCATCTATAGCTCCGTTTTAAAATGATCTGCTGATTATTTATGCTGGGATAGAATGACCATCATGATTCACTCTGTTCTCATTGTGGGGCTCACGAGATGGAGATGGAGGGGTATGGAGGTCCAAAAGGTCCTTAAATCTCTATATTATATTTAAAATATTCCAAATTGTTTTACTGTATATTAATTTAAAATAAATAATGATTTTTAGGTTTTCAGATCTGACTGTTATTTTGGGGGCTTTACAAGATGAAAAGTCTGGGAACCCCTGGCTTACAGCGTATAAATTTAAAATGAAGTTCTTTTTACTAAGGTCTCTGGATTCTATATCAGTCTTAGATTTTATACATGTTGATTATTTTTTATTTTTGTCAGGATGCTTTTGGTTTTTCCTTAAATAAGTGCAGGAAATTTGTTTAAATATATTTTCATTATGCTCTATAAACTCTGTGTTTTCAATTGATTGGAAATGTTTCGTTGCTAAATTTGATGGAATGATTCTTACCCATTTTGTTTTGTTGTGGCCTTTGTTTAGTCTAGAGTTGTATCTGAAACAGCCATGTTGTGGTTATATGTGTGATAGTAGACGGAACAGTTTCTCACAAGTCTCTCTGATTCGTTGTTTTTAAATCTTTTATTTCTACCCAGCAGCTCTGTTCCTTACATCTCCTTCTTTAAATATGTTCAATTTAAAGTTTTAAATTCCTTCCCCTCCACCAGGCTGTACGTTATATCCAACTGCTTCCACCTGAAAAGCGCCCGGTCGCTGGGACAGAGGGGGCCGTCTACCGTCGGCAGCAGATGGATCGCCAGCTGCCAGAGCACGACCAGGACCCGTCCAAGTGCCACGAGCTGAGTCCTGCTGAGGTGAAGAAAATGCAGCAGTATGTCCGTAAATGCAAAGATGAGGCCTTGGGCGTCGGAGATGTCTTGCTGCCTGAAGAGATGGCTCAGTTTCAAGCAGGCGGACTGGGTGCAGCTGGAAGTACACCTGGGAGGTCTGGATTTGGTCCTGGAGCCGGTGCTGGTGGGGCAGGAACCATACCAGGAGCTGAAGTTGGTGGCGCCAACTCTGGACCAGATCCTGCCTTTTCTGGTGTCGGTGGATTTAGACCAACAGGATGGGGAGCTGGAGCTGGACCAACGTCCGGGTCTGGGACTTATCCGTCTGCTGGTGTCAGACCAGATGGAGGAGCCATGGGTACTTCTGCCACTGCTGGAGCCATCAACGCCGGACTTCCACAGAAGAACTTTGTAAGAACATGGTTTTTACTTTTGTCATACTCATCGACCTGCCATTTGATGGTTTATATGTTTGTTAAATGGTACTAACTCAACATTTCTGTCAAATACATAGTTTTATGATTTCCAAATGGAGAAATATTCCTGACAAAGAAACTGTAACAGAGCTTTTAGGTTAAAAAATGCTAATCGTATCAAAGTGCAAGTGCTTCAAGTTGTCTATATATTACAATACAAAAATATAGATTTTTAAAATCTGTAAGCTTATTTAAGATAAATGACATTTTGCCTGAATATCAAACAGATTATAAAAATGGACCATAATCCTCTTGGGTAAAGCTTAACAATATATTGATTTAAAACTATTACATTTTATCATGTCGTATCAATACATTTTTATCCTGAATTTGATTAATATATAACAACCCAAATGCTGAAGTATTCATGTTATTCAGCATTTATACTGTATGTCACAGCGACACAGTAGCAGCCCAAATAATTATCATTCAGACTGGAGTATTTTTAAAAGCAGAAAGGTTTCTGTGAGATGTTTCAAAAAACCTCAAGTAGGGTTATTTGAAGCCCAGGAAAAATCTTTAGTGATTCCTATTGCATGGAGTAAGGAGAAAAGCTTTCCCTTCAGTTACAATAGAAAAAAATGTGTCAAGGGGATTTTCAGATGCAGTTCTGTAATTGGTAGGAGGGTTAGATGTGTGTAGAGACAGAAAGATAATCTCTTAGCTGGATATCATGCAAAACAACGTCTGCCGTTAAATCACCATCAGCAATATCTCTTCACTTTTTTTGTACAAGAGAATACGGTTTTCATTCCCAGACTGGACACTAGGGGGAGCCATGACGCTACCTTTGATTCAGCCTTCACAGTTCTGTGATGAAAAGGAAGGTCATTAGAATGAAGAGAGGGACGGAAATGGGAAAATTTAAAGACTCCAAGATGTGATCCCAAAATAAAAAAATAAAGAAAATGTCACTAGAACAAATGTAGAACTCTGTTAAATGAAGAAACAACATGTTTAAATCTTCAGTTTTATAAAATTAATTTAAAATATGTAAAAGTAGTTTCTGCCAATCGTTTTTCGGGGATCACAAGCTGAAATGTTTTTTGAGCCCCTGCTCCAGAGAAGGGTTGTCCGGCAGCTATTAGCAGGTTTTGCTGGATTCTGTTTGGTCTGAGTATATTTCAAGAATGATACAAAGCTGACCCACTATAGAGGTCAGCTTTGTATCATTTGTCATATGGTGTGCCTTTTATGTAACAATCAGCAGTAATAAGAAAAGTAGAATGTAATTTCTTTCATGTTAAGATGTTGCTGACAAATTAGAATTTAATGGATAAATTATGAAGGCAACCTGATTCATGTTTGTTTAAATAAGTGATTTAGTTTTTTAACTTAAATTCTAATCATTTAAAAAAAACTTAAGTTTAGTAAAGCTTTGAATTGAACTTTCTGGGGGGGGGGAAATCTCTAAACTATTTAATGTCTTTGCTTTCACATTAACTGAATTGAAACAGATTCTCTACCTTCTCCTCTTCTTTTCAAGTCGTGCCATCACTGTAAGAAGCCGATGCTGTTGGGCGAGCCGGCCGTCTACGCCGAGCGCGCCGGTTACGACAAACTGTGGCACCCAGCATGCTTTGTGTGCTGCACCTGCAGTGAACTCCTGGTGGACATGATTTACTTCTGGAAGAAAGGCAAGATGTACTGCGGGCGTCATTATGGAGACAGCGAGAAGCCTCGATGCGGTGGATGTGATGAGGTGATACGAACTCCTTGCTATTGGTGTGAAACTGTAGCTTTATTTAAAGAAAAAGTTTCAGGAAACGGATACTTGTGTGTCCACAGTTGATCTTCAGTAATGAGTACACTCAGGCTGAGGGACAGAACTGGCATCTGAAGCATTTCTGCTGCTTCGACTGTGACTGTATTTTGGCTGGAGAGACGTATGTGATGGAGAAGGACAAGCCTATCTGCCAACCTTGCTACATGAAAAACTATGCTGTGGTGAGTTTTTGTTCCTGCCTTGCTGTAAGGAAAACAAGTTAATTTTAAGTTGAAGGACAAAAAATACAAAACAAGAGTACTTAGGTTCTACTCCCAGTTGTCAGAGGCGTTCAAAATCCACTTCAGAACAACATAAAATCCTTTCTTTTGTTGTTTGGGTTTTTTGGAGATATTATCTACATCAGACTTTTTTAACTAAATGGGGGCTTGAAATAAACTTGAGGTAACAGATTCTCAAAGTCTTTTTACAGTTTTGGAATGTTTTCAATCTCCAATTGTCTTTCTGACTGAAAGTCTGTTTTACAATCTTGTAACTCCTGTTATTTAACAATTAAGCATACTGCTTCACTAACTTCTCTAAATATTCAGTGTTAAATAATTTCTCATGGAGTTGAAATGGAACATAAAGGAAAATGTTTATTGAAAAAAGTAATTCTGCATCTTTCTTTTTCCTGTCCGAACAGAAGAGAGATTTTTTTTAAATGGGTTGAATAGAATAATCATATTAATAAACTGAATATAGTTGATTTAATGTTACTAGACAGAAGACTTGCTGGATTCTATTTGCTATAAAAAAGTTCCAGGTGGGAGATATAACTGCTTTATTTTTTTTTAAACATCTAGGGAGGCTTGAAATTTAAAGCCGTCTTTGTATGACTGTACAATGATAGCCGGTAGTTTCAAAAAGAAAACATACTATCACCATGAGTATGTGTGATCAAAATTTAGAAGTAACCTTACTAAACAAAAAGTACTCCAAAACAGTTGATAAAAGTTAAATGATAAACAGCAAATCTGTCTAAAATAAAATATGTTGTCAACATGATCGGAATCTGCAGCACTCAACTTTGTTGACATTATTGTATCTGGAAAATTTTCCCTAAAGCTGCTATGTTTTTGTAAATGCCTCCATATCTTTCTTCATTTGTGAACATTAGGATTAGCTCTTTGCACATGAAGATGTGACTAAATGTGATTATGTGAAATATTCAAGTAAGAGGGCTTGTTTTTGATTCCGTGTCATGATATCCTTCCTCTTACCAGAAATGCGCCACGTGCCAGAACTTGGTGGAGCCTGAGGCCCAGAGAGTTTCTTATGGCGAACACCACTGGCATGCCGAGCCGGACTGCTTCAAGTGCTCCGGTTGCACCAAGTGTTTGATCGGCCAGCGCTTCATGGCTGTGAAGAACTGCCTCTTCTGCTCCGTGGAATGCAAGAAGAAAATCATGGCATAGACTCCTGTCCCATTCTTTCTCCCACCCAGAGCAGAACGAACAACAATGGACATTGATGGGTTGTAGTTGTGTTAACATATTGAAGTGCCCGTTGCTCTTTAATATAGAAAGCTACTGGGTCAATTTCTTGCACTGATTTATTTTACAGTTTCTACTTTTTCTTAAAATCCTTCCCATATTTTGACATCATTCCACTAAACTACAAGCTGTTTCTTACATCTGTCTGATTTCACATGATCGAACTCCTCTAAACATTAACATTAACTAAACTGATGTAAGAATTTAGACAAAAGCAGTTTGCAAGAATATGGTGATCTGGATTTAAGTATTGCTAAAGCCCTGCATCTTTTCCACTTGATAAAATACTATCTCCACATGTACCATGTGTTTTTCATGTCGTCTTTTGCACATGTTAATGTGGTTTACAAAAACAGTGCAGCGGATTTAACATCTGCCTACCACTATCTGCTCCACCCTGGCTGTAACACTCCACACCGTGCAGATGTTTATTCCTTTCCTTTTAGTTAATAAAAAAAAAAACTGACTAACCAAATATTTCATAACAAATGCACATCATTCTTGTGTTTTGTAACTGAAAGCAAACAGCCCTTACCTTAACAGTTTGATGAAATTCATCATTTTTCTTTAGTCACATATTGCGAATGGGCACTCTTAGACTATAGAGCAGTACCCTTTCATCCTCAGATGGCCTGCCACTCATTACGTTTGTTGAAAAATTAAATGGGACTTGATCAATCTCTACCTGATGCTGTTAAGTATTGGAAATGACATTTTCTTGGTCCCAGTATAAATGCAAGATACACATCATAGTACTGCCATATGGGACAAAATTTTACATCAGGGGTGCCCAATACGTAGCACGGCCACATCCAGCCTCCCGTTATTTTAAATGGGGTTTTTTTATTCGCATACCGGGCTAATTGATGCAGATTTAAATTTAAGCACGAATGTGCACTCTACGTTAGCTTTGTGTTAGCCACCTTAGCCAACTACAGTGTTGTGTAGCAAGTCTCTCTTAATGTTTTAGATTACATTTGAATTCAATTCAAATATACTTCATCCTAAAAGCACAAACTAAACATTAAACATTTTTAATAATATAAAATGTTTTCGTTTTTTTGTGTGGGTAGAACCCATAGGATTGGTCATCTTTTAAGTAGCTCGCAAGCTGGAAAAGTGTGGGCAGCCCAACCTTGGATATTTTTTTACAAGGTCGCTTCTCAACCTTTAGATCACCATAAAGTGTTTTTGGAGCGAACCAGTCTGCACCAACTTGGGAAACTGTGTCAAAGCTAGGAGAATTTTGACATTACTTTGCTACAAACAGTGGTAGCCATGCTGGTGATGCAGGGGGGGGGGGGGAGTCCTGAAGTTGAATGTGTTTTTGTCACAAGGTGGAAACTGTACAATTCAAGGAAGCTCCATCTCTCATGAGGCTATTGTCTTAAACTGCAGTCACTGTAAAGCTACTCTGCCATTTCCCCTCTTTCAACCACGGCTCTGCCAGAGTTGATGGGAGCAAGTTGCCTGAGCAGCTCAGAGTTCAGTCAGTCATCATTCCTCCCTTGGTCCCGCCTTGATGTCACTGGAAATCCAAGCGTCACACTGTTTTAATCTAACAAAGAGAGCAGATTTTATTTTAGTTGAACTTTAGGAAAACTAGAATATTGGAAGAGGTTCTGTGATATGCATGTTATTTGTTTAATATTTGAATGTCGATCTGCTGCAGTTCATTGTGGCCATTTGCATTGTGACCAATTTTTTTATGGAATTTGCATCTCAGTCTTCTTTATTCAACAAACTGAAACAAGCTTTATAACTTGCTTATGTTAAGATAGGTTGTCTAAAATAAAGTAACATGGAAACACCACCTTTTAAACAAAACAGTTAAATAGATGTTTTTTGTTTATTTGTTTATTTATATTTTTTTTTTTTGCTTCAGTTAACTCAGAATTTAAGTCATACCAGCATAAAGGCAACGCAGCATCACTGGAGACCCTACCCAGTTAGTCAGACTCATGTGAAGGGATGAGCTTAATCTGGAACAGATTTGACTAAATTTCTTGGAATTAGATTTTCTGTCTCCTGAACAACAATAATGAGGCGAACGTCCTCCATAATTTTGTACATGAATTACAGCACAGATAACTGACAACAATGAACCTAACATTTGCCAGAGTTCCGCCTGATGTTGCCGAAGTCCCAATTTTTGCAACACAGTCAAGGGAACATGTAGATTCAGGTAAGTAAAAAGTCAAATTGAGAGCAGCTGCTGAATTTATGTTGAGTGTCATTACAGGGACCTGCTGCAGGGCATGCAGGAAGCTACTGAAGAGGTTTTCCTTCCTTTTCTTTGTTCTAAAGATTTACTAAATCATGCAAACACTCATATGGGTCTCCTTAATTTCTGGCTGGTGTATGGAGCCTACAGTAACCGTACCAGGTAAAATCTAAGTGAAGTAGATTCACTTTTGCTGTTACTTTTCTACAGTACTAAGATTCCAAACTCTCTTGGATAGATGAACATAGAAATGGACCTTCTTGCTGTATGGCTACAGTATCAATAACTGCACCAGTCTGCAGCAAGAGATGGTGTTGTGAGTTGCTTCCATACATATATTCATACATTCCATCATTTAACTGTATTTAAATCTTCTAGAAGTGGAGATTAAGTTTTCATGCTTGAATGTAGTTGTGCTGAAATTTGGGGTTGTAAATGTATGTATAAAATAGAAATCTAACCCAACTTTAACTTCGACTGAGAGAAAGTGTTTCAGGAACTGAAAGCTGTTTTAACTATTTAAATTTTAACTTTTGGCAGCTAAGAAAGATTTGTTGGCACTGACAGAGAGGATGTTCTGCTACAGAAATGACACTTTGACATTGCACTGAAATCACCCAATACCTTCTACATAATAATTTTGTAGTTGGACAAGGAGTCGAGATAAAGCTGTTACAAGCTGTTTCCCAAATCAGCCATGCCACCACCACAAAAAAATAAAATAAAAATAATAATAATCATTTGAACTTATCTTTTGAAACACTAAACATTTCTAGCGGCGTTATAATATCATCAGCCATTGCTGTTGATTAATCTCTCGTTTGGAAAATAAAATATTTAGTTTTAGTTTAGATAAAGATCTTGGGGTGACCACAATGTATTCAATGTGTTAGAAAATAAGTTAAAACTTCCCACACAGAGCAACATTGTTGCTTTATCTTCTCATCTGCTTTTACCCATTACAGCCATTCCCCTTTTTCCTACCATTTATCATCCCCTCTCCTCCTGTGCACATTCACACACACATAACCACAGTAGATCAACTTACATGGAGATAATTTTCTTATTTCTGGCCTTTTTCCCATTAAGCAGCTCTGTCATGTATTGTTTGGGTTTCCCTGTGGTTCTCTTGAATTTGTCACATTTCTGCTGATAAGTTACCCAACTGTAGGCATCATTATGGAGTGTATTAGGCGCTTTTTCTTCCAATAATAATGTCACATCTGAGGAATTCATCATCTTTCAAATTTAATTCAAATTCTTTATTCATACCAAAGGGAATATCAAATGTTGTTCTTGCTTGCATTATGTTTTTCATAGATTTGTTGTTGATGCTGAGATTGGTGGGCAGGAATCTTCTGTAGCAGTCTGTGTTACTGCCTGTGAAGACACTGTTGTTGTGTGTGTATATATATATATATA
>JAVLVB010000536.1:435394-445541 GCA_032876305.1 Orestias chungarensis
GTATAGATATTTCTAAAGAAATAACCAAAATAATTATATATGTGTGTAAATTAATGTTAATAAATATTTTCTCCCCTTTTCCAAAAACAGCAAAACTACAGGTGTACTTGGGTTATGAAGGAGGAGGATGAGAAACGCACCAACATTGACATGTCTAGCATTTTTACTTCTCAAGCATTACAGCTTTCAATTTTTTGGTCCCCTTATTAAAAAATGTATTGAAAAAGATATGGAGATATATAAGATTTGGAGATGAGAAAAAAAGTGATGGGATACATAAAAAAATCCACACAGACAACAGAAACCAACCGTAACTTAGTAGCTAAACCGAAAGGAATTAATCTCTGTGGTACCTTTTAAATCTAATAAATTAACAAGAAAGTAATCAGAACGAAAAAAGAACTACAAAACTTAAACAATTGGGGTTCAAAGCAACAATCACTTTAGGCTACTTGCTGCAACAACATAGCTTTAAAAGTAGCTTTTCAGGACGTTTAGAACCCTCCATAGGCTGGACCAGGGAAATGGTGAGGGGCCACATTTGTTTTTCAGTGACTGAAGTGGCCATTTATTGGGACCGTGTATAATAACGTATCATAACAATATAACTTATGTACAACATTTATAACTTAACATTTCCTTTTTATTAAAAACTAAAATATATCTTAAAATAAAAATGTAATTTTAATTTGGACATATATTAAAATAAATAACTTAATAAAACCAAATATAACCCTGTTCAAGATCCAAAAAAATAATAAAAAATAGCCTTCAGGCAGCCCATTTCTTGTGCTTTGTTTAACAAACTATGCATCTCAATAACTATTTCAAATTTCTCACAGGCCCCCTTTAATGGGAGAAATGGCCTCTTGTTTCTTTAGCCAATGTTTAAAACCTGGGCTTAAATGGTGTGATTGCCAGGGAGACACACTGATGCATGTGCTCGTTGGTTAGGCGACTCCGGTGCAGATTTTTAAATATGTTCATATTTGAGAACGCAGATTCACATCTGTATGTGGAGCCGAACATTGTAAGGATGTGCACTTTCTGTCCACTCTGGTTGGAACTAGCGGTTTTTGCTGTCCAGTTATCTTTTTGGAGCAAATTTCGAGCATGCCATTACTGCTCTGGTCGGTAAACGTGTGGCTGCTGCTGAGAGTGACGGTCTCAGTTGGGAGGGCTGTAGTGCTATCTGTTTATCGTTGCCATGGAGGTAACCCCCAGCCTCGTACTGAGATTGCAGCACGCGATTTCAAAACAAGAGCGCGCAATTGAATTTTTTATTTTTTTTTATTTAAAAAAACTTTTCAAAACAGCTCGTGGGCCATTAATAGATACCCAAAGGGCCACAAAAGGCCCGCAGGCCACTATTTGAGTACAGGGGGGCTAAACAAATTAAATGCTTGTCAACCTTATGCCTTGTTGAGGAGCTGTATAATTTCATGAGTTTTTTTGAATTATTGAATAATTTTAGCTCTGTCGGTTTTAATATATAGTAGTGCAAGGTGTACCACAAACTGCTCAAGGTGTTTTAAACACTTTAAGAACTGTTTGTGTACTCTGTCATGATTGTGTTACAGAAACAGCACCATTTAAGGTTGAAGCATCTTGGAGTTGCCTTGCTACTTTTGTTCCTTTTTTTTATTGTTTTTAAAAACTTAAATTCTTTTTTCTGGCACACAATGTATGTTTTTTGTTGGGGAAAACTATTATCTCAAAGTTTGGAAAATGTTTAGGTGGAAGATTTTGATTGTCTCCTTCTAAGTTCTGAAGTTATATTGGCTGGTACAGACCACCCACAGCTGTCAGCATCTACAACTTTTTAAATAAACTTTGATAATATAAGTTAAAAAAAATGTTCCAATGAAAAGTTCTTTACTAATAATTAGATAAAGCTTTTAATATTTTCTTTTTTTTTTGCATGCAAAATCTCGCTCTTAAACTCAGGAAAACCTCTGTACGTTCACCCTCTCCGCTGAGATCTTTCTAAAAATTAACTGGGACCTGTTTGGGCCTTAATACAGAATTGTAACCGATACGTAACCTAAATGTTTTGCCTAATAAGATCTGGGTTATTTGAAAAAGCATGTTCGCTGCTGAACACCACCATCTTATTTTCCGACATTATGAGGAAAGACATTTCAGGTTTTTTTTCTCAGTAGGCTACTGGTGAGGAGCAACCCTTTAAACATAGCAGACTTATGTTACATAAACAGATTTATAGTGACATCAAACAGCCCAAGGGAAGGTGGTGGTTAACTGTAATCCAGTTTTGGATAACAAAAGTGTAAGTGAAAGAAGATGTCCAATAACGCGTATTGCTTTGAAAGTAGCAGCTGGCAAACTTTGCTTTAGTTTGGCATGATGGAAATGCTTTCAGTTTACATATCTAAGTTATGACCTCTATTCTCTGTAATATTTTTTGCAGTTTAACATAAGAGTTAATTCTTTTTATGTTGTTTTAAACATCAGTTATGAGTTATAAATCAAGTATTTTAGATTTGATTCTTGACCTTGATGACCTGTTAGATTTAATGGAAGAAGCAGAATATTCTGAGGTACAACACATAAGTTTTAGTTTATCATAGTAAGCTTCACCGTTTCCCCAAATAAAGGAAGTCTTCGTTTGAAAACTGCTTTTTGTAGTTTCGAATAAAAATAATCTAAAAAGTTTAACTAAAATCTAAAAACACAAGAAATTTGTTAGATAATTGGTTTTACAGTATTGTAGCTAAACCATCACAAAAGTTGAGTATATACAGATAAACAGCAAAATGACAACACTATACACATCTTTTATTTAGCATTTTACAAAAAGGTAAATTGGTTTTCAGAAACAAAGCCTGAACTGACACTTTATGTGAAGCCCAGACAAATGTCTTAGAAGTTTCCAGTTCCTTCCATTGTTAACCCCATTTCTCCTCCTCCTCCTCCTTTCTCAACTGCGGACTGGAAAATGTTGAAACCGGATTCTCAGAGGTATTTAGCTTCCAACTCAAGGTTACAGAATGGCATGATGACATGTTACTTCATCTGAATTAAAGGGTACACTGAAAATTATGATTTAAAAACCTTTGAAGGTATTTAATGCCTGGGTATTATGGAACTATCTTCCAATTACAACAAAAGAAAAATGGTTCATCCAAGTTTTAATTTGCATGTATCCATTTTATTCTTACAATAAATGTCAATGTGAAATATTTAATTTACTGTAACCAAACACCTGCAGTTTTACTAAATTGCACCATTTTTTTGTGTCCATAACTGCTACCAAAAAGCTGCTTTAACAACCGATTTTGGTTTACAGAACAAATATTTAATTTTAATTAAATACCACAACCTTATAAAACCTCTTTTCTGTCGCTTTTTTATTGTTTTTTGTTTGTGCTCCTGACAACGGTTTTGTTAGAGGATTGGAAGTGTAAAACCAAGATAAGCTTAGATTTTCCTTAAGGCTTCCTACTGTAACAACTGACACAAAGATAATGTTTCTGCATTGGTTTACTTAATGACACCCATGCAATGTTTATAGGAATATTTTTTTTTTCTTGTTTGTTTGTTTTGTTGTTTGTTGGGGGGGGCAAGACAGCAGGTCTAGGACAATGATAAATTATGATGACTATTTTGGTTATATCGTCAGATGTGGGGAGTCTGGGGACAATATCTGTGGCAATATGGAACCAGGGGCATTTTTGTATGTCGAAAGGTTGCAAGAGTCTGGTAGGTGGCTGATTGGCAGGTTTGTTTAAGCTACCGTGGGACAGGCTAGGACATGATGGCCACCAGAACTTATGGTTGACGTGGGCTAATGTGGGACTGGTACCTGGATGACAGGAAAACTTAGATTTTAACTTCAAGGCCAAAGCTAAATAGGCTACATATATATAGGCTACATATTTACTCTGTGTAGGCTGAATGTGTGCAGCCTCAATTACCTTTGGGGGTCTCTGGACATCATACTGTGTTTAAACTTTAAACACAAAATTTTGGTAAAAAGATTATTTTAAACCTAAAAAAAATATATATTAAACCTAAAAGAATATTTGTGCCAGTGACTTGTGTGTGCATGTTTTTTTTCTAACTTACTTGCATCTTCTTCCCACTAGCACTGTAGTGAGAAGAAGAAGCAATGATTCGGTCTCCCAACGGTTTAAAAGGAAGAGGAAAGGCAGCAGTCCATTGCTTTTTCTTCTCACTAGCTCTGTTTGCTAGCTATAGTTTGCTAGCCATAGTTTCCCAAGGGGCAAGTGGGGGCAAGTGTTAACCAAAATTAACCAATCGTCTTTCCCTCCAAACATGCTGCTGGCCTTAGTGCCCTCTAAATGGCCTGTCTCTCTGATAGCCGCACAGTTGTTGTTTTTTACAAGTGACGCAGGCCAGCAGGCCAATCCAAGGCCCGTGCTTTGGGAATACTCCCAGTTCTTGCTAAGGCCAGTCTGGGCCTGCATTACTGCATAACAGAGATGAATTGTGGGCAAGTGGGCTTCAGAAATTAGGTTTATGGTGCACTCATAGGGTCTATGGGAAGGGAGAGAACATGTTTGGGGTTTACTAAAAAAAAATGTTCAGGTTAAATACTCTCCTGGGATGTGGCCTAGGCCTGGGGTTTCAACAACTGGCACAGCCACATGTGGGGATGGGCATGGAGGAATGACAGACTACAGACAGATGAGAGACAGTTAATGGAATAAAGCTTCAATTGTACAATCAGACCAGTTTTTAAATTGGAGGGCTGACGACAAAGACAAACTGTCAAACAACGCCCCAGTTTCCTCAGAGTAGCCATAGTTCGTTAGCTGCCTCGGAGGCCAGCTCTCCTTGTTGTCCTTCACCAGGATAGATGTGATGTTATGTTGATTCGCGTTTCCCCGTTAGATACGGGTTCCCCCCCTTCTATTTGCAGCGCAAGTGTCAAACTTTACAGACCCTTGTGCCGAGCTCACTGCCAATGCGCTAGGTTTCCCCCTCAGGGAATCTTAATGAAAGCTCCAACACAGGATTTATTGTGAAGTTTTCCCTATTGTGCAAGTGATACATTTGAATTTTGCCCTAGGTCAATGAGTATTATTGTTTAATCAGGTTCCACATGCGAATACAACTTTTATTTAAAAAGGTATTATTTAACAAGAGGCACGTAAATATGACAATCTTCCATCTCACTCAAGGTGTCACAGAAGTTACCAAAAATACCACTAAGCATTATGGGACACAAAAGGAAGGAGGAAGTAATAACAAGAAACCAAAAACCATTACACATTGAAACATAGGTTGTATAATAATAATAATATATTCAATAATATTATTATAAGAACATTTATATAACTATTATATTATTATCTATGTAATATACTTATAAATACACACTTATGTGTTTTTAAATACAACAAACTTCCATCTCACTCATGGTGTCACAGAGGTTACCAAAAATGCTGCTAAGCATATTATTATCAGCCATGGTGGCATCATAGTATGTCCCCATCGTGCAAAAATGACTGACAGGCTTTTGGTAAATTTCATCTTTTAGAGTCCTGAACAAAAACGCTACACCCTGTTTATGTTAAGTTTATGTATTTCTTGTACCTCCCCGGACAGGACAGAAACTGCAGTGGAAGTAGTTATAGTAATAAAAAATGCAATAGAAATACAACATCAGCACTTTTAAGTAATTAATTACATTGGCATTTTTTTCTTTTGTTTCCTATTGTTTGAAGGATGTTCTTACAAAATGTTTTGATAAATAAATATTAATGAAATTATCTGTATAAATATAATGTGTTGTTGAAAGGACTAGAAAGGACTTGAAACTCAAACGGTACGATTTGGGACTTGACTTGAGACTTGTCGGGCAGGATTTGGGACTTGACTCTGGACTTGCTTGTCTTGACTTGGGACTTGACTCGGGACTTGAGAGCAAAGACTTGGGACTTACTTGGGACTTCCAAAATAATGACTTGGTCCCACCTCTGCTAGAAGGCATTGTGTGACAATGGATTGGGCATTGAGTATGTTTGCTTTTTAAATCTATGTAATGACCAATACAAAGGACCTGGGCATTCAACCAGACACAACACTGAAACTTTAACAGATTTATTGAAACAGAGCGGTGACTGAGCAGAAACTATATTAAAGCAGGCTCTGGAAACACTGAGAGACAGAGGGCTGGTTTGTGACTGAATTTGATTGATCAGGAAAAATGATCAACTGGGATAAATACACTAACCTTTTTCAGAATCCTAGCTGATAGGTGGAAATTGAATTTTGACTCCTCGGTTAAGCTCATGTTTGAGCGTAGTACTTCAGTGGCATCACTGGAAGCTTGGCTTTCTTTAAAAGCGAAAAAGCTGAATCAACCCAGAGCGTACCAGCTTGGCCTGGACGTGGTTTCCATGGGGGCGAACAGAGATTGGTGGTCCATGGGGGAAAACAGGGTCAGAATTGTGAGATCAGATCTGAATAGACAAACCAGTGGACAAGGCAGGAGACAGGAATCTGGGGGCAGAAACAAGATCAGCGCACAGAAGGAAGAAATGAGGAAACGATGAGGCAGAAACAAGGTCTTGATCAGTCAGGCTGGCAATGGTTAAGTGCTGGACATCTACTTGGAGAAAGCTTTCAATTGTCTGGCAGCTAGACTGGGGAAGATTGTTAGTTTACATTAGCCAGGTGAAAAGGTGGAAACTGAGTGCAGACAAGTGAATATGGTCAGAGCAGAAATTACAGGGGTTATGACAGCAAAATGCTACAATAAATAGAGTCATTATTTAAGAACAAGGAGAGCAGGGAGCTTGAAACAAGGATGTTTGTCATTACAGGATTTATCTGTTCGTCTCCTCCCGGTTACTGATGAACCCTCTCAGGGTATTTCCCCTTGGGGGAAATGGGACAAAAAATATGAGGTCAAGTCATTTAAGGACAGCGCCATGGTTGAAGCTTTTTCACCCACCTGCACAGGAAACTCTCAGGAGAACGGTAATCAGATAAATTTGGTTTATTAAACGGAGATCATAAATAAACCCAGATTTTCTCAGGAGCAGGAACAACAGGAATAACTTGGGGGACCGGGAGCACTGAATGGATGGGTAGTGATTATTAGTACTGAGTAAGTGGATCTTACTTGAGAACAAGGAGAAAACCACTAGCGGGAGGTGAGTGGGTCTGAGGTTGGGGGTTCAGGTGAGATGTGAAACTCAGAGGCTGAGGCTTGACACGGATGAAAGAAGGCTGCTGGTATGCTACGGTGGACAGATTGTCCAGAGCAATGCTGAAGGTGTTTGTTGTTGGAGGAGCGGTTGTTAAGCGAGTTGTGAAGATTATGGGTTCCAGAATGTTCACTGAGTAGTCTGAGTATAGATTTTTCGAGAGAAGTTTGACGTGAGTTGAGCACACAGAGAGTTGTAAGGGACACACAATAAAATATTTTAAGAAGCAATGATTAGCACACCAGGAGAAGGCACTGAGGAGACTGTGTTACCATAAATAACTAGCACTCAAGCAGAATGTGACTGGTGAGCTGCTACTCTAATCCAGCAGCGCTAATAAGTTGCACTTGTGTGCACACAGTTGCAGGGGCAGCACCCTAGCCTGGCAGGCAGTCTCATCCTAACTACAACCCTATTTCCTATCAGACAGGACTAAACTTTTTATGTGGACCTGAGTTTCCAATCTTATTTTTTCATGCACCACCTTGTTAACTTTGTTTAGATAGCCCCCCAGCCAGATATGTGAAAAAAGTCTAACACATTCTGTCTATATAGGGCACATAGTTTATTGAAATTATAATACCAAAGTCAAAACATGTAAAAGGTCTATGAGCTCTCCTTCCTATAGAAGTATGGAAAACAATAAGACACGAAGAACAAGGACAAACAGGCTCACACTTTGAAAAAAACAGGAACTGATGGAACGGGGTCGATTTTATAAGTGGACCGGAGGTTGACATCCATTTTATAAACGGACTGAGCTCGGACCAACTCCACCGGAATTCCCCAAAGGGTAAGCCCACCTGGTGACTTCACGGTCACAGCCACGCATAAATAGCGGATTTTCCTCTCCATCTTGTTCTTTCCACGGGTCGTTCACCCTGAGTAACGACTTAAAGGGGACACTCTCCTTTAAATCTGCTGGGCAGTAAAAGCTACAACCTCCAAGTTTGACGTCTGCTTACCCGTAAGCTTACAATCATTTTGTTTCTCCCTGACGAGAAGAAAAACACCTTTAAACCTTCGAAGGAATCTAGAAGTCAGCGTTTGTGCAACCGCAAACAGATTCACTGTGAGACGAATTCATGTTTTTTAAAAACCCAACATATCGGTGCTGCCCGTGTGAGGGATATACAAAACAAACAAAGGTAGTTTCAAAGGAGATCAAAACTCTTAAAGCTTACTTTGCCAAGTGTAGATATGCACTCCTACTCTTGTGTCAAAAAATCCTTAAGCTGGTGCTGTTTGAATCACAGTTTGGAGTGATATGTCAGTTGTCAGGTCAATCAGCTGTTCTCCTTCTGAAATGGTAGAGCTGATAAAGGAATGAGACTGGATGTAAGTCTCATTCCCATATTTGTCTAGTTTTATTCTCAAGGATGTTGTTGTCATTCAAGAATACATGCAATGTAGGTAAACACAGAATCATGTTCTCACTCACACTGCATGCCCAGAATTACAGCTTTTGATCACGAGCTGTATTTCATCTTGTGTCTCGAAAATGATAACACTGACTCCTTCCAGCCCCCAATGCAGTTAATTTATAACCGAAAAATATGTCAGCCAAGTAGGTGACCTTTGCGTAAACATCACATCATACCGGCTGTAGAACTGTATGATGTTACCCACTCTCAAACAAGACCGACTCAGCTCACTTTGTCTCCTAGTTTTTAAAGCCCTAGCCGATGACTGACAGTGCCAGATTTTTTGAAATAATTTACTGTGAGGGAATATCCTTCTTTGCCTTCCTACTTGATCACGTCTTGTTTCCTGGTTGCCCCATAACATAACTGGATTTTGTTGCCTGCACTTGTTATTCTGTACATGACCCTGCTTCTGCCTCAAACCTTACCCCACTTAATGTGTTTGCCTAAATCTGCCTCCATTGTTCCGTTGTATGCACATCGAATAAAGCCTCATCCCTGGATTTGTTTGCCTGTGAATGTTACTAAATTACCATACCTGTTTCCTGGATCTGACCACTGAGACCTGCCTAACCCAAAGTTACATAAAGTAATCAAGTAATATCCAGCCGTTGCTGTCACTGTGAAGCAGATCAGCTATGTTATTGCCCTGCCATCAACTCCACCTAAGGAACTCAGCGATTGGATTAACAAGTCTCCCCAGAATTCTAAAAATGTTAGTGGCTTTTGCTCTGAGTTATCTTTATTCATTGAACTTATACCAGCCACTAACCTATCTTTCCCCAGCTGGCGTTTTGCAGGTATTTAGATGTTTTATTTCAAATGAATCCTTTAATAGTTACCTGTTGTATCTGGTTGAATTATCGTAACCTCATTCTCTCTGGTCATAACAGTCTTCAAAGAATTGCTGGACTTCATATCACTGTTCAAAAAACCTTGGTAACACATTGCTTCGTAACAACCCCAGTGTGCAAGACAAGCGGAGTCCTCGCACTACCCATTTCACTGCACGATGCTGTGAACAGCCTTAGATTTACCATTGCTTTTTCAAAACTGATGTGTCCTTACAAATCAATTGAGATAAGGAAGACCTATAATGAGGCATGAAGAATAGGAAACGGATGTTGTATGGTAATCGTTTGAAGGGATTGACCTGAACAACTGACTGCATGCTTTTTAGAAAATCTTATTGGCCAGTACAACAGTAGGTTGCCCTGGAGATTGAATGCAAACTTATGTAGACATCATTGCTGACAAAGGGGAAATAGGTTTTAAAGTTTGTGAAGACAATATTTTGAACAAATATAAAATGATCTTTTGTCAACTATCAATTAAAAGGTAAATAATGTTCAGAAAAGACTTTCCTACAATTTAATAATTTTCCTCATTAATGCTGTGAGTAGAAATCCTGTTACTACATCTATGTGTGTGATGTGTGTGCGTGTGTATGCCTGTGTGTGTGTACTCTGTACTCTGTTGTGTTTTTTCAAACAGGCAATGATTGTACACTCCACACATGCCGGA
>JAVLVB010000536.1:464100-475539 GCA_032876305.1 Orestias chungarensis
ATATATATATATATATATATATGTATGTATATATATAGCAGTTGTTCTAAAAACTAATATTCCTGTCCATTTTTTCAGGCTTGAAGGGGGACCTGAAAGGCAGAGATAACTCCTCTGTATTCATGTTTGGCTGCACAAAGAAAACAATCTTGCACTTCTTGATTGTTATTAATTGGCTTTAGCCTTTTCACATGTATTGCTTGTCGAGCATTTCATGGCTAATTTCCAGACATAGACAAAGACATGGACACACAAGTGAATACTGTTCCCTCTTCCTGCTCCCTCGTTATCTACCCTACACCACTTCCTGAGTGGAATGTTGAAGAAAGCCTGACTCTCTTTGGCACAATGCTGAAATGCCTGGCACCCAGTGGCATATTTGTGTGTTTCTGTTTTAAAGGGAAACATACTCAATAGGAGATGTAAGATTTCTGAGCTATGAGCTCTTCTGGGCTGCTCAACAAAGAGAAGCTGAGAGTCTAATGTCTAATATCTAACTAAAAATACAGACTGGAATAACAGTACTTGACGTAAACTGTATGCAAACAAGCATGTGCTATCTAAGAAAGTTGATATGTTATAGATTCTAAAATAATATTTATAACTGTTAAAGCTTTTCACGTTATATGTAATATAACGTTTGAAATATATACATAATAACTTACAAATGGTGTTTAAAGGGATAAACCTCACCACGCGGATGTCCTAAGGCACCTTAAGGCTCTGCATAGATAAAAGATCATGTTGCCGCTGTTGCTCAATCGTGATGATTGTCTCAATCAAACATCAGGAAGACTAGGCCATATCTAACTCAACATGTGACACGGCTTCTTGTACAGGCGTAAGTCATCTACTGGTTGCACCCCTGTTCACAGAACTTCACTGACTTTCCTTAGATAGTTGCCTCAAATTCAAATCACCAATGCTGCCAAACAGAGTCTATGACGCATCCGCATCCATCTACCTCAACACTCTCTTAAAGCCTAATGTCACTGCCTGCACACTCCGTGCCTCAAAGGAGCAGCAACTAATACGGCCAATGCCCCACGCAGGTCAATATAGGCTCTTTTCATCTGTGGTTCCAATCTGGTGGAAAGATCTTACAAGCACCATCAGAGCATCACATTCTCTGTCCACCTTCAAGAAAACTATCCATAAGGTAGTGGAACTTATAACTTACAAGTTGTAACTATACAGTCAACAATCTGTTTCCACTATTATTGGAAATGGATCAGTATACCCACTTCAACAACTTAAGCCAAATGTTCTATTGAAATTGAAAAGCTACAATATTGTCTTTCCCATCTGCATCGCCAGACTCCATTTATTGAGGAACGTGCCCCAGTAAAAATGAGCTTTGCCCCAGTCTAAATGCTACTATTAATTTTCAGCAACAATAAATATTTATCATGCATAATGCGTATTTGAGTTCAGGGAACATTCACACCAGTCAGTTTTATTACTTTTTAAACCAAATTACCTTATACTAACTGAACATTATTGCATGACTCCTATTGATGGATATCAGGAAATGCTTCACACAGACCAGAGACAGGGAAGCAGTACAAATAGATGAGAGAGAGGGAGCTAAGGTCTGGTGATAAATTAGCTATTTGAGATAGCCAGGTAAGTTAGTAACGTTACACTGCCATGTTGAAAAACGTACATATTTGTTGAAATAAATTAGCTCTTATACTTATCTCAATCAATGTCAATAGAAGTCAATTTGGTAGGAATGTAATAAGACACTGTAGACATCAGACATTTGTGTTTGGATGTGTATGAGCATGAGAGACGCGCTATATGCAGTAGGGCACCTGGTCTTTCCTCATTACCCGAAGCTCAATGTAGCTTAAGTAAAGTTAAGTAAACCCCTGACATCAAATTGCAATCTCACCGCACTAAGCTTCAACATGTCTGCTATCCAACATGGTCCAGAAGCACACTACGTGACATGATGGAGCCAATGAGGAGTATGAATTAAAATGATATTAATAATTGCATTAAACGATAACTAAGAAAACAGAAACTTGTGTTCGGAAAAAAACAGTATATATATATATATATATATATATATATATATATATATATATATATATATATATATATATATAAATAAATATATATATAAATATATATATATATAAATCGGCAAAAAGTTTTAGGATGGCTATAACAAATGTCTACACAAGACCACGCTATTGGGATTGTAGAACACACAGTGTGGCTAAGAACTTGGAGAATTCACCCGAGTAATGCACAAGGGTTGAGCGCCTCATTCCGTCTTTTCAGATCTATTCAGTGCTTTCCAAACAAATATTGAACATCTTCAACATGTTATCAGCTGTAGAAATAACCAAAAACTGCATTTTCAACTTTAGATTTTGTCTATAGGATATATGATGAATCTGTTCGGTGCGAACCATGGAATTCCTGCTTTGTATCATATGTATAAACCCTCATTGCTTCTTATAAATTATAGTTGTATTTGATTTGAGATTTCATTGGAGTGACTTTACCACCCACTGAGTCCTCAGAAATTTCAAATAACCAACAAAAACAATATTCTATGATTGAAGTAAAAACAACAAAGCAAAATTAATCTTACTACCAATTGGGGTGGAAAGTAAGCTGTTTTTGCATTATATCAATCGTAATATGATTTTTGACTTGTCTTTAAATTCAGAAAAAAACAAGATAAAAACAGATAAACACATAAGAGGTTCTGAATAAAATGATATGATGACAGCATGGACCTAGGAGAGTGTAATTCATTATGGGCTTACAAAAAAAAAAAAAAAAGAGAAAAAATATATTTGATGGTTAAGTTAAATACCATCAAAGTGTGTTGTGTTAGTTTTATATTTGGATTGCTTTCATTTTCTTGTTTATTTATAGTGATTTATATAAAAGAAGCGATATGCTTTGGAATTTTGGTATATAGTAAGGAAGTTTTTGAAAGAAGTCTCAGCAAACAGCCCTTTTTTAAGTCCTGACAGACTCTTAATAAAGTAGGTCTGTATTTCTGGCTATCTTTATAGTTATTGTACTGCTGGAAGCTGTGTTTTGGAGACTGACAGAATTTTTCCTATTTTTTAGCTTCCACATACTTCAAATTAACTTTTAACAGGGTCACTTTTTCTTCTCAAGAGAAACATCGAGAGAAGCAAGCCCAAAGCTTGATGCTCCCACCCACCACTAGGATGCCATTTTACAAGACTCGGTAGGTCTATTGTTAAGAAAGTTTGGTAATTGAACCAAACGAATGGTTGAAATCCCTTTTTCTTTTTTTTAGGTTTTAGGGTTGTTGATCAAAAGCAAGTGTGACATGAGAGCCAACAAGTTAAACTTTGAAAATAGGTATTTTACAAGTCTTTTAAATTGCCAAAATGTCTGCCAAGTATTACATGCTAACATGGTAACCACATAGAACCTTTTATAATTTTCAAGAGATGACAATTACATCTAGAAAGTCTAACATGTTCAAATAAAAGACCTGTAGAAACTCAGACTAATGAGGAATGCCATACGCTACTGACAACAAGTGTTTGATCTTTAAAATGGATGTCACATTAGGACACAGTCGCCAAACAACTTTATAAAAGCCTCAGGGCTAAATTTACACCATTTATGGGGAATTGCCTTCAGCTTGCATGAAACTGACAGATTGCATTTCTTGCTTAAGCTTGTTCTGGTCCCTTGAGCAGACTATTGTTAACCTTTCTTGAGAATACAACTGAATGTGGTTTTCCTTTATGGTTATAAATGAGGTGTAATTTGAGATGTAAAGTGAAGATATTTACTCTAAGATTAACCTTGATCACATACAAAAAGAATGTCAGAGACAATTTGCTATGCACTTTGTCCTGTACTACATTGAGAGTCAAAAAATAGTCGGTAAAAAGTTAGTGGAAAATGAATTACAGGGCACATTAGATGGAAAAAAATATGGTAAACTAGTTCCCGGGCCATGTCCTACATTGTGACCAATGACCAGACAACATATTCACACACGTGTGAGACAATCCAGAATACGCTCATCCCATTGATCGAGCCATGTGTTACTTATGGAAGAAATAGCGGAAGACAACAGAGTGAATGGAGTGGCACAGATGCAGACGCTGCTTTTGCGGTCGGTCCAGCTTCGCATAGAGATGCAACTAGTACTGCTTCGAGGAAAAAACTAAAGAGGATGCAGAAATATAGGGAGGAATGGAAAAAAGTAAATAGCTGGGTTTAAAAAGTGGGTGATAATAAATATAAAGCACACTGCATGGTGTGCCGGCGCACTTTTTCAGTAGCCCATCCTTGTTCAAACTTATTATCAATAAAAATTATAAGTGTCATGGTTTTATTTAAATCTGACCCACAAAACAGGAAGAACTCAGGAGGTCGAAGCAGGGTAAATATTTATTAACAAACAAAGGCAGGAGGCGTTCTCCGATTTGGAAGGGAAGGAGGACACCAGCGCGGGGAACCGGGACCTCTGAAGGAAACGGAGTGGTGAGTTATGATCTGAGGTGAGTGGAGGTGATAACTGAGAGGATCTTACTTTGTGGGGTAGATGTTGCCGCCAGGGAGAGGTGAGTTGAAACAAGGGCTGGCTTGGTGGATGTGATGGCGGCACGAGAAGGTGAACCAGGGGGGCGTGGGAGTCCGATGGAGGCTGAACTGTGCGCCAGAGGGCGGACAAGCAGCCCAGATGAGAATGATGGTAGAGACAAAGAGGTGGTTCCAGTCCTGGTTCTTTGTCTGATGAGTTATTGTATGTTGCAGATGGTTTGGAATCCAGAGATGGGCTGCTCGAAAGAAGAACCTGGGTTGAGAAAACACAAGATAATTTACTTGAGACATGGAGAGAGCACAAGTAAGCAAAAATATATCTAACACACAAAGAGATTAGAGAGTACGATGTTAAGGTAACAATCCAGCGGTGAGTGACTGGAGATCCGCCCCTCTTATGCTGCAGCAGATGATCAGGGGAATCAGCCACACCTGTGAGGAATCAGCAGATGTGGCAGGAGCAGCCAGCCCAGAATCACACCAACATAACCACCAGCAATACTATTTACTGACATCAACCCCCCGCCCCCCCTCAAGGTTCGCCACCCGGCGGGCCGGAAGACGTACAAGCCTCAACAATCCGTTGGACGTTATGCGCTGGGTGCCCATCGATTAGCCGGTGAAGGGGGCTCGGAAGGAGGGCACAAAGTGCTGGTATGAACTTGAGCTGAGAGACATGGAAAGCTGGATGGATCCGGAGGCTGGCAGGAAGACGGAGACGGACTGTGGTGGGGCTAATGATGGATTCAACAGGGAAGAGACCGATGTATCTTGGGAGTGCGATTGAGTGCTGTGATTGTTTCTCTCCAGATATTATGGCAACGGCGGATGTGGTGCTTCAGAGAGGTGACTGAGATATCTCTCTCTTCTGATGGGAACAAGGGTGGCTGGTACCCGGAAGAGATCTCAAACGGGGAAAAACGAGTGGCAGAAGAGACGTGAGAATTGTGTGCATACTCAACCCAGGGTAGATGCTGGTTCCAGTCGGACGGGTTGGATGAACGCAGACAGCGGAGGGTGAATTCTAGTTCTTGATTTAGACGCTCCATCTGACCGTTCGATTGGGGGTGGTAGCCAGAGATTAGACTAACCTTGGCCCCCAGTGCTGCACAGAAGTGTTTCTAAACTTGGGACACAAACCGGGGACCATGGTCAGACAGAACGTCTATGGTGATACATTGAAGCTTAAACGTTTGGCTGTTTGGAGGGCTGTTGGGGGTTTCTTGAGTGGAACAAGGTGACATACCTTGGAAAATCTGTATATTATAGGTAGGATGGTGGTAATACCTTGTGAGATGGGCAATCCGGTGACGAAATCAATGGCGATGTGAGACCAAGGACGTTTGGGAATCTGTAGTGGCTGAAGAAGTCCTGAAGGAGGTTGATTGTTGGGTTTATTTCGGGTACAGATGGAGCAGGCTTGAACATATTCTCTGACATCCTTGTGTATGTTGGGTCACCATAACTTGCGGAAAATAAAGGCGATGGTCCGACTGGAACCAGGATGACACGAGAACTTGGAGCTGTAAAACCAGTGGATAAACGGGACCGGACAGCAGAAGGGACGTAGATGGTGCGTTGAGGTGGAGGTCTGGGGTCGGGTTCCTGTTGGAGTGCTCTCGACTATCCCCTCGATCTACAAGGTTACCGAGACCACCACACAACTGGATGGGAGGATGGTAGTGGGTTCCTGTGGGGACTCATCAGTAGAGAACTGTCGGGAGAGAGCATCGGGTTTGGTGTTCTTCGACCCGGGTCTGTAAGAAATAGCTAAGTTAAAGTGTGAGAAAAAGAGTGACCAACGGGACTGACGTGCATTAAGTATCTAAGCAGATTGTAGGTATGAAGATTCTTGTGGTCTGTCTATACCAGCACCAGTTGTTCTGCAACCTCCAACCAATGACGCCACTCCTCCAGAGCGAGCTTAATGGCCAGCAGCTCCCTGTCCTCCACATCATAATTCCTCTCAGGAGGGGTGAGGCGACGGGAAAAGAAGGCACAGGGGTGGAGGAGTCCATCAGGTCCAGAACGTTGGGACAGCACAGCTCCGACCCCTGTATCAGAGGCGTCTACCTCTAGGACCAACTGTTTGTGTGGGTCAGGCTGTACCAAAATGGGTGCATATGCGAACATGTGTTTTGATTAGCTTAATGCGTTGTCGGCTGTGGATGTCCATTTGAATGTCTGTTTGATTGAAGTGAGGGCTGTTAGTGGTGCGCCAATGTTACTGTAGTTATTGATGAAAATCTTTGGAGCTGTCTGCGGTTTTCTGGGGTTTTCCAATCTGTAACTGCTCGTATCTTTGCGGGATCTGCATGTACCTGCCCTCAAAGATGAAACCAAGGTAGGTGATAGAGGATTGGTGAAACTCACACTTCTCTGCCTTGATGAATAAACTGTTCTGAAGGTGGCGTTGAAGGACTTGATGGAGGTGGTGTTTGTGTTCAGAGAGGGATCTGGAAAAAATGTAAATGTCATCAAGGTAAACAAAAAAAATATTCAGGAAGTCACAAAGAACATCATTGATCAGAGCCTGGAAGACGGAAGACCGAAGGGGCGACTCTCGTTCCTTACTGGAGATATAAAGTCTACTGGAAGGCAGATGAGTAACGGGCAGAAGGTTTATAGTGCAGTCATAGGGTCGATGTGGAGGTAGAGAACTTGCCTTGCTCTTGCTGAAGACAAACCTTAGGTCATGGTATTCATGTGGAACACTCTTCAGTTCTAGAGAGTGAATGGAGGGGTCCTCCTCAGGAGGCGGGCAGGAAGGAACGGCAGCTAGAAGACAAAAGGAATAACATTTTGGGGACCAGGCCTCGATTGTTGAAGTTTTCCAGTTTATCTGTGGGTTGTGACTAGGGATCTTGAAATGAGGGACTGCTCACAACCTGAGTCTAACAGAGCACTGAAGTGAAATTAATCTTTATTGAACTGGATAGTGACAGGGACTAAAAGGCAGGAACTGTTATGTGTATTAGGCACTGATGGAACCTCTTCTGGGAGCTCTTGGTGTGGACGAAGGGCACATGTAGCAATGAAATGATCTGGATTACCACAATATTAACATTGATGTAAATGCATCCTCCTCTGCCGTTCCTCAGGAGTTAGACGGGTCCGACCTAGCTGCATGGGTTTTGGATTAGGGGCTGGAGAGGTCCTCTGAGGAGGGGCTGTGCGAGGAGGAGAAGGTACTCGGAAGGGACTCAAAGGGAGGCTCACTGGTTGTGTACGTAGGGATCTTTATGGTTTCTATCCCTCAGACAACCATCTATTCTGATGGCCACAGCTATTAGGGCATTTAAGGTCTCAGACTCATGACACAAGACTAATTCATCCCTTATAGGATCGTCAAGAGCATGAAAAAATATGCTCTTTAATACACTAGATTCCCTGCTAATTTTTAGCCCCTAAGAGCCTTAAGTCATTTTGTACAAACGCCAACTGTTTACATTTATTTATTCCTTGAAAATAAATTAGACAGAACATGCCAGATTCCATTAAAATTTTACTGCGTTACCTTTGCAGTCCTGTACTGCAGGTTTGATGTATTCCTGTATTATTCTCTTCTTTCTCCCTTTAGGATTACTGTGTGAAATTCAAAATAACATTGTTACATTACCTTCAATCAGTGTATCATACGTAGCATCAGCATCTGATTTACTGTGTATCTTGGTTAATTCAGTTCAAACTGCTAGATGCCTCATTCACATTTTATTTTTTTAAAGTCTTTTTAAAACATTCTTTCAAAATACACAGAAAAATTGAATTGAAACCTTTGGTTTCCATTGATGTCATTAATCTCTGTCTCAGTGAAATAAAGTAAAATATAAGGCTGGTAGATATTAGAAAATGTTTTAATATCAACAATATTAGTAAACATTGCAATACCAAAATCAGGTGGATAATAATATGCTTTCCATGTGTTGTTGTCACTCTCAAATGGGCATCTAATTCAAAGCAGGTTTGAGTCAAATAATTTTAAAAAGTCATTTCACACACAAAGGTAGCTAAAAAAGAATAGCCACGCCAGGAGGGGTAAAGAAAATCGGGTCAGCCGGCCCACACGTGAGGTGCTACTTTTTTTTTCTCAGGGAGTTGGCAATCCTAGATATGTCACTCACCTACAACATTCAATTAAAACACAGATTACACAAGTACTATACATTGAGTGCTATATGCTTTCAGGTAGTAAAAAGTGCTTTTATAACTTTCAGGCCAAGAGATATTCTCGGAAAGCTTGATCTTCAAGTATTTCTTGAAGTTGGACAGAGAATCTGCTGCTCTGATAGTGCATATAAGATCGTCCCACCAGCATTGGGTGTGTTAATTGGCTCGCCTTGGAGGAACGGTGAGGGTGGGCAGTGACATAAGGTTTTAAGACGGTACTGGGAACTGATCCGTCATGCACTCTGTAGGATAGCATTAGTGATTTGAATTTGATGCGAGCGGCTAAGGGAAGTCAATGAAGTTTAGTGAACAAGGATGTGACGTCCTCGTTTTGGCCGGTTAGAAGCCGCTTTGGCTGGTTGAAAACCAAGTGGGCTGCAGCAGTCTTATTTCAACAAATAAACACTGATCAGAATTCTGTTGCACTTTTAACACCTCAGCTGGGGCTGATTTTAGGCAAGGCAAGGCAAGGCAAGTTTATTTGTATAGCACATTTTCGTGCACCAGACAATTCAAAGTGCTTTACATAGGAAAAAAGATCAGAAAATAAAACAATAAAATCAGCTTTGAATTTAAAAGAAATAAAATTAAAATAATAATAATAAAAATAGTAATAATATTCTCAGTTGCTATGTCAGTGTGAGTTTTCTTTCAGCCACTTCTCGAGTTGGCCACAGGGGGTCACCAGTGCTCCTCCTCTGCTGGAGCTCCTTCCACCCCAGGTGCGTCTGGTTGGCACTGATGAGCTGGGCCAGTATAAGAGGAGTGGTGGATCAGCTACTCCTCGCCTGAGTGTTTGTTTACTCCCGGTAAAACCTAGTCTCAGTGCCTATTCTAGTGTCTCTAGCCTTTTTGAATGCTTCCAGTTTTTGTCTCTAGTTGTTTCTCGTTTTTGTTGGATTTTGATTTGCTACTTTGTTTTTCCCACGCCTCTAACCACAGTTGTGTTTACCTCAGGTTTCCTTCACTCCAGAACTCACATCATCCTCAAGATCCTCTCTGGTTGCACTCGTCATCTGGTTCCCACTCCTCTTGGCTCAGCTCCGTCTGCCCGCTCCAGCATACCCCATTGGCTGCACTACCCCTCTGGACTACAGCCTCACCGACTCTGCTGAAAGAAACTCACCACTCACTCCTCCCTGGCGACAATAGTTCACTCTCTCCAAGTAAGATCGTTCCCTTCATTTTTCCTCAACCGATTGGTGTTTCCTCACCTTACCTGTCCTCACCTTCAGAGGCTCCCGGTCTCCCACGTCGTAGACGTTCTCAGCTCCCTTCCATTTACTGCCGCCCCGCTGTTTCCCGTCCCTCGCCTCTCGTTGCTGTTTCCCATTCTTCGCCGCTCGTTGCTGTTTGCCCGTAGCTGACCACCGCCAGATTCCCTTCTCCACCTCAATCTAAGTAAATCATTATAAATATCTCCTGAGAGTTCTCATTTCATGTGGGTCCGAAGCTTAAAAAATATGACAATATGCACAGTTAAATAACGCTGTTTAAATCCAGGCTGAGAAAACGGCAGAGTTGAAACCTGTCTCACCTCTTCAGGAAGACTGTTCCAGATTTTAGGAGCATAAAACTGGAATGAAGCCTCCCCTTTTTTGGTCCTGACTCTGGGCATCAGCAGGAGGCCACTACCTGAGGTTCTCAAAGTCCTGGCTGGTTCATATGGCTCTAACATGTCAGATATGTACTTCGGGGCTAAACCATGATGAGACTTGTACACAAGCAAGGCTGTTTTAAAGTCTATTCTTGAGTGACAGGAAGCCAGTGCAGAGACTTGAGCACTGGACTAATGTGGTCATATTTCCTGGTTTTGGTTAGACTTCGAGCAGCAGCATTCTGGATGTTCTGAAGCTATCTTAAGGCCCGTTTAGAAAGCCCAGTGAGCAGGCCGTTACAGTAGTCTAACCTGCTAGAGATAAAAGCATGGATAAGCACGGATGTCGTTTGTCACCTTGATCAGAGCTGTCTCAGTGCTGTGGTGGGGCCTAAAGCCTGACTGGAAAGCATCAAACACATTGTTAGACAGGAGAAAGTCACTCGACTCTTGGTATACAACCTTTCCATCACTTTTTCTAAGAATGGCAGGTTTTATATGGGCCGGTAGTTGTTCAGTACTGTGACATCCAGACAGCTCTTCTTTAGGAGAGGCTTAATGACAGCAGTTTTCAAGGCCTTTGGGAATATTCCAGTCTGAAGTGAGATATTGACTAACTGAGCGAGTTCTGGAAGCAAACTGCTCTGCACAGACTTTAGGAATCTAGTGGGTAACTCATCCAGGCAGCAAGTAGATGGACTCAGGCTGCAGATGATCTCTTCAACTGTTTTATCGGAGACAGGTGTGAAGTGTGTCAGCTCCATATGTCTAACTGGGGTTAGAGGAACTATGTCTGTCGTGGAAAAAATTGCATTTTTAATGCCTTGAACTTTATCATTAAAGAATACTGCAAACTCCAGACATTTGGATGTAGAAATCCATTCCAAGGGGATCGAGACTGGAAGGTTTGTTAATCTGCTTACTGTAGCAAACAGGACACGAGAGTTGTTTCTGCAGTTTTTGATGATTTCTGAAAAATAGCTCTCTCTGGTTCTATGCAAAGTCTGGTTGAACACACACAACTTTTCTTTGTAGATTTCAAAATTAACCTGGAGCTTTGACTTACGCCATTTCCGTTCGGCTCTCCGGCACTCCCTTTTCTGTGCCCTGAC
>JAVLVB010000537.1:11196-92329 GCA_032876305.1 Orestias chungarensis
CTCTTCACGGTCTGCACCAGGACGCATCATCTCTTCACGGTCTGCACCAGGACGCGTGGAAGGGCGTGAACTTGGCCACGCATCAGTAAAAGCGCCCAGTGCTCCGCGCAGCCGACATCTCGCTCGAGCCGATCCGATCCCTGCGCGGGGAAAGCATGGAGCTGAAGGCGGACCCGGAGGAGCTGGACTACCGGCGGCCGGCTCCCATCGAAGTGTTCGCCACCAGGTCCACGCTGCACGGCATCTCGCACATGTTCACGTACGAGCGCAAGTACGTGAAGCGCAGCCTGTGGATCGTGTTCTTCATGGCCTCCGTGGGCGTGCTGGTGATGGTGTGCGTGGACCGCGTGCAGTTCTACTTGGAGTACCCCCACGTGACCAAGCTGGACGAGGTGGCCGCGTCCATGATCGTGTTCCCCGCCGTCACCTTCTGCAACCTCAACTCGTTCCGCTTCAGCCAGGTGACCCCCAACGACCTGTACCACGCCGGGGACTTCCTTGCCTTGCTCAACGGCAGGTGCGTGTTGGTCTGATCCAAGCCAACCTGTTGGTTTTTCAGATGCTTTTACTTTGGGGCGTTTTTGTCCTGCAAAAGCTAAAATGTGGAGACATTTGAATGTTCATCTCATTACATTGATTTTGCTTTAGTGCTGAATTATAGACCATTAAATATTACCTGGTTTTCCGGTTGTGATTCAGATTATCACTCATGGAAAGTTGCCCACAAATCTCCAGCAAACCCATTACACCGATCTGAGGAAAGAAAACATTGTTATCTCCTGGAAAGGTCTTAGAAAACACATCTGCTCACTGGTATCACATAAGAAGCAGCTACTACTCTGAAGGAGTGCCTGTTGCCTTAAGAATCGTGTCCTCAGTAGATGAACTCAGATGGATATGAAGTGATCAAGAAGGCGTTATTGGTCCACTGTGTTATACTGAAGGAGTTTGTCTCCTAAAAGCATTTATGCTTCTGTTTTTGGACTCACACACTCACTCTCTGGTATCCTAACAGGAATCTGTGAACACAGAAGTGTGTTCTGCGTACTTGGATTTGAATCACGGATGAAGTCAGATATAGGGAAGAGAAAAAAAAGCGCTAGGCTGCTGTTTTGTGTTCCTTTAACTCCTTTTTTATGATGACAGTAAACTTTATATTTGATTTAGGAAATCAAGAACCTGGAGGAAGCTTGAAGATGTTCAGAATCCCACTTGTCAGAGTTTTCGTGCGAAGCTTCCACAGTCGACGTTGATTTGTCATCTGCTGGTGTTAGATGACGTGATTCCTTAAGTCTAAAGTTTGCATGCATGCCTCTTCTCTCCAGCTTTTTGGAGAAGCTGATTTATTTATTATTCAGCAGGACTCTCCATATACTCACATGCCAAATGGGCCATGGCCTGCTTAGATGACCACGAAAATACTTGGTTTTTGTGGTCAGCAAGCGATCATCCGTTAACCTCGGACATTATTTCTCTATATCACGAAATATATCGAGATATTTTTAAATAACCCCCAATGTCAGTTTCTTTTGTAAAATGGCACATGGCCTTCAAGGTTTTTTAGTTTTACTGAATTTTCAACCAATTGACCCAGAACAATCACAGAGCTTCTCTAAACCATTTTTATATGCTGGGAATTTTTAACAACAAACCAAACACAGATTCATAATACAAATAAAACCAATGAGAAACCCAATACCACATTTTTTGGAGGTAAAACTCAGAGAAATGCTTTAAAACATTTTTTTAAATAAAACAAAATAAAAAAATAATAATACATTTTTTTGAGGGGAAATCATTGCAATCCTACCAACATCTACTAATAATCAGATTATATTCTAAATAAAACAAGGGCAACTTTCCGACATGCTCCTCAGCTTTAAGGTGCAACTGATGACCAGAACTCTGCAGCTTGGTTCCGTACTTCAGTCTCGTTTCTTTGGTTCTTATCTCGTACAGGACGGCTTTGGCAAACGATGAAGTGAGTTTAATCCGCTTCACAGGTGGTTTATTAGATGTTTTCTTTGGTGTGCGGAGACACAATAACTTTTACTTCTCCTTTAATGGCGCGGGACTATTATCTATTTTCAGCGAGTCTAAACGTTAAATTAGACTCAGAAAGCTTAATATTTCAATGACAGTTTAAACCTGCTGGTTACGATACTTCGAGTGTATTTGATACATCGTCCAACCCTACATTAACCTATCGCTTATAGCCGATTATCCTCACAGAGTCGCTTGGGGTGCAAATGTCCAGTGGTCATTGTGTGAGAGGCAAGACGCCGAACATTTGGGACTGGATTGTTGTAATTCCTTAAAGTCTGTTGGGCGTTGTTGACAGTTGAGGGTCTAGATCACATATGTGAGACTCAAGGTCTGGGGGCCACGTCCGGCCCGCCATGTAAATGTATCCACTACAAATCCCATAATGCACCCCTTCAGCTGCTGGGCCGATCGCGCCTCGTTCATTTAGCTCATGCCTTAAACTTTGTGCATGTTCGGTGACACATAAACAACATTAGAGCAAAGAAACGGAAATATTTTAATTCTTAATGCGGAAATTTTACTTATATTTCCAGGTTTTGTTTTGCAGCATCTTCATATTTTGAATTTGTATTATTTTGACAGGATATATTTGATTGCGGTATTCATCAAAATAAGTGTAATAATTAGTCTAGTTCCATCTACTGGTTTGGAGCGATTTAAGCAAACGCTAATTTGATCAGATGTCGATGTTAAGCATGGCTGTAATAGACTCTATCTTCCTTTTTAGCAAAGTACCTATTTTTATTTAAAATAGCACAGCGTTATTGTAAAACCAAGGAAGTTATATTGAATTTTGCCTTTTCCATCATCTTTTTCTAATGCAATGCTACAAAACTGAGCGCTGGAGATGTTCTGGGTCATTAAGTTGCACGTGTTAATGCAACAGGGGGTTGCATTGAATCTGAAAACTAAGCATTTCTTCTTTTAACATAAAATCACTTGACAAACAAAGCTGCTGACATGTCTCTGGATCCCGTTTTCAGTCTCAAGCTGTACAAAATGTTACTTTTGTGTCAAACCCTTGTGACAGCATGGAAGCCAAAGTCAAGTCAGCTAAGACGTGTAGATTGTCTTGGGTGATGCCGTGTCTTCCACTCAAGTGCAAAGCACTGTTATGTTTGGCCTGTGTTTGTTTGTCACTTCAGCAGCACTGGGAGATGTGCGAAATAACATGGACAATACATGTAAAGCCTTTTAAAGCTGAACTGCTGCTCTTCTGACGCAGCCAAGGAAGATGGGGGGGTCATGCATGAAAGGTGGCCCTTGAAAGCCGGGGGACGGAAAATTAACGCTTCAGCATCTGCGTTTATAATGTATCGTGTTTTATTGGACACAAACCCTTTATGTGTCAGTTATCTAATATCTTCAACATGAAATATCCTCATAACATCAATTTGTTCAGAATTGACGAGTGTTTGATAAAAGTACATCATTCAGAAACCTTGGTCAGATAAGAGAGCGTAGCTGCATCTAAGTGCTCCATATAAGAACATTCTGCTGATTCAAATCATTTTATTATTTATGGCGCGCAACCATCCATTAGATTAATGATTACCGTGGATTTGAGCATCTCCTGCTGTCAGTGTAGAGGGATGTGCGTTATTCGCCGCTGCCATCCCCTCCCTCACACTTGTTGCTTTGATCAAACAGCATTTATTGCAGCCTTGACAAGCTCTCTGCTTCATGTTGAAAGTGTGGAGTTTGAATTTACCCCCCCCCCCCTTTTTTTTCCAGTGCCAACCCCTCTGATTCTGATCACAATACGAAAATAAAAAAATGAAATTCACATGTTAAAAAGCACTGGAGGTTATAATCTCTCTATATATAGAAAAATAAAATATAAATGTAAACCTGATGCATCTTCATCCAACCTTGAATGCATCACTTGACTTATGTTATGCGTATTGATCCACACAGTTCTGCAAGGCCCATATGTGCATTCTGGCTGACATATAAGCTATTTTCACTGGGAGTATTGGTTTTCTATGACCTCTACACATGCATGTATGTTACAAATGAGCCCGGCTGGAGAGTTGTATATTTTCCTATTTAACCTCACTGTGTAAGACCAACAACAATGATCATGTTTACTGTGTTTTCACTGTCAGTTCTAATGAAACGTCAGCAATGTATTCCTCAAACAAGAGAAAGAAATAAAAGGTTAAACTGTAGACATACGACATTAAAGTAGCTGCGTTTGGTACGAATGACTTTGATGAGCTGACTTTAGAGGGGGGGGACTACAAGCTGAGGCAATTAACTTGTGTCTCATAAGCTGTGTGATGAACACGTCTTTATCCCTGTGTAATTAGTGCTGTTTGTTAAGCTACAGAGTCATCCTTCTGATTAACACTCTCACATCTCCCATTGTTTTCTTGCCCTCTCTGCTCTTTTGTCTTTGAGGGGACTTGCATTTTAAGACACTTTTTGCTCCTCACGGAGAAATACGGGTAGTTTTCTGAAGGATTTTTGTTTGACTGTTAAAATGTAGACTGAGTTATAAGTATAGTGGCACCTACGTTCAAAACACCTCAGTCATAAAATGCAACACAACCAAAAAAACTCATGGAACAGATCCTTGAAGAAACCAATAAAACAGACATTTTAAAAATAGTGTAGCTCAAAAATGACTCTTAGTCATTTCTGCCCATTCACCAGTTGCTTGTTCATTTCATGTTCATGCTTTTTCATTTTTTCCCCCAGCAATTGTTTGATCAATTGAGATAAATTTTCATAAACATTTTCACTTCTTACATATAGTTTATTTGAATATAATTTTCCATTTTTAGGGGAGCTCCGGTAATGATGGTGGTACTTTAGACACCCTCTGAAAAAGGCTTAAAAGTACGTGTTCTGATAGTTGGCAAGCAAATAAACGTTAGCATGCAAAAGTATTCACTGGGGAATCTACCTCAGTAGAACTGCCAAAGCTATCGTCCACCGTCTACCATACTGTATATTCATTCTCCTTCCTACAGCCAATCAGCACCAAGGAAAATGAATGGCGTTCAGAAAGAGGAACCAAAATTTCAGCCGACACAGAGTGAGTGACTTCTTTAAAAGTTTAATAAATACTTTTCTGGTGGATAACTAAAACTGCCAAGTGGACAGTTTGGAGATGATTTTCAGAAGATTTAAAATCTACAGATTAAGTTTAAGTAAAGAGCAATGACGCCCCAGGCAGCTTTAATAGCCTAAAGCAGGGAGCAGGGGAGTATCAAACACTGGGAGGAATACTTAGACTGTGCTAGTGATCGCTAGCTACTCACAGCTTTAAAAATGTGTTGTCATCTGGCTGGAGGAGAGCTATGTGTAAATGCAGGTGAACCGTTGCATGCCATCAGCTGATTGTGCTGCAGAGCAGCAGAGCACAGGTCCTGATTGCAGAGCAGGAAAGTCATGAGCAGGCACACGACCCAGAATCATGAACACTCCTGAATTTGTGTGCTTTGCAAACACCTGCCAATTACAGACAAAGTAACTTTATCCTTAAGCCTTTCCTTTAAAAATGTTTAGATATTCTGTATAAAAAAATAAGTGAACAAAGTATCTTGTGTTACGTTCCACAGAAAAATCTGCAAATACTGAACCAAGAATAGGTGGTGCACTTTAGTCCTTCCTATTTTATTTATTCTGATCAGGTATTTATTACTCATGGACCAAAGCAAAACATCGTAGTGACCTCTGACTGTTAGCTTCTATTTTGTGCAGTCACTTATCTACTATGTTTAACACTTTAATGATTTAAAATGTTGTTTTCTAAACTAATTCAGACTAAAGTTCAGTTGCAGCATAGCGTGATTCGAAGCTGGACATGGACATTCCTGGTCCCCTTAATCCCAAATAAGGCAGTCGGTAAAGTGATAAAAGCATGGTTCCCAGGAGGGACAATGGAAGCTCTAGTAGGCCTGTATGAGTATTTCTACAATAGCCTGTAAAACAAAAAGTTTATAAAGGTCCTCAAATGTATCTTTCGGTTTTGCTTTTGGGTTAAAAACTAGAGAATTTAACTTATTGGCTCTGCTGCAGACTTTCAGACCTCTTGAGTTGACTGGATCGATTTTTGGTTTGTTCCAAGGCTTTTGTTGCTGAATCTTAATAATGAGTTCATTTCAAAGACGTTGGTTAAAAAGGGAAAGGTGCTCAACCAAAATCCGTTTGGTCAGCCATAAATAAAATGAATGTTCTGAACATGAGTGTTTTGGTGCTTGCATCAGATGGTTCTCCACGGCTAATTCATCACCCATCTCTCAAACACTGAAGCTTAATCTGTAGCAACCATTTAAAAAACTTTAAAAGAGAAAAAAAGCTTTTTTTTTGCAGCATTCGCCATGTGTTCTCATTATAAAGTCTGACATATCCTTTGGTACAGATACCTCTCCTATCGCTCTCTGTTCCTTACAGGGAGTACATTTTATTGTATGTTATGATGCATTTGGTCCCCTCCTCATTCATTGGACATGTTTTCAAAGATGGTTGTATAAAGAGACTCAATATTGGTTGGAGAGAGCAATCATTATCCTCTCTGATTCATAACAGCACATGGAGCCCAGGCTTGAACTACAAACTGGTAGAAAATTTCCAATTTAATGCTCAACTAAATACACAGAGCCTTGCAGACGTTTTTGTGCCACTTTTAATCTTTCGTATTTTGCTACATAAAAGCATAAACCTTGGATTTGAATTTATTCAGGATATATTTAAAACAGCTGCACAAACAAAGACATCATTGTAGATGGCATGAAGTTAATCAGTGATCAAAATGCATTTCTGCTACTCTGCATCATTTCGTTTTTGTGCGAAAAAAATCACTTTTTCCCACAAATATGGCTGCAGGTCTTTGTTCCAGCACATCTACTGATTGATTCTTGTTCAGTTAATATTTTGCCATACCTATTTAATGGCTTAATGTGAGACTAAATAGGAGGAAACATATTTAAAAAAATGTATTGCTTAAAATTCAAAATTTGACATGGTGTAAAAATACTTTACCTTTTAAATTCCAGAAGATTTAATTGTTTTATAAGCATTTAAACAGAGATAAAGGCAACACCTAAAACACTGCTTTTTTTTTTACTTACATCATACAAAGTAATCATCTAAGATATCAGAAAGAGAGTTTTATGAAAAGTGAAGGAAGTCATGTGCGGACATAGGCTGAAAAGAAGTTTGCAGATGCACTTAGAAACAAATACCTACATTTTTGGAAACAATTGTTTGCTGCAAGAGTTTGCTATTATAAATTTTATACCTAGAGAAAGAAAACGTATATATTATTTGTAAGGAACATGTGAGATTACATTTGGGTTCATCTGACCACACGTCGACGGTTTCCTCCTGATTATTTGTGGAAACATTGACTGACTTTCTTTAAGCAACAATATTCTCTTTGACACTTTGTATCTATAAGTGTTATTTTCCAAATTCTGAAAGCCTCTGAAGTCTGAAGATTGGCTTTTGACAACAATTGGTTTTACTGAATGCTATATAGCAATATCAGGTTAAAGCAACAATGAATAACTTTTGAACCATCATATAATATTTTCATAACTTTTGTGATTATACGTCAACTTACAGCTCGTTGAATGACGCCTCTGTCATGGTCAGGGGGGTCTGTAACGCTTTAACTGGCTCTAAGCAACTTTGAGGAGGGTGGCAGGAACTCTGCCACACAAAACAACTACAAATTTTCTGACTGCTTTACTGCATACGTCACTTCCCCTGTTTCTTATCTCCAACATCATGATCTGATATTGTTTCACCACAATTAGATTCATCACCTCATCGCTATTCATCCTTCACAGACACTGGAAACAGAAATGAACTTCAAGCCAACTGCAGGCGACCAGAAGATCATGATTTTACCACTGTATGCGCTGGTGCTCATGGGAAATGTAGTCTTCCTTCAAATAAAACACTACCGCTTTTGTCCATACTGGGCAGCCAAAAACGACCAAAACTGAAACGTCTTTAGTGTTTCTTTAAGGTGATGAAGTAAAAATATTTTTGAACTAATAATTTTCGTATGCAAGAGTTCTGCATTGTTTTGGTGCATTTAGTAAAACCAATCCAAAATGTTATGTCTACTGTTACTTAAAACTGACGGGTTGTTCTTGAGTGATGAATGCTTCCTCGGCTTTCTCTGGTATCCAGTTCAACCACGCGGTTCTTATAAATGGTATGAACAACTACAAACTATAAGAGCAAATTAGTTTGCTACAAACACAAACTCTTTGTTGTGGAATAGCAAGCTGGGTCTGGTAATACATCAGTCAGTCAGTATGTAGTTTTTTCTCACACACACCACCTCCATTAATCTTTGGCTTCACTTTGCGTCATTTCTCCATTGCTTTACTTCACATGTTTAAAATATAAACTATGTTTGCTTATCTTTTCTCTGTTGTTATTGCTGGTGCATAGAATTACAGTGAGAGAATTTATATCCCCCATAAAGGAAAATTATACTCACTAAATCTAAAAAAATTGATTATAATGGTGCCTTTTTAGTGCCTTTTTTAAATTTCTTTTTTCCAAGTCTTCTGGTGCCAATTTCTGATGTTATTGAAGCAAAGCAGAAAGCAAAGTTAACACAACTTCTTCCCCTTTGAGAAGAAGAGAGTAAATATATAATGATGTGAAAAGCAGGTTTTGTTTTAAAATTTTCTTTTGGAAATTGGAGCACCTCATTGTGCCAACCGTCAACGTTTGCGAGCAGCTTGGAGACCGGAGCAGAAAACAATAGCTAAGGTTTGACATGGTGGCGGTCTCTGTCATTTTCTCTGTATGGCAGATCTCACTGTTGTCACACGGTCTAAGTTACCCGCTTAGCCGCTACAAATTACGCCCACTCGTCCCTCGCAGTGTCTCTACTGAGAAAGCTTTGGGGGGGGGGGGGTCAGGTTGAAGTCACACCTGACATTGCAGAACATTGCAAGCAAATGGCTCCGTTTTAATTAGATTTTTGTGTGCAAAGGCGATTACAGGATACTTAAGAAAAAGGTAATTTTGAAGTAGGTGTTGCCAACGAGGTAAGAAGTGATCGATCAGCTCATGGACGTCACGGAGGCTGGTCTTCTGCTTACGCTGGAGCACGGTTTGAACGTGTCTCCTGAGCTTGCAACCATTCCCACATGAGACACGAGTGCAGAGCAACAATATATAACTGCTGATAGCGTTCTTTATTAACCTCTTCAGCATTAAGGCTTGAACGGAAGTGTGTGAAATCAGAAAATGAATCCACAGAGAAACAAGCTTCTTGCTTTTCTAATGTTGTTACATTTGCATTTATAGTTTGTTTTGTCTTTGTGGACTGAAGAGAAAGAGGAGGAAGGACAGACATCAAAAGTAAACCGTAATGACATCAAATGGGACTCTGCATGAAAATTGGTTTCCAGTTTAGCCGTGTTTTGGATCGCTGGTTTGTGTAATTGCTCTTTAATATGACAGAGGCTTGTTTTGGGCATGCTGCACTTCACGGTGGGCCTAGTTTGGATTTGTATGACCTTGTCCGAAGCAGCATGGAGACTGTCAGGGCCAGGTAGAGAATCAGTAATTTTTCTATCAGCGTACATAATCCATCAGCACAAACTCTCAGATTATGTTTTCTCTCAGGCTCAAGTGCTAAATAAACAGTTATGCTCATTTCCGGTTATTCCTGAATACGAACTGCCCTTCTTTTGATGACGTTCTCGCTGAGCGGTTTGGACTCACCCATGAGGTGGCAAAGTTTTGCAGATGTGCTTTCATTCCTTTTAGTTCCCACCAGAAAATTAAAGTGCTTGTGGCCCATAATCCAATTTAGTCTCCCCCACCCATGCACAGAGAGCTTGCAGTGATTGCTTTAGGGAGCGGTGGCAGGGCAATATTAAAAATCTAGCCGTATTATTGTGATTCTATGCGCTTCAGCTAAAGCCTCCTGACTCGGGGATGTGAGCAGAGCTTCTTAAGTGCTCTCCTGGCAGCTTTGTGTTGCTTATAAGACAGGAGCTCGGGATACAATTCAATTAAGTCCGTAATATAGCACAACAAGCTGTAGCTTCTTATTAAATTGTGACAGCATTGTGATGTAGTACTAATGTAAGCGAGAGCTCTGAGCAGTGATTTGTTTGTCAGTGAGTTTGGGTTTGTGTGATTTTATGTTTGTTCTTTCTTCCTCTAAACACCTCTGATTCGGTTTAACCAACCAATGAGGATAGTTTTAATTTCTATCGTTCTTAAATTATCATGTTTTAATTTTGTTGTCCCATATACTCTAAAAGCTGTTTATGTTCAAGTCACTTAAATAAAACCTTTATAAAGATAATAGGAACTGTAAAGATTGTAGTAGAAGCAGTAAAAATCAAAGCATGTCAACGAAATGAGTGAAACTGATATATTCAGCCAGGAATGGAATCATGCTGCTCAAATAAAAGGATACTCCATTAAAAATGTAACAAACAGAATCTGATAGAATAGAATAGAGTGCCTTTTATTGTCATTATACACATTGTACAACCAGATTGGAGAATGATCAGTAAATATTGGTTGTTCTTTAGTCATAATAGTAATTACAGGAGGTTGATTCTGCTTTCAACTGAGATAGATACTAGAACAACGTACCGCATAACAGGAAAAATGTCCTCAAATAAGGATTTTAAAATAAATAAATAAAAAACAGCTGTTAAAAATTTTAGATGCAAATTTGACAATAATAAAAAATCAATAATGATAATAATCGCTTCTAAACACATCTGTTGGTAGATGAAAGCAAAATGAATAGTCTAAGGGGTTTTAGAAATAAAATCAAAGAAATGAAATGAAAGTAACATCATAGGTAAACTATCTGCTTTACTCATTCAATGGAACCACTTTTGTTTTACTGTGAGATATCACAGAACAGCTTGTGTACATGAGTTTTATTACGTCATTCCAAACCCTATAAACTCTTTTTTTTCACTATCCTGTGCATCTAGTTTAATTTTCTGTTTCTTCAAACCTCCAGTCGGTCGTGGCAGATGGCTGCTTGTACTGAGCCTGGTTCTGCTGGAGGTTTCTTCCTGTTAAAGGGGAGTTTTTCCTCTCCACTGTCGCTACATGGATGCTCAGTATGAGGGATTGCTGTAAAGTCAACGACAACACAAGCCATTGTTTCTGTCTGCTGATTCCAGAGGAGTGAATGCTGCAAGTCCATGACTCCATGAATCTGCTGGGGTTCCTTAGATTGGAAACTTTTTAAAATTGATTTGTTTATGATGTATCTTTGATTTTAACACGGGAGATGCTTTAAATGACTAAGGTGTTTCCGATGAGTGCATGAGTAATGACCTCTTCTTCTCTGAGTGGCCTTTCACTCCATGTTGATACAGAACATGTAGATAATGAAACTTTACGAAAAGCTTCAGAAAGCATTTTATTCCATTTATTCTGGAATATACTCAAGCTTCCTGTTTTAGGAATAATAAAAGCTGAGTTTAATTGATATAATTTTATGTTTCTTCTTGAAAGTTTTCCACCTAAAATTGTTATTAATAAAATTGATTAATCTGTCCGGTGTCCCTTGTTAGTTTGACATGCCTGTTCTCCAGAAAAAAACACATTTGAATCTGTTTAATGATAGTTTATCAAATCTCGGCTATGGGTGGTGCTGAAAATGTCTTACTGTGTGGACTTCACATCAAATGCAACTGTAGCCCCAGTGTTGTTACTCATCCAGCATGAAGTTAATATGAGCTAAATCTCTGATCAGCCTTTAATGTTACACCTCACTCCAGATGGTATTTAGTCTGAAGCTTTCAAGAAATGCCTCCATGTTCACAGTCTACCATGTAGTTTGTCCTCTAATAGTGATTTTAAAACGATGTCTGTGTCCATAGGAAACAAAGCCAAGTGTCGGTTTCAGCAAAGCTATCAACAGAGGTATTGTTAGAGGGCGTTTGAGCTTCAACTGCTTTTTACTTCTAATTTAGGTTTAAGAAAGAGACTTATTGATGTGGTCAAGTGTAAATTACACAGTCTAAAATGATCACCATAACGTGATACATGAAGCGCTGAATTAAATGACTGCCACTAGTTCTCTAATGAATAAATTAAATGTGATCAGTTATATCAGAGAAAAAACTACACAAATCATTTTCCCTGTTCTTCGATCTGTGTTTAATCATTTTTTTCCCCAGGGTGTTTAAAATAAAATGAGCTCCTCATAATTTGGGTCCTTGTTCTTCTGATGGGTCATTGCTCCTGAGGGGTCATCAGTGGGCCATTATGGTTAATTGATCTTCATTTGTTTCTGTGAAGGATGTTGGTTTCCAAATAAATGGTTTCCTGAAGCATTTAGACAAACATATTAGTCACTTTTAGTCATTAGGTTTATGAACATCAAACCACTAGAACAATAAGCTAAAACCCAATCACTACTGGCACAAATTTGTATTTAGGAAAGACGTCTCTGATACCACATAAAGTTTGTTTGTACCTGTTATGCCCTGTTAAAGATCATTGAAGAGTTTAAAGTATATTTTTTAACTCATGGCACAAAATCCAACCTCAATTATGGAAATTTGAGGAAAGCTGACCCTGTAAATAATAATGACGCCTGGTTAATAGTTTGAGAGGCTTAAGGTCTAAATACACCAAATCCGGAGCTTTAATCCAAGTCAGATAAAAGTCAGATATAACACTTTGAAGTGATTTTAGCATTGAAGATTTCCTCTGATTGCATCTCTGACCAACCGACCGAGATATTCCTCGGGTCTTTTAGTCGGACTACGCAGCAGTTTGACAGGAAAGTCATTAATCAGACCTAAAGAAAGAGGTTTGGGGGAAAATGCTCATTAAAACGGTCCAGTGACAACATAAACTGATAATAATACTGAGCTATTGCGCTAATGGTTACCAGATAGGATCATAAACAGTACAGTTGTGGTTATATTTTAATGTAAGTAAACTATATTAATATGTTAATAATAATAGTAATAGGAGTTCAGAAGTAGGTGTGTCTGGGACTCTGGTTTAAGAATTGTTGCAGATTTGCATCTCGTTTTATTTTGAAAACTTAGAAAATCCAGGGGTTAAATTTTAATTCAATGGACATCTGCCAACACTGCCCATAGCAGTGTGAGCGGAAGTTTGACTTAATATTAAAATAAATCTGCAGCCAATGTTGTTCAGTGATGACCAGGTTTCTGAATGTAGTTTTACTACGTTGTTCTTTCGTATTTGTCTGTTCTAGACGTTCAGAGATATCGTACAAACACAAAACCTTACGTAAATGCTAAATGTGTTCATTACTTAGATGAATAGAACACAAGATTTGAAGCTGTCTGCTCTTACAGGTTTTGCTGAAGGCTTCTTTCTGTGAAAGGGATTTTTTAAAAACTTTTTCTACATAGATGCTCAGTCAGAGCGATCACTCTAAAGCGCTATCACTGGTCTGCTGTCGCTGGTCTGCTGTCACTGCTTGCTGGTCCTGGAGGAGTAAATTCTGCAAGTCAATCTGCTGGGTTTCCTTAGACTGAAAAAGTTTTAAAATCATTTGAATAATTAACTTAATTTAGTGTTTGAAATCTATTGAAATGTGTGATTGGATTGAAATGATTTTTTCTCGTGACATTTCTTGAGGGTTTTTATTTGTCCTACTGTAAATAAATAAAGTTGAAATGAGCGGCTAGAGTTACAGTCTGCCCCTTTTCTTTAGCTTTTGAATAAGCCCAACCCATTTTGGCCAAACACATTTTATCACTATTATTTTAAGCTTTTCTAGATTCCTTACATGGATCATTCTCTAATCAGTGGAGGAAAAAAGATTCCTTTGGATGATTTTCCTCTAACAAATGTCTTATTTTACATCCAGATTCACTAACTTTAGTGTCTTTTATGTCCAGGTATGAAATTCGTGACCCACACGTGGTTGAAGAAAGTGTTCTGAAGGTTTTAAAGGAGAGGACAGACTTTGACAACTACAAGCCTCGACCGTTCAACATGCGTGAATTCTACGACCGAACGGGCCACGATATTAAGGAAATGCTGCTTTCCTGCTCCTACAGAGGAACAGAGTGCAGTGCCGAACATTTCAAAGTGGTAAGTCATGCATTTAAATACATACCTGCTGTTGTATTGTATTCTTAATGTTATAAGCTTTGTGGAACCATCCTCTCTTTTGCTTACGATTTAACAAAAAGTGACTAACAGAGAACAGACACACACACAGCCGTCTTGGTCCATGTAGATAAGTTACACATTTATGAAGAGGATGCAGCTATTTAACAGATGTCTTTTTTTTTCAAAACCACAAAAATATGATCTTCCATATTGAAAATGTTGTTGTTTTGCTTTGGAGCTCTGGTTTATTTTCTTTCGAGCACCAGGAGTTATAATAATAATAAAACGCCTCGTAGGGCTCGTTGGACAGGGGACGCCTATTACTATTGATGCAGGACTGATAAGTGCATTGATTCTCAATTAGACTTTTTAAATTCCACGTTAGAGAGGATTGGAGTTGGCTGGGATTCCTTTGCACATTTATGGCGCATCTTTAATGAATTAAGCCTTTAAAACTGTCAAATAAATGATTTTTTGTTTGTTTTTATGGCACTAAATCACAGGAGTAGTTTATTTTAAACCGTTTGAAATATTAGGCTGAAACGTTCTGTGAATCGATTTGTTTGTTGTTCGTCTTTGTAAAACCTACGAAGTCTGGTGTAATGTTCCACTACTACGGTGTTTAGCTTGATTAGAAGCATGTCTGTAACATGAGTGTCCCTCAGAGTCCTCTACAAGTAACAATGAGGTGTTTGATATCAAGTCACTGTGGGTGTAATAAAACGCTCAAACTTATTTTCCCTCATTGTAAAACTGATTACCATAAACTTGGTTTATTATTTCTTTCTACAATTCCTGTAGTTTTACAAAGATAATGCAAAAGTTTTGAAAATCTTTTAACTCAGTTTAAGTGGCTGCGTCCAATGCAAACAGAAGCTTTGTTTAAACAAAAGTTTGTATTGATGATGTCCTGCTATTAGAAAGTGTCTTCAGGGTGAAGCGTCTCATGATCCGAGTTCCACCCACCAAAACCTATTTCCTATATATTTAAAAAGACGATTTAGTTCAGCACTACCCACATCATTCAGCTCCTCTAATCTGCTGATGTGTCCACATTCAGACTAGCTACTTGTGGTTGTGGCAGATGGTGCATAACATTCTGTATTGGATGAACAGCTCAGCAGAAAGCGACTAATGACGTGGAAAGACTCTTTGGCGTGCTAAAAAAGGAGCGATAGTTGATTTCCAACTGGAAGCTCCCTGGTTTGTCCGTGGGCTTCTTCGATGTGCTTTACTGGTCAGGAACATCTGGCGTTTGATCAATGGTGTCTCAACGAGCATAATCAAAAAACACAATTCACTATTCAAAAATCATTTATTGATTCCAAAGGAAATCTAGCTTACATTGTTAGACATGAAGAGTCAGGCCAGTTTATGTATGTAAACCCATTATTCTACATTGGAAATGTAGACAATTGTGTCAAAAAATGGCAAAACTCCTCTAAGGATTATGTGTTAGATTTGGGAAACTTGTTGCCGCCTCGTTTTACTTATTTTTCACTCTTTGAGGGGTTTCTGATGTAAAACTGTTTACGGTTGAAGGAGATCGCGGCGAGTGATCACCTGAGGGGAAGTTGTTCTGAAACAGGAACTCATGAAAAATAATTGACGACACTGAGAATCCTTTTCATGAGAGTGTCCTCAGTCACAGGAATCCTCAAAACTGCTTAGATGATATCATGAGAAACAACAATATTTTTGACCCATTGAGGATAAACATGGATGAATTTACCGTAATTTCCGGACTACAAAGTGCACCTGAATATTCCTGTTTTGTTCAAACATTAGCCCAGACTGAAAGCCACAGGTGTTTCCATGTTAAACTACACAGGAAAGAGATCAACATATGTGCATAAGTTTTTACATTGTATGTACAAGTGCCTGTAATTACAAGTAGGTGCTGTTTAAATGAGTAACGAATGTACTGTATAACAATAACCTACAGCACACCAGAAAATCTCATCGGCCTACACATTGAGTTACTGCACGAAGGTGCCGTAACACGGATTTAACAAGACAAAAGTCAGTCACTCATTTCCATCTTTGTCTTCTTCCTGCACACTAACACCACCAAAGTCCTCTTGCTTTGCTCCTGTAATACTCGTTTTGCTCTTGCAAATCTAGTCTCTATTTCGCGTTAATTTGTATGGCACTACTTTGCCATGCGGACGGACATGTGACCAACATACCACTCTTCCCCTGTGACTGCGTGTCTCATCACATGACAGGCAAAGTAGTGCCGTCCAACAGCGGAACAAACCAAAACGAATCCTCTTAGGATATCACAAAAATCATGAAAAATACATAGAAAAGCCGCACAGGACTGTAAGCCGGAGGGTTCAAAAAGAAGTAACGGCTTATAGTCCAGAAGTTACGGTAATTGTTAAGGAAAATAGCCCAGAAGTACCACTTACATTTTGGAAAATATTCAGGTGCACATCTATTAAATTTAGCAATTTGTGCAACAAATTTCTGATGTTACGTTTTCAAGGAACACCTTAGTTTTGATTTAGTAAACTAAGGATTTTCATCATGGAAACTTTTAATTTTCTTGCCATATTAAAAAAAAAAAAGTTATCTATTTAAATTAATGTAGAGGGAGCATGTATCAAAGCAAGAAAATGTAACCAGAAGAGAGGGTAAGTATCAGCATTTCAGCGTCTGTGGGTTTGTTTCTACGTTACCGACATGTTCACTCTCACAAGAAGAGCTGGACTGGGGAGCTCAGTCCTCACCTCCTTCTACAGATGTGTGGTGGAGAGCGTCTTGTGCTCCAGCATCAACGTGTGGCATGGAAGCTTCTCTGCTGCAGACAGGAAAGCTCTGCAGGGAGTGTTGAAGGCTGCACAGAGGACTGTTGGAGTCAGCCTCCCCAGCACCACAGACATTTACACCTCCAGATGCAGGAAGAGGGCCTCCGGCTTCATGAAGGACCCCACACACCCAGCACACTCACTTTTTGTCCCGCTCCCCTCAGGCAGGAGGCTGCGGAGCATAAAGTGCAAAACCACCAGACTGAGAAACAGCTTCATTCCTGAAGCTGTGAGACTCTCAAACACTCTCAATTACAAATGAAAAACACTTTCTCATTTAACCGGCACTGTTCACTTTATTATCACACTTTAAAATGTCACTTAATATGTCACTTTATTAACCATCCATGCTGCTACAGGAAATTTTATACTCCGAATTTTCATTGCTGCTATGTCCAAAGTCCCATATTGTAGATTCTGTGTAGTCAAAATCCTATTCTCTTATATTTCTTTATATTTTATTATATTATTCTTATTGTAGCTATTTAAAATTGCTCTCAGGGTGTAAACTGGACCGGGGGATTAGAATTTCGTCCCACCTCATGTACCACATGTGATGTGATGACAAATAAAATTCCTTGATTCCTTGATTCCTTGACAAAAGGCGCCCGTCACAGATAATACTCCTGTAAGCGTTTTTTTTTTTTTTTATTTTGATCATTTGAAGGCAACAGCAGCTTGGATCAATCTTTAGAGAAAACTCTTAACTTTGTGAAGCGCACCCTGAAGATATTAGCAGTGAGTCCAAGGTGAAAGATAGACGGCCATGAGAGAGAGGGATAGAGCAAGAGGGGCAGATATTCAGAGGCTGAAGGTAACAACAAAGAGTCGGGATGTAACTGAACATAATGGTCAAGTGCTCCATAGAGGCACCAAGGCGGAGAATAACAGCCGCCACAACAAAGAAGTACTATCACTAGACGCCCAGCTTTGTGCTCATTTAACCTCCCAAACACTAGAGAGCCTCTACGTATCTCCCTCCTCCAGCTGTCTTATGCTTGTCCCTGTAACACAATGCAGCGTGGCATGGCTCGGTTATTCCTCAACATGTCTGCTTCCCCACAAATAAATCAAGCAAAAGATTTTTTTAATGACTTTTATAATGCATCTTTGGATGAAATATAAAGTAAAACAAAACAGACCTCATTTATTTTGGTTCTTGTAGCATTATTTGTCCTGGTCTGTTTATTAAAAATCATTTAAAAGTCTTTTTTATTGAAAATAGAAAAGCAATGAAACCTTTTATATAAACATAAAAAAGTAATTAAACTCATCATTACATGAAATTAAAATTTGCTTATATCATGTTTGAGTCTTCTTTTACATCTTCTGTGGATTCTCACACTTTTATGATATAGAAATAATAAGTTGAGATAATAATAAGCACAATGTTTTACATTTATGAAACCCTAAAACATGCTGTAAACCCTGAAAATCATCAACATTTTTTGACACATTCGACCTCTGTTCAACTCTTTTCTTACTTATTTCTTTTCTAGTGTCATCCATCAGCTTAAAGCCGATGATTCTACTGTTTCTTTTTGGTTTTTTGTGTGTTGTTTTTTTTGGGCCAGCCAATCCCCACCCTGTTCCCTCCTGAGGATAAATCAATCAATTTGCCATTACTGTAGAACTCCACCACATGGATCTATTAGGTTGTTGCTGAGTAATGAATGAATTTCTAATAAAAGAAAGAAAAAACTGCTTCACTTTTAGGGTAATGAGTCGGCTTGCTTACATTTACACGGTTTTGCCTTTAATCCTTATCTAAAGCCAAAAAACTAAAATGAACCCATTAAGTGAAGCAGATTTTGCATTTACTCGCTTTAAAACACATTTTAATTGTAAGCATCTTGTTTATGCTTGTGTAATGATTAAGCTTCCAACGGTTTCTTGGTTTTTCATTCAAATGTGAAAGTGTAATTTGTCTCATGATTCAGACGGTAATGATTCTAACAGAGATCCCTGCAGCCTTGAGAAATTTGGCCATGGTTAAACAGCCTGTGGCCTCCATCCTCTGCTCGTATTGAACCTCCAGCAGCGAGGGAAGCAGTAATGATGGGCTACAATTATCAGGCAGAGAGGGATTTGGAGAAAGTGCCCTCATCTGACCTCATGGTCACAAGTTTAATTACAAAATGAAGGCAATTTATTTATATAGGATAGGCTGCCGATGTGTGGAGGTGTTCAAAAGGGTCGAGGGACAAAGGGTGAAATAAAAAAAGAGAAGAAAACAGAGATGGAAGCAGAATTCAAAGCGTGAATGGATCTCAGGATCAATCGAGTCCATGTTGGCCTGCTTGTTGTGTGTTTGTGGGGGGCAGGGGCTGGGTGAGGTGGGGGTGATAGAAAACACAAGTCACTGAACTCTAGAAGCAGTTTTATGTATGGCTGGAGATCAACTATCATGTATGCTCGCTCTCACACCTGAGGTCGGTTATCAGTCACTATTTCACCCTCGTGCACGTGAGGGAGGATGTAATGACTGAAGCTCGGTGGGAGTAGCTCTTCTGAAATTAGCAAGTTGTTGCTTTTGGCCTTTAAACTATTGATTTTAATAATCCAATAAACAGAAAAATATATTACGTCTTTCTATGTTAAAACTCTCTAATTGCTTCTCTAATTGCTATTTACAGCATCCGACACAAAGCTGGCGGATTGGATGCTGAGTCAGATCCAGTGTTTTTTGGCCTTAACCCTGAGCCTGACCCTTAACCTGACCTATGTAGAGGCAAGCTTAACCCACAGCTTCAACCACAAACTGGGCCCCAAAAGATGCTCTACTTTGTACTTTATTCTTTATATTTAAAGCAACACTTCATACATTTCAGTTTGGGTCCATCTTGGTGGTCAGTGTAGTTAGCATGTATGGATTCCTGTGGGTATCGCCTACCTTTGTGCCCTAATGTTGAAAAAATCCAACAAAATGACTGTGTTTATGCCGCCGGAGGAGATTAGCAATTAGACCCTGATTTGCCGTCGATGCATCTTGTGTGATCTGATGCTATTTGTTTTTGTTTTTCCACAATTTCTGTTTTTCACTTATCAATGACAGCTATTATTGTGCTCATATCGCACAATGCTAGGATTAGTTAAGTTTAATACTCCCCCTCTTCAGAATCAAAAACGGCTGGGCAAGTTTTTAAACCGCAGCTACTTTGGATCATAAACTGTTCATGCAGAGGTTAGATGGTGGCCAACAGTTAACGAGTGGCCGAAAAAAATCATCTGATTTCAGCAAAAACTCAGAATGGAGCATTAAGGGCAGCTGTGTGAACATAGCCTAAAATGACGTACAGCTTTTAGCCTTAGCTTAGATCATGTCCGTTTATCCATACTCTCTAAAAGCTAAATCCAATCCTGAAGCGTGACTACATAGTTGTGTTCAGATCATTTTTATTCTCCAACACATCTTGTGTTTAGTCACCAGACTCTGAAAAGGACAAATAGGCTGTTGATTCAGGTGTGCTGGACCGGGTATGCGTCTAAACGTTGCAGGACAGGAGCTGTGGAGGACCAGACTTTGGCATCCCTGTATCGATTAACAATTTGTGCACAAATTGAGCTCATTCTCAGCCGTATACCTGTGACTGCTTTGGTCAAGGTGTGCGAGGCGTGCAGTGGGCCAGAGGTAACTCCAGTTCACTAGCAGAACATGAAGCAGGACACTCTGGACTGGCTGTGCTGACGGCCTCAGCATGCCCCACACCGCCGAGCAAACATGCATGTAAGGCTGAAATTCTAGTTCCAGTTATTATTCACACAATACCGGCTGTGGCAGCTAATTACCACTCAGTCATATTAGCGGAGAACCTTCCCCCCCCCCCTTCTTTCAGTCGCCTCTCCATCATGTTTTTAATTCAGTCGTTGTTTTAGAAGCACTAATAGTTGGCAGGGGCGACGTTGCTTTCGGAAAAAATGTCCTTCCTTTCCACAGCATTTGAATTAATTTAAGAAAAATGTGATTAATGCTTTTGGCATTTGAATTTGACTCTGATGATTACATCTGCTGATGGATGATGGTTACCATAGGAGTCCATGCTTTTCCCTCTGATGTGGTGATATAGCTTTTGTCCTGACGGCATTATTGAATTTTTAGACCAAAGGGGGATGAATGACAGATATCTCACAGAGATGTTTCTTCATCCCGCGTATGACGGGGTACAGCTGTCATCTTGTGCTTCTGTGTCTCGAGAGGGCGAAACAAGAGTGTGAAAAAAGAGAGATGGAGCTGTTCTGAGCTCTGATGGGTTTTTGTCTCAACAAGCATGCCTTCATCATTTCGTCCGGTGTCTTCTTGGTAGATCCACTATCATAAAAATACTCTGTTTGTTTTAGATTATTTATAATTTAAATACGACAATAATTACAAATCCTTATTTGTAATTTTGGGATTGGATTTTATTCTAATAAACTCAGAATTTTAGCATGTTTTTAAAGACACAGTATAACTGGGTTATAGAAAAAGACTTTCACAAGCCTGAAATGGTTTCTATGAAGTTTTTGAAATGAGATAAAGAAGCTGACGAAGCCTTTATGAAGTGAAAAAAACTGTTTACCTAAAGTGAAGGAAATCTAACAATAGAAGCTGATGAAGTAGATATGAACGGCGCAGAACAGAGCGTCCCACTACTGATAAATCCTATTGTTCTCTTTGTAAAGCACATCTGTGCTTTCCTGGCTCTCAAGCCTTGTGATGATCTGTTTTTGATGTCGCAACGGCAGAATCCACATGTTGTAGCTCCCCCAGTTAGTCAGCGATTCAGTCGCTCAGCAGCGTTTTCATATGGATTAATAAAAGATGCTTCAGATCTCTTAGTGATGGGAACAGAGGCTTGTCACTCATGCACACACAACCTCTGTGTGTCCTTTTTATCATCTGTACCACCACCAGTGTCTGCAGCCAGCGGCTCAGCCATTGGCTGTTGTGCCCGTCGTTCAGTGTTTCACAAATAGGAACTCAAAACATTTTGCTTTTGGAATATTTATTTTTGTGTGCTTTACAGTTTCAATAAGAGAGAAGATTAAAAAATAGAAATAGAAATCTCATTTTCTTACCTTATTTATATGTTTTTCATGCATTCCAGGGCAAAAAATCTGGTGGTTATTTGTTTTCATTGTTACATTACAAAGCAAAAATCTGGTCTTTAATGGAACTCTTCCAAGATCATATCTATTTAAGATGTTTGGAAAGTTGTTTCAAACGTTGATGTTTCGCAGTTGTTCTGAGGAACCAGAGCAACTTTTTTTAATAAATATTTTCTGCTCCATCCACAAAGACGTGTTTCCCAGGTTGACCCCAGTGGCTGAGGTTCAAATGAAATGTTTTGTTTTGGTCAAAGTCCAACAGTGTGTTTCTGATAAATGTGTCAAACAGGTCAGCCACCTTGTAGTTCCTCGAGCAAATCTTCTTTTCTCATTCCAAGGATAAACTCCCTCTTCAACTATAAATTGCATTTGCATTTTGATTCAGGCATTTCCTCTACGTAAGTTTCTTATTACTTAGATTTGAATTCGGGATTTAAAATACATCCAATATATTTCTTTCCTCTTGTTTGACAGTTACTCTCGGACTCTGTTCAACTTTTAATTCACTGGATTTAATTTTACCCAGCCTATGATGTTTGTCCGTGACATAGATAATGTGAAACAACCTGCGCTGTAAGAAAACATCCCCCAGCTGAAGCTGCAGCTTGTGGCTCTGACCTTAATTGCTAAATATTTGTAAGCATGGCCAACATGGACTGGGTTGGCTCATTTGCGTCATCCGCTGACATTGCCAAGCTGCAACCATAGGCATCATTCACAGCTCTTCCTTGAGTTTGCTAATTTTCCTAGATAAAGTTCCTCCTGAGAAATTGGGATCAATGGGAGAAATCCTAGATTGAACACTAAAAAGAGACGAGAATCAAGCAGGATGAGCAGATGAGCTCCAGCCAGGTTAAATCATCCTTCTGCTTATCCAATGGAGCCGCTTTAAAAATGATTAAAACTATTTTTTGCTTGGGTTTACAGATTAAAAAAAGTTAAAAAAATAAAAAAGCTTATTTGTAAAAAACTTCAATCTTATGTTTTTCTGATCATAAAGGACCTTGTTAGTGTATCGAAGTGAATCATGGTGTAAATAGTGAAAACTACAAGAGTTGTTCAGGATAGAAAAGACCCAGTTAGTTTGTTTTATGTGTCAGAATACAGAGATTCAGTGTTCAGCTGCTGGAGAAACACAAGCAGAAACGTTGGATATCTTCTGATCTTCATCTCTGTTTGCTGTCTGAATCCATCGGATTCAAAGCACATTGTTACTGATCACAGAGCTAAAAATAGGAGTTTTATTAAACCCTTCAGCATCTCAAGTCTTTATTCTGCTATCCTGAAAACAAATGTCAGTCATTATTCATCTCCTGCTTCTTTTCTCTGTATTTTGTTATGATTAAAATATTAGTTTTGTAGTTTTTATCGCTGCAGGTGCTGTTGCATCAGACTTCGCTTAAATATCGCTAAGTACAGACGGCACACCAAACTAGATTAGCATGAGCAGACCAGAGAGAGGAGCAGGGAGCACATTTATGCAGCGTCTCTATTCAGGATTAAAAACGTGAGTATGTGGGAGGCTGGTTGTTCACTTATCTGAGGCTCATGCATACAAACAGGCCGTGCAGTAATCAGTAAAATTAAGATTTAATATCCAACTTTAGGAGCTCTGCTTCTGCTGACAAGCAACTTGGTTAGTTAAGTCTTTAAAAAGCAAAGGTCGTGCTTTTTTAAGTATAGCTCTCTACTTTGTAACGTGGTAATCTGGAGCAGTTCAGGCTGCCTTTGATTGTGTTCGCAGTGATGTGCTGCATATGCATAAATAGATGATAAATAACTTCAATAATATTTATGGGAGAATATGTCTGAGACGTGGGGTTAGTGTAGCTGCTGCAGCATTTCTCTTTTAATAGTGGAAAGTATTTTTGCCGTAACGGCAGACTGACAGCTGCGGCGACTTTGCCAAGGCCAGGTTACAAATCAGTGGCTGGAAGCTGACAGCAGAGATGAACCCAAGCTTAAAATACAGCTACTGTACAATTAATCTGTCACCATCTTGGTGCTCCTGCTTACCAAAGGAGCAAGCGTCTCGGCCTGCAAGTACACAGAGGATTGGTAATGGAAGCAGGAGGAAGTTTGCATTGTAGTTTTCCTTACTAGACACAGTCCACCGTCTGAACACAATCCACTCTGGAGGTTGACTTTAGCTGTTATCAAATATTGAAGCCTATTTGTTGGTGTGAGATTAAATAAAGAGTAGAACTCGTTAACCTCTGAAAAGTTGCTTTCTGCCAAGACCTCGCAGCATTTGAGGGATTTGAGGAGTCTCGTTTGTCTTTACTTGATGTCAGCAAGCTCCCCTGCTGTTGCTTAAATATTCACTTGATTGAGCTTTCCTGTTGACTCAGTAGTGATACCTCCCCAGGGTACATTTTATTGAAAGAGCGTTCAAAAGACGGCTTTGCATTATGTGTAAAGAAAATATTAATGAGGCTGAGAAGTTAAATGTCAATATAGGGTGTTTTCTCAGCCGGGATTTTCAGTCTTTAAAGCAAGTCGATTTTGATGCCAAGCTGCAGTGTTTTCATCAAGAAGACTGCATTTCCCATGAGCACCAGCGCATAGCGTGGTCAAATCCTGATCAGTTGCGATGTCAGAGGCGTCATTGAACGAGCAACAAGTCGACGTATGATCACAAAAGTTATGAAATTATATTAGAACGGTTAAAAGTTACTTAGTGTTGCTTGAAAACTCGAAGGTCTGAGATGAAAAGAGACCTAAAAAGGAATGAGAAGACAAGGCCACCATTCAGTTAATACTTATATAAGAACAAAACTGCAGGCTGGACTAAACAGTTCCTGGAACATTTGGTCTTTATACTAAGAACCTTCAACTTCAAATGAGACTAAAAGAGTTTGAATCTAAAGTGATTTGAGTCAGCTAAACAATAACTTAGTTTTGCTTTAAATGAGTTTTTTTCAACTGTTTGTTTCTTTAAGTGGATAGGAACAGAAAACTGTTTGGACTAAAACATCTGTACGGACTATTTGAAAAGGTTAGTCTTTGTAAAGTTGCAAACTAATTTTAAATTGATTTGTTTATAACCAGCTGTCAGGTAAATTCTGACATCTCTGTCCAAACAGCATCCTGTCCTGTAGCGAGGACTGCCTTCCATTCTGGGATGCAGTTGAGTAAACAAAGAATAAACAATAACACCATAAACGCCCTTGAAACTTTGAGATCGCCTTCTCAAAATTGTGAAATAATCTTTCAAGACTTAATACCAAATATGCTAAACTGTTACCCACATTTACATTTGCTACCCTGGTCCAGACGAGTCCGAGCAATAAACAGATCGAACGTTTGCACATTTATTTGGAGTTTTTGTCTTTGTGGGTAGAAGAAAAAAATAGTTAAACTTATTAAGAGAGTCAGACCGAGGTAAAGAAAACATGGATGTAAAAACTCCCTTAAAGATGCAAATACATGTCTAGACAATGTCTAGCAGAGATATTCAAAAATAAAACTACATCAAAGACGAGCTGAGCAAAGAAACTAATTGCAAAAGCTTGAATTTAACGAAGATGAACCGACAGGGAGGAGCTGAAGAGGATGAGGTATAAATATTAGTAGTATTTTTTTAAGAGCGTTAGACACTGGAATGAATGTCATTCTTAACAAAAAATGACAAGATTTGTAATCTGGAGAGATAAAACGGCCCATCTTAAAGCTTAACTAAAGATTGCTATTTTTGACCTTTAAGATGTGAAACTACGTCAATAACCTTAAAGGTTCTGTCTACAAAAAGCTGCATTCACTCAATAACATTTATGTTTTTTAGGTTGAATGAATATTACTGTGAACATTTCTGAAAGCAAAACTTTAAAAGGTAAATGCATGACATCATTTTTTTTACTTTTAAGGCATTTCCATGTATGATGAATTAAACGCATCTTAGTTTGTTGAATTTGCTACCAGAAATGGTTTCTTTAAGGCTGTTCTACCTTTGGACTAGGTTTAGTAATTAGCAATAGTATTCAAGTATTTTAGCATTTTGTCACATTACAGCCAGAAAATAAAAGGTTTTCTTTAGATGTCATGTTACACCCCAACATGAAGTGGCACATAATTGTGAAATAGACCAGAAATATGTGGTTTACAAGCAAACGTTGATGCATATGATGCACATCACATTCAGCACACCCCACCTTACAGGTCTTTACTGTGTTTACCAGACTGAGGGATTTTGCACATTCATGGAAAAATAAGAATAATATGAATTATACCTTTATTGTCATTACACAGGATGAACAATGAGATTGGAGGGCTACTCACTTCAGTGCCATGCAAGAAACTTCTAAACAGAACATACCTTAAGCTGCATCAGACTGTATGATGATTCATATTATGGTTGCTGTTATGCTTGAAATTGAACCTCCTCCCCATGTGTTCTTCCAGAATTGTCCTCCGGTTCCTTCTATCACAACATGGAGTTACTCTGTCAGAGTTTTGCACATGAGCTCAGCTTCTCTGCATCTCCTCTCCTGGCCTGTCCCACCATCCTTGGGTTTTATCTCACTTGTGCTCTGTGAGATGACCAAAGGGTGGGAGACCTTTTTTTTAAAGCCTAACCCTGCAGGAAACCTTCTCAGGAGTTCATCTATAACCTTTGACCCTGAGGATGCTGGATAAACATCTGCTTTGCTTTTGCTCTACCTAACCAGGTCAAAGACTTAGAGTCTCCTAGTTTACAAAATCAGTTGGTTGTAACCGATCTACTTCAGCTTTTCCATCAGGAGCTACTCTGCGTTCGTTTTGCCTGTAAATTTTCTACCTGCCACTTTCTACAAACACGGCGTAATATGAGTGTAAGTTTGTTTTCCCTCTTTGCTACGTTTGTCAGCATTTGCTGTTTTTTCTTATGAAAACATTTCCACAATCTTTAGTATTTCATGTTTAAATGCATTTTTTCCTAATAACATTAAGTTATAATTAACTATAATTAAGGATCAGGACCTCCTGTTTGAAAAGGTCACATCTTTTACTCTCTGCCACTTGCTGATGTAAAAACCCGATGAACAAAATATTCTGTCTAGACATTTTCCGCATGTTTCAGAAAACAACAATAAGTCAGTTTTATTTCTACATTTCTATATTTTTTTATGTATTTTTACCCTCATAGAAATTTGTACTGTTTCAATGTCATCTTTTTCTTAATGTCTCTGTTTTTTTACATATTTGAGCTACAATTGTTCCCTTCATTATTTATTATTCCAGAAGTGGGTTACAATGCTATCATTTTCTGTTGAGGGGAACAGAGTTTGATTGGATTGACATTATAACATGTCAAATGTACATCAAGTGAAACGTGAACTAATGGATTTAATAAGATGTTATGTTTCTTAATCAAGCTTGGTTCAAATTGACCTATTTTTCCTATTTACTGTCACTTTTAAAAGCCCCCCACTGCTAACAAACACATTTCAAACTCTTAAATAAAATACAGTTTTACAGAGGACTGTTTGAGCATTTCTTTGTACATCGATAGTTCCCTGGATAGGTAGGACACCTAAAGTCTATTAACTGTGTTATCAGCACTCAAGCCTTTGTACAGTCACACAAAAACCTTCAGTTTCTTATTGAAGATGCAGATACAGAGACATAGCCAGACTAATCACTTTGTAGAGCAGACTATAAAAGGTGTTCTGTGCTTGGAATATCAGGCACTTCTTTCTTTATTTAGCCGTTTAAAAAAAAATTTATATCGCGGTCTCACAGTGTCCTTTTCCTTTAGAAGTCTTGTTCTGGCGGGCAGCACAGATACACTAGATGTGCCGAGGAAATAAAAAAGGTTTCACTTAACAACTGCTGTGCATGACTTCATCCTGCAGATTATACTCAATCGACTGGAGCCTGAGAGCGAAGGGTTGCTGTGTGAAAATGCAAAGGTTGGCTGCCTGGTGTCGGCAGTACGGTATCGGCACGACACCGTGTAAAAATCTGTGTTATGGTCACAAATACAGATGTAAGTTAATAATCGGCTAAATGTCATGAAATTATCTAGAGAACTGAGCAAACACCACGAGTCATCACTTATCTTATTTTTGCCTGAGTGTCTTGTATGTTTCTAGAGAGATGTTGGTTAATATTTCTTCAGGCGTTAAGAAGCTTTTCCATGTTTTAGTTATTTGTTTGTTTGTTTTTTGTTTTATGTTTCTTTTTTTTAAATTAGCCTGTTTTGCAAACATCTTTCATGTGTTTAAGTTTTTATTGTATTGGCTGTCATGGTTTGGTTCAAGGTTTAGACCAAAAATGAGTGAAAATCAGTCAAATCAAAAGAAAAGCATGCAAAAGCTAAGAAGTCTAACCTTATGTTGAACTGATAATCCAGACCATTTTATAAAGTGCAGCATCTAAACAAGATAGCATTTACACACAGGATTTTGCACTGATATTTAAATCCACTGCTGAAATTGACTTTTCTTGCTCAGAAATTGTTCCAAAAGTACGGTTAGATATTCAGGTTTGGGTTCACCGTTTATTGGAATACATCTGTGTGTATATCAACAATTTATTCTGCTATCAATGTATTGATAGTATCTAGACAGTGTGTACAGGAGATGATGTTGGTGCAAGTATGTGAATAAACATTTGTTGTGTACTAACATGCATGATTACAAGTTTGGGGGCCACAGGTTAGAGATCTTGTATTTTTTAAAGAAGCCAATACCAGTAATAAAGACCGGAGCAGTAAACAGCTACAGCTTTTTGCAGTTACACTGGTTTTAATGAATCATCTGGGTAATGGTGCAGCGAGCCAGGAGGCAGGGAGAAACAATGGGGGAAACATGGAAGCCTGCCATGGCTTGTGTGTCCACTTTGTTATCAGCCTGCCCTTGCCTGTCACTGGGAATAGGTTTCATTTCCTGGTATTATTCCTGATATTATTCCCGTTCTCTTGCATCGACGGTACACAGGGTAGTTATAAGGATGATATATGTTCATCGTATTTTCTTGGTTAAGGCAAAGAAATGCAGTCCAGCGTAATTCTCTTTGTCAACATGTACTGTGCTTACGACATCTACTGGCACCCCTGCTAAAGATGGATATGAAGCCCTCAAACAATTTATTTAGTTATTTTTTGCAGCACCATTTTACAATGAAAATGTAAAAATGTATTCACAGAAGTTTTGGCACGACTGCTGTCATCACTCCTAGATCCTTCTATAACATTTCACAAGGTTTGACTGCTCGTCTTTTTGCACATTATTTAAATTGTCAATTTTCCTCAGCCCTCTCTTTTCAAATCAAGTATAAGAAAAACAAAAATACTTTAAACGCATCAATGGCTGCCTTTTCAGTACATTTTACCTTCACCTTTACCGTTCAAGCCAATACCTCTGGTTTGATCTCAGTTTTTGGAAGCAAGTAAATCCAACAGAGAAGTGAGATGTGGAAGAAAGTAGAGGAGTGGTTGGCAGGTTAGCTGGGAACCTTTTTAAGCTCTGGCTTTTAATTTAAAACAATCTTTCCTCCTCAGAATCCACAATGTATCCTTGAGCAAGATGATGAATCCAAAGTCTTTTCAGTGTCCATCAGTAAAACGCTGGTAAGCCTGTAAAGTGCTGAGGACGCTGTCCAATGGGGGAAAGAAGGAAAGTAGATGAATGAAGATGATGAAAAGGTTTTATCATTTCTATTTGGAATGTCATCATTGATGGAAGGATGTCATCATCTTTAGACCACATTTTTTTTAGCCCCAAGAAAAGATTCCTATTGAAACTTTATTCTTCAAATTGATCGTACGTCTATCAAGTGTCTGAAGTGATGAAATAAAAAAATAATCCTGTTCAACTGTTAAGAAAATGGTTTTTATTTTTGAAAACAAATGTAGAGTCTGTGGGAAGGTGTGATGAACGGTGTGTGTATTTCACTTCTATTGATTTGAGTATTTTACTAGATGCTTGTGCTTCTGTGAAATAAATACTCCTGTGGCAATTTAGACCATGAAGACTTTGTACATTATCACCTCTGTGGCTCTGAGCGGTGCAGTGAGGAAAATTCAGGTACTACCTCAATCAGTGTCTCCTCTCAGCTGTTCAAGCAGCATCTCTCGAAAAGCTCGAGCACATTATTTAACATTTAGCACATCTGACACCTTCAGACTGAGTTAGCTATTAGCCTGTCTGTCGTTCTAATCAAATTACAGTTAATAATCCGTAATGCCGTGCAGGTATTAACATTGTCACACTCAATCCCGCATGAGCCTCTGCAGAATTGTCACAGATTAATCATTTATGGGACTGCTCTTCTTTCGGGTTTCTTTTTTCATTGAAGATTCAGGTTGGGCACAAATGTTTGTCTCAGTATGTTCAATTACCTGAAACATTCATGTAGACTCCAGTAAGAATAATACTTGATTATATTACCGTGAAAGTTCATCCTAGGTCCAAGTTAAGTTCTCACAAGTTCAGTCTGAAGTAATTTGAGTTCATAGTTTAACACTTAGTTGTTGAACTATGAACTCAACATCTAAGTAACTTCTAAGTAATCCAGTCTTTGTAGCTTATAGAAATTAAGTTAGTAAAGCAACACTAAAGAACTTTCAGTTTTAGTTGAAATTGGCGGCTCAGTGTGGACAAAAGCGGTAGTGTTTCGCACGAAGGAGGACTGCATTTCCCATGAGCACCAGGGCATAGCGTGATAAAATCATGATCAGTTGGATTGAATTTCATTTCTGTTTCCAGTGTCTGTGTGAAAGATGAATAGTGATGAGGTTATGAATCTAATTTTGGTGAAACAATGTCAGACGATGATGTTGAGGATAAGAAACTGGCGAAGTGACGTATGCAGTAAAGCAGTCAGAACATTTGTAGATGCTTGAAGGGTTCCTGCCACCCTCCTCAAAGTTGCTTAAAGCGAGAAAGACGTCATTCAACGAGCTGTAAGTCAAATTATGATCACAAAAGCTATGGAAATATTGTATAAAGGTGGAAAACTTACTTAAGATGGCACTCAATTCTTTGAGCTTCTGTTATACTAAACTTCGCTTGACCAGAATTAGACCCAGCACTCATGCAACACGTGTTTGCACAATAACATTAGAACCAAAGTCCAAGACTTAAGAGTTAAATAATTAGATTGCTGAGATATGAGCATTCTCTGTAAGACAAAACGGGTCAGGGAGACAAATATTCCATTGATTTACCAAACCAACAGATTAAATGTTAACACTGTTTGCGTTGTATCCATTCTCTGCACTCAGGGATGCAGCATGTCGATACGACCAGAATCAGATTTAAGAAGCTCTCATCCACTTAGGTTTTATTTTTGTTTTCACCAACCGCGCGTTTTCAAAAGATTCATATTTTAATGCTCTGTTTATTAAGCAATATCCACATTTATTATCAATAAAAATAGAAAAATATACATTCACCCCCCCTTTTTCTTAACTTTGTCCATGCAAGCACAGATCTGGGCTCCGAAAATGTCTGGAATAAAATCCCATGAGGTGAAAGAAACACAAGCATGCAGACAGAACGAAGCATAAGCATTTGCTTTTGATTGTTAAGGTAAAGCTCAGACCTTGAATCTTTATAGTTAAGTTCTTGCCAAGGGAAAAATCCTTTTTTGTCTCTTGACTATCATTGGAAACCCTAAAATTGACTTCCCTTAGACACTTTTGTGCACAACAGGAACCTAACATTGCACCCTGTAACATTTTCATAGAGCACATCTGAAACATGGATTCTACTTGACACAATGTTGGCTGCCATTTACAGAGGAGGCGATTTTCTTCTCTGCTGCATGGCTGTGCCCCCAACAGTGGATATTACCTTCTGTAGTAATGTCAAGACATTTTCCACTGGGTCTATTGATGCATAATAAGGTATATTTGTAGTTATTATTATGTTATTAGTATTAAAGTGAGCAGTTTTAAGTGTTCCTGTGGTAAGGTCTTAAGTATGTGTGTATTTCAATGATTTCCTTTATTCTAAATAACGGAATAATAAAATTACGGTGGAGTCCATTGCACGTGCAAATGTGGACCACGATTTAAACAATGTTTTAGAAACTGAGGACAATGTTAAATAACTAACTCTACACATTTTAACTGCTGTCCTCAAACTAGCGTGTCAGTCAGAAAACTGGATTTGAGTTGCATAACAACAACAGTTGCTCCTTTAAGTTATGTTTTAAATACTCGGCTTGATTATCATTTGTTTGTTATGTTGTAAACTGTATCAATGGTTCTTACTTTTTTGGCACATTTGTAGCAAATTTTCCAGTTGTTGGTGATGAACTTGCAGTTTAATTTGGTAATTAAAAAAGGGGGAAGTGCAAAATAATAATAATAAAAAATGGCTTTAATCCTCTTTAAACAAGAAGAATTAAATCTTTATATCTGAACTGGGAGGACATGTGTTAGGCAGCATGGTGCACATGGGTGCAATTAATATACCGGAGATCGCTGCACTTATTGAGCGTCAGGTGGTGTAAATGTGATCCAGCTAGCTCCCTTAGGCCAACATGCACATCAATACCATTTCAGCGGACACACTGGGGGGAACATATAAGTTACGTATTCCTGTAATAGGCAATTTAACAGCTCATCCGGTTGAGGAAAAACAAGGTTGTAGAAAATAAATGGTGCATTTTAGAGTTTGACTAATTAACACGACTGGAAAATCATGTTGTCTGTGCTGTGAAATGAACTACGGCTCTGAAAACTGCAGCCTGAGACGATGGACTCATATTGTATTTTACTGACACCTCATCTTTGACTGCAGTATTGTTCATTATCCCGGGTCTGAATGCCAATTCAGTGACTTGGGATGGTATCATCTACTATAATAGCGCCACTTTTCTTGTTTCACTGTTTAATGTCTTAATTTAAATAGCAATTAGGTTTTCTTATAGGTCAGAGCGAGTGTTTTACTGCTATTGTGTGCCTTTAGGTAATAGAGCCATGAAAACCTAAAAGATCTAACACCTAAAAGTTTCACACACACGCCTTGGTAACCTGTGAGACACAAGCTGAGACTTTCAGGTGCATCTTTGAAGTTTACATGAATTTAATTCCTCTAGCCAGCGATATAAAAATGTTTTATACCATATAGAAATTATTAAGGCTGAAAAGGGAATTGAACTTTTAATTTGAAAAAAAAAACATCTTTTCCAAGCAGTTGTGTCCATGTTTTATTGCCTCCTTCCAGTGTGGCTTGTTCTCCCGCTACTTGAGCCAAGAGCCTTGCAACATTAGCCACCCGGGACTAGATTTACTCCACATTCCTGTAATTAGAATCCAGCCACACCAGCTGAGATACGACCTGAGCTTACTCAGTCTGGGAATTTGCTGTCCATGCAGCCGCAGCTCCTTATGCTCCAAGATATACAGTAAAGGTAAACTTCAGGATGTGAATCTCGAAGCCCTTAGATGATCTTCCCACGGGGTAAATTATGGGATATTTTGTGTGAGTGTGTGGGATTGCTGTTTTTTTTACCATGTATGGTGCGTTAGCTGCCTTAGCAAACTCGGTGTTGCGTAGCAAGTCTCCCAGTGTCTCTAAGCAGTGGCGGAGCTAGAAGAGTTATAGGCTGGGGTAGCACCAGTTATAGTAGCATCTGTTATAGATCAAATTTAAATACAATTAGAATTTACTTCATCCTAAAAGGACAAAATATACAATAACAATTATTTAAACAATATAAAATAAATTGGCGTAGTGCTTTTCTTTTTTTTGGGGGGGGGGCTTGCATCCCTTATAGATAGATAGATAGATAGATAGATAGATCTTTATTGATCCATTTGGGAGGGTTCCCTCAGCGAAATTATATTCCAGCAGCATCTTTAGAATTAAAAAGTAATACTCAACAAACAAATAAAATCAAAATACATTGAAAAAGAAGTCTAGGAGAAGAGATTTTGCACATTTTTATTGCATTTGTTTGAAGTGAAATGTTTAATGATATTGCACATAGTCCAGTTTGTGTTATCAGTCTACTGATCCATCCCATCATCCTCCCCTCGTGTGACGGAAAACAGGAGTTTTACATTCTGATGACATGAAGGACAAAGGAGTTTTTGAACATTTTGGTTTGGCACTTGGGAAGGAGCAGTCGGTTGCTGATGATGGTGTGCGGAGGACGTTTGGCATCGTCCATAACGTCCAGTAGATTGTCCATTGTCCTCCTCCCAGCCAGAGAGTCCAGCTTCATGCCAGTTAATGAATACTGTACTACTAACAAATACTTTAAGATTAACAATTTATAACATCCAGGATGTCGATTTCGTGGGTGCGTTAGCTTTCTTCTGATGTTCATTCATATGTTTTATGGATATGTTTTAAGATGCCTCCCAACACACTGCTTCCTTATTATGTAGGATGTATTTGGAGCTCCACAATTTTCAGATGCATGAAGGTAAAAGGAGGTAAAGAAAAAACACATTAATGGATTTTTTAGCCATCATACTATGTAGTGTTCTTTAGGGTAGAACTGACATTATGAAAGAAACTCCAAAAGCAGCATTACAAGCCGGATAGACTGTTTTTAAACATGCACAAAAAATGTATTTTTTAGAGACATCTCCTATGCTCTAACAAAACAAATATAATAGTATCAGATCATAATGATCACTGTTACATAATGATTAAATAAACGTTAGATTTGAAAGCCTAAGCCTCTATAGATAACACTGTAATGAAAGAGCATTACATCACCAATATTCATGCATATTGTAAGACATCAGGCAATTAAATTTAATCAAAAATAAGTGCATGTGAGCAACAGGAATAAGCAAAAAGGTAAAAAGCACAATGATCCGACTGTGAGTGGTTAGCAGAACCGGGTTTTATACAGGGAGGGTGAGAGATGGAACAGATGCGAGAACCTAATTGCAAAATGTAAGCGGCCGTGTCTGATAATGAATACAGGATGAGGGGAAACAGAGTGGATGTCTAGGACAGGACACAACGGAGGAAGAAACCAACATACAGAATGTGAACAATAATAAACAACTAACCATGCCGACAGAAACCATAAACAGGATCAAACTAACTGAACTCAAGTAACAACAATAAATCACAGACAAGGACATAAGACTAACATATAGGAAAAATACTTAACACCAAGAAAGAAAAATAGAAGGACCGTGACAATGTTCTCTAAAATAGACTTGGAACATTTAAAGTCAGTAAGTCACACGTATATTTTGAATGAAAGTACCTATTTGATATGGCTACATTCATTCTCTTGGGCAATTAGATTTATTACGTTAATTTATTACGTAATTATTCTAATAGATTAGGCAAAAGTCAGTGGGAAGTGTGTCGGATCCTACAACAGATTCCACATCTCCATCTCTTTGACCACATTCCCGTTATAACGACCACTCACATCCGGCAAATATAAAAGCTGATTTGTTTGTCTGGTGGGTGATTAGTATTTGGATGGTTTTCCATGTAAATTAAATAAAACGCCTGTGTTTTATATTTTTCAGTTCACTATCATTACAACTCTCCCTTTATCTTAGTTATCTTTGCACATATAACTGACACCAAGCCGAAAAACCAACTCATTTTAGTAAGAAAATCTCAAACTCCAAAACAACCTTTTAATGAAATTCATTACACATAAAAAGTGTTAAAAACACAATTTATCCATTTAGAGAGTGAGAGATTATATTTTTACTTTAGTCTAAAGTTAAAACATTAGCATGAAAAATACGTTTTCCATTTTGTAATAAAAGGTCCAAACCTTTAAAACTAGATTTCTAGCTAGACTGGCGACCCCCTATTTTATTCCATTTGTTTAAAAATGAATACAGATTGTGATAATTTTTACTAGTATTTTTTAAATGAATTTATGTAATAAAAAAATTACATAAAAACATCAATTTCAAATCAAAAATTTGAGGCACAGTAATGTTTTATTGTTGTTGTAGTCTCTCATGCTCATGTCTGAACAGGCAAATGAGCAATACTAAGGTCATCAAGGGGTCAACTGACGATTGCTTTTTATTTTATTATTACTTCTAATAGTTTTCTCCTGTGCTTTGCTGCCCTGAGCAGTAAAACATATCATCTGTATCAAGTAGAATTACGAACTATGCTAGTGCCCTGCAGCTTTTGAAGATCTCCTCTTCTGCCAGCATCCAGGCTACTGTTTTTTGTTTTTTGGTGGTGTACGACAGTAGTAGATGTCATTTTATCAGCGGTTCACAAGTGAGTGCCAAAGAAAAGACAAAAAGAAGAGAAATGAAAGTTAGTAGTTAGTTTGCAGTTGCACCTTTTTGAATATAACAAAATATGCTTTGGGTTTTTGTAGTCGTTCATTTTTCTTACACCATTTATATTTTAGGGGGCAAAACCAAACAGAATGGGCACATGAACATAAGTCATTTTCCCTCAACAGAAATGTGGGATTATGATTTCCATCGGGACAAATTGTTTTTCTGCTTGTTTTTCCCATTACAGTTAATACTCTACTCTGCTAAGACACAAATAATGACCAAACAATTACCCTATTGTACGAATGTCTTTAATTCTCTTCTCGTGAATAAACACATGGGGTATTATATTTTGTATATGAAGCAATTTATTGTCTGTAGGTTTTCAGCATTTATCAACTCACCACAGTGAATTCTATGCAGCTAATTTGAATGGTTATATTGCTATCGCCTCCGTGCATGGGTTGGACAGAGGTGAAGAGAGATAATGCACTGATTTGTGTGCCATGCGTGATACACTTGGCTGCCTCTTTTCTGTCTCTACATCATTTCAGGCAGTCAAAACAGCCAGCAAGAAGTAGATGCACCAAAGAAATGCACCCATACCCTCACAGTGGGATATATGTACAGTGTCGCCTCATGCACTGTTGAATGCTAATGCAACTGGCCTGCCTGTAGCCCCGACTGGGACGATGATGATGATAAGGTGCAAATCTACAGGCCATTACACCTCCCTATGAGTGCTATTATCACCCTGGCTGATAATTGCATTGGTCTGTAGTGCTATGAGAGAGGCCGGCTGGTGCTTCTTCTTTATGGCCGAGCCGGATTTGATCTTCAGGCGCACTGGTGCGAACGCTCGCAACGTTTTACGATGTCCTTTTGTGCCACACAGACCAGACGGAGCTGCGACGCTTAGATAGTAATTAAAGGAAGAAGGAAAAGAAGTTGACGTTAATTAACAGACAAGAATGTAGGAGGAGAGAGTTAAATCAAATCCCCTGGCCTCCCTTTATTCATCCTTTTATTATCAAAAAAGAATAAAAAGGCTATTTTCACTATAAAAGGAAAGATGGTCAACCGAAAGGACGACTTGAAGGAGAAATATGAACTAAATGGCATCTCTCTCATACCCCTGTTAATTTAATGTACTTATTACTGATGTAAGTGCAGTTTCATTGCTACACATACATTGCGATGGTCAGTCATTGATATTTAACTTCAGATGGGCTTGGCTGACACGACTACCGGGGGGAGAAGGCGGTGGGTTTCAACAGGGATTTTTATTCTGTAGCCAAAAATAATGAGGCAGCCATGGACAGCAGTTGAGCCTAATAACCTCGTGGTTTCCTGTTGAGATCCTCAGACACTCAGCAGACTCAGTTACAGGACCAGCTGTACCAGTGATACCTCAAAGCGAGGCGCTAGATTTAATTAATCCAGAGGTACAAGAGCGAAGTGGTTGTCAGAGGACTGTTGGGGCATCAATGTGGGATGAAACCCAGATAAATTAGGAAAATCTCCGCTGTAATGATTGTTTTATCATTTCAGCTTTAACTAAAACAAACGTCACAGAAACTAAACATTTAAGGTTCATTTTCATTCGCCTGCTCGCGTGCAGCCTTCAGCAACATCATTCACATTTACTTGGATCTCGTGAAGGTTGCCCGTCTTCCTCTCTCTTGATCTTTCAGGGAGAAAAGATACATCTGCAATTATTTTCGCTTCTTTCCTGTCTCATTATTGCAGTCGAGATCTCGCAGCATCGCTCGCTTCGTCTTGGTTGTCCATCAACGACTCAGCTTTGATATTCAGGCAGATGCATGAATGCAGAATAGATACTTGGAAGGTCCAAGGTCATCCTCTTCTCCTCCTCTGTTTTCTCTTTTGTGCTGCATTCATTTTTAAACTGTCTCCCGTCCTTTTCGTGTTTAGTGAGTCAGTCTGAGTTTATTTGAACTAAAGCTAATGGTTTAACCAGGGACATCAAGTATTACACCTGACAGGATAAGTGCAAGATAATCAATATTTGGTTTGTATCTGCTTTATAAGTTTGAAGAAAAGGCTCTGTGGTGATCATAGGATCAGGGATCAACACTTTATATTTTAAGTGCATCAAATGAAATAATTCCTGAACTTGGATGAGAGGGAAGTTGTGACCCCTTAAGAAAAAAACACATTTAAGAAATAAGTGAAGCAAAGTCACTTGATCCGGCTTTTCCAGAGATTTGTGATTTCCTCCGTCAGACTGAATGAAGCTAAACCTTTCCACAGTTTGCCTTCTGGGGTGCCATAGCTTACTGTCTCTGACATACCTTTTATTCAGTTTGTCATGCAGTGTGCCGGGTCCATTTTTAACTGATAGCAGACGATAGGTCATTTATTTGTTTGAAATAATATGTAATGTTAAACTGTTTGATATATTTTTCTGACTCCCACCTGCTCACTCCTTTTTTTTCTATAGAAACAGTCAAACAAATGCTCTCCTCATGCCAGTATACTGGGATGCAAACATGGCCTTTTGAGGATGTTGGCACCCCCCTTATCCACACTATTTACACCAGTGACCTTTTCAGATAGGATAGCTTGTACTCAGCTATGACCGTGTCTGTAGAACCAAAGCTAATATCCAATGATTCATTTCATTTGGCTTCTCAAGCACATCCTCTGAGCTGAACTTCTGCGCCCTCAGGCAAAGAAAAAGCTGCAGCCTGAGCCCTGCAGGGATGCTATGCCCCCACCCGTCCACGCCATCAGCTCTCACCCACTGTCACATTGACTTCCTCTACAGTGGAGCGGTCATCTGTATTAAAAGGTTACTGGACTTATGCTGCGTCGACGGTTGTGGTTGGGAACTCTGTGACTGGACAAAATGTTGAAGCTTGCTCAAAAAAATGAACAAATGGGAAAGTTGTCAGCAGACTTCTGTTTGACGAGCAGCTCCCATCTTGAGGATTCAAACCCTGTTGTCTTTTTGTTAAATTGAACCAGAGTTGTAGTGGGGACAGGCAGGGCGGGGCGGGGCGAGGCGGGGGGTGAAAACAGGCTTTGGAGGACAAGAACCAGTAGAGCTTTGCCTGCAGCTAAAGCACTTGGTATTCACCCTCTGAGGGTTGTGTCAGCAAACTCTCAGAGGTCAGCATGAGAAAACGTGCCCTTCCCACTCACTCCCACTCACTGAGGCTGGATAAATATCACAAAGTTTTTCAGAGAGATTTTGGAGTCTCGTCTCGCATTGGCGTGTTAAATGTCATCCGATCACTCCTGCTTTTCCGAGACTTCATGTGTGCATGGGGATTTAATGGGGGATGAGCAGTTAACAGATTGGCTGTTGTATAGGCTTTCCATGTTTTAGGCTTATCTTTAATAATGAAAATACATTTACAGTTTCAAGAGTAAAGTTAAAGCAACACTCAAGAAGTTTCAGTTTAGTTGGATAAAAGTGGTTCTGCCTGAAGGAAGACTACATTTCCCATAAGCACCATTGCATAGCGTGGTAAAATCCTGATTTCTCAGTCGCCTGCAGTTGGATTGAAGTTCATTTCTGTTTCCAGTGTCTGTGTGAAGGATGAATAGCGATGAGGTGATGAGTCTAAGTGTGGTGAAACAATGTCAGATGATGATGTTGAAGATAAGAAACAGGGGAAGTGACGTATGAAGTAAAGCAGTCAGCACATTTGGAGTTGTTTTGTGTGAAAGGCAGGGTTCCTGCCACCCTCCTCATAGTTTCTTAGTGCCATTTAAAGCAATAAAGACCCCCTCGGGCCATGAAACAGGCGTCATGTGTTTCTTTCAAGAACATGTGATTGTTGTGTTTTACAGGTCAAATAAGTAAAGACTATTTACATGAATTCACATATGAAAATCCTCCTCCAACATTTATACACTCAACTTAGATGCTTTCACTACCGTTACTATGGGTTGATTACAAATCAACAGTACATTTTTCAATTTTTCATTTAGGGAAAAAAAACAAACCTGCAATATTTTACAGTTTAAAATTATGAATCAATTTTTCGTCACATAAAATTCTATTAAGATAAATAAAATGGTAAAGTTGCAACATCAAATTGATCAACAATACTTTATTTATCACAAAGGGAAATTAAATGTTCTTGCAGTAACTAATTTAACTAAGGAGTTGTTAGATAACGTGACATGAAAAACATGGAAGGAAAAATAGTTAAATCTGCTAAAGTTAACAAACTAATTCAGAATTGTAATAATAATCTGAAACATAAGATGTTGATTAAGCAAAAGACAGTTTCTGTACTTGTGATTTTGGATAGGAAGGATTTTCTTTGCTCTGATGACATAAGATATCAGCTTTCTAAAGCATATCTATGGTGCTGCATTTGCACGCCTTATTTAGTCTGCAGCATTCTCTCAGTTTTGTTTGGGTTGTTTTTCAGAACGGTAATTAGAAGAGAACATCTTATCACTGGTACCAAGTGTCTATCAGTGTCTATCAAATTAGGAGAAACATTTATCTCCCATCAGGAAATGATGAGATGATAAAAGCCCTGCGTCCTTCTAATAAATGTGCTGTGGTGCTTTTGCAGAGTGAAAAGATCCAATACACACAAAACAGGTAGCTTTGATTATAAGGTGAATATACTGTAATCATTGTGACCTGAGATGTGATGACAGAAAAAACATCTGTTGGTTATGTGTGTGTTAAATTCATGCAAACAGCTTTTCAGTAGCTATATCCATCCTTTCTTGAGTTTTTATTTTAAACAATGGTTGTTGATGCAGGTCGTATTTTTGCAGCCTGTTTTCAGCTGTTAGCAGAAAAACATTGTGTGCATTCCTAACTTTCAAAGCGTGACCTTTTAAAGTTATTTTTTTCTTTTTTTCTTTAGAAATGGATTAGAAAATACACCACAGCATCCAGTGTGGGTCCTTAGGCAAGACCCTTTGTGCTACTGCCTACCTGGCGACTGTTTAATGGCTGCATCGGTGTGTTTTACACCAACAATTTCCTACGGGATCAATAAAGTATATATTATTATTAATCTTTTGCGATACATTTGGCATCTGTGCTAAATGCTTAAAAAAAGTTGTTGGGTGTCATTTTATGATGCAGAAACATTGACCAGCAGAACCAACAGAAAATACTTTTAATGTTAGGCAAAAGTCATGTCTTATTTCTCAGATTTAGAAAATCTGTTTATTTCTGTCCCAAAAGATTTTCTCAAGTGTTCTGGGTGATGCTAAAGTTAAGGTTTTCTGAACTGCAATTTTCTATAATTTAAGAAGCTTTCTAATGCAACAAGTAGCTTTTAAAGACGGTAATTTCAGGCAATTGAGGTGAAATATTTAGAAATAAAAGTGTCAAACTGTGGTTTTTGTATCTTTTTAGAAACCAAATAGCTGCAGGTACAAGATAAATGTCACTGCTTGCATCATGACTAAGATGATTTTTTTATGATTTAACATTCCTGGGGTTCTGGTGTTTTTTACTTATGCTGGTTCCTCTGATAAAGCTTTAAGTTGTAATTTTTATTTCCAATTGCATAAAACTTTTATCTTTTTCTATTCAGTTCCAATAAAGGCAGATTTACATCAAATCCTATCTTCTCACGTTTTAGCTGGCAGACCTACATAAGTTACATTCTCTCAACATTCATCCGCCTCAGTACCTGATAATAGTGCTGAATTCACCTATATGGTGGCTGAGGACCAGTTCTTGTGTTTGAGTCATAATTGAACACAGGAATGTAATTTTTGCAACTTCGTAGATGGTGGAATAAACTGAAAATATGTTTTTAAAAAAATAATCTTTATTTTTGGAGCATTTTTACATATAATCTAGATTTAGCTCCGTAACACGTTTAGCCACTTTAAGAAAAGACAAAAGTTATTGTTCAAATTTTATCTTTTGTTTTGTGTATCAAATGTAAGACACTGAGTTTTGGGACTATTCATGATCACATTATTGATTTTATGATATGTGACAGCAACTTTGATGGAGAGTTAAAACCCGAGTGTGTTCACTACTTTTAATAACAGGTGTTGGTCATAACAGGGGCAATAAATCTCTACGGGTGAAAAAAAATAAGAGGAATATTGAACTTCTGATATTACACATATATATGGTGTGCTTGAGCATTATTTCCACACTTCACTTCTAGATTTGACCACTTTCTCCCATGAAATGTGTTTTTTAGGAGATTCTGATTATTATTATTATATTATTACTATTTTTTAGAGCAAAGCATAAAATTATCATTCTGAGTTATTTGTGTGTTGGTAATAATGTCAAATAAGTTGAAATAGTGACACTTCAAACCCCCCAAACTGAACAACACAAAAACAGCTAAATTATCATCGTATTTATTATTAGTAGCAGTAGTAGTTTTATAAAGCACTTTTAAAGCAAAATTGCTGCTTCAATCAGTGTTTTCCCTTTTAACTTTATCAAATTGTAACCATGACGTATTTTGACTTTTCCTTCATCAATAGTGAAGGAAAAGTTCACTTAGGCGGTTTTGTGACGTAGAGGACAAATAGATATTTACCTTCATCAAATCTCACACAGCTGGATTTATTTGATATTTATACGACATCTGAAGGCAACTGACTGCAGAGGATTTTATTTAAGGGTATAAGTCTGAGGAGCCCCACAATACACGTTCACTTTTCAGAATTTCTGCAATGCATACAAAAAAACACAACTATTTTGTTATATTTTCCTTTAATTTCAGTTATAGAGAACTTTGTGCTAGTTTGTTCCACTGAAATAAGTAAACAGACGTTTGTTGGATGAAAGGGAAAAACCTGCCTGATCTCTCACAAAAACCTGAGGGATGATATCAAATTATTTAGCCTCTGCAAGTTAATGTTTGTTTTTTGTGTGTTTTTGAAGCACTCAGAGAGAGTTATGGCCTTTGACGATGTTTTGTGCTCGATCATAAGGAAAATGGAAAGCTGTTCAGTTTTCTTTTATGGGACAGTCCAAAATATCAGTGAAGTCGTTCCCCCATTATGGGTTCTGCTATGATCTCCTGAGGGTGTGAGACCACCATGCATTCACAGATTGGACTTCATTAAAACACAGACCATTACACCAGACAGGGATCAGCAAGCCCCTCTTCTCTGTGTGTTTGGCTCTTTCCTCACCTCCCTCGGCCTCATATCGACAGACAGAACCAGTGTCCTGATGGCGAAGATTAAACGGAAATGGGAAAAAATAAATAAATAAGTGATGTGAGTGGGGAAATTGGTGAAAGTTATCTTATTAAAACTTGAAAGAGGCTTGCAAAAGAGGAGGAGGTGCAGGGTCCTGGAACCGAGAAGTAATTCCAGCTGAACTTCAGTCGGACCAGATGGCCATACACAGGGTAAGAAATAAAAAGGAAAACCAACATAAAGCAAATGAATAAGTCGGTGCAGCACAAAGTGTTTCATAACCAGCTTCACTGTTGCTTCACATAAAGTCTACAAATCTTGATGTTTCTGCTGGTAAAGCGTAACACAAAACCACATTAAAACACTCTTTAATTCAGATGACCATGAATTATTGATCAGTCATGGCACAGTACTCTGTGAAACACAAAAAAGGGATTTTTGAGCTTTAAATACTTTCTCCCAACTGGCTTAAGACATTTTTAAATATTTTAAGTTCCATCAAATGCAAGTTGATTTGGATATTTGTTAATGTCTAAATAGCTAAAGGGGTTTAAAATGGGACTAAGGGTATTTAATTGAATAGATGCAATGCTTTGAAACTCGGTTTATCTTTTTTTATTTAAATCAAAATTATATTTTGTGTGTAAAGTGTTTGTTTTTTCTCACTGGCACAATATATCACAACCATGTCCAGCCCCCATGGATCATCTTGGATACCTTGTCTCTGTTATTCGACACATTCAGCCAAGAGGAGCAACCAACCAAATGTTTATTTGTTTGCATGAAGCTTAGTTGCATGTGCCAAAATGAAATACCTGAATTATTAATAAAAAAAGGTTGATTAATAAACACTGGCAGAAAGCGCAGACACACCAGATCAGGCTTGGCATTGAATTTAATGTAAAATTGTGTTGTATGCTCGCACCAAAGAGACCCAGAGATACACCGTGACACATGAAGCCTATCAACAGAAACGGTTAAACTGCAACACAAACACATTTATAGTAAGTATGTTTGTGCTTGTGTTTGTCACACAGATTTTATTCTGGATAAATAATAAGAAGCTCACTTTCATATGCCTTTTAAGGTTTTACTATGGAACCTTTGATGTTTTTTTTTGTAATTTTATGCTTCATTTTGCATCATGAATTGTGTTTCTGCACATTTCTTTAGTTTTTTTTGTTATTAATACCTCGCTTTAAGTCCCACCATGTTGGTTTCTTTCTTTTGTCTTCTCCCATGTTTACGCCAGAGTTGCAGCTGTTTAGATTGAACTTCCTCTATAGATTCCTGTTCTTGTAGAAATTGTTAAACACATGCAGACTTTATCTACAGTGACGTCCACTGTTTAGAAAAAAATTACTGCAGTGCCCCTCAAGCGAAGGTATCACATCCAGAGGAACTCTACTGCTGAGACACCTCGGGCGTTAAGGCATACCCAGGTTTCCATTACATGAAAATTAACTCATTGACTCTCTGCAAACAAACGGCTCCCTTTTGGCTTTCCGATGAGTTTGAATTCATCTTTGTACCACTGACAGCTTCTAGATGTTTTGTAATGTGTTTCTTGTTTTTTTTGCTGGTCAAGGACTCACTTGTTTGAAGTAGAGAAAAGAGATCCTATGGTCAAGCTTACATGCTCGATAAAGCTTCAAAGACTTTAGGAAGGTGAGGAAAGGATTGTATAAAAGCAAAAAGAATAAAAAATGAAAATGTTGCCTTTGTAACAACGTGTTCTGTTCCTGAATATAATTATGGAACACCTTAGCTGCCGAAGTAACGTGTGGCTCAGCTAGGTTTATTACTTTCACTATAGTTGGATATGACAAGCCAATAATGGGTCTTATCGTGGTTTAAAGGTACAGCGGTAACCCACAGATAGCCGACTTCTTGTTTAATTTGCCTTCTCACTGTAGTTTTTTGTTCATCTCTTTCCCCACCTTGGTTTTGATCTTGCTTCACTCGCTGCTGCTCCAAGTCGTTCTCACACTTGGTTGAAAGACGTCTTTTGGGAGATGGAGCAACTTTTCTAATCACTCGGAAAACTCAGCAAGACTTGCTGTTAAACTTCGGTATCCCAGCTTTACACACGTGTTAACAACGTAGCGTCATGTGAAAACACGCCTGTAGAAATCGCAGTTGGACAAAATAAATTCACGTTTTTCCTTCACCGGGCCCACTTTAGATTCTCTCCTCTTCCCCACATATTCTCTCCCACTCCCTCCTTTGGCTTTAACGGCCCTTTCTGCACCGTTTCCTGACCCAGCAGCGAGTCAGCTGATCAGGTGGCTCCAACTACAGGGAAATTGGAGCCATGCATCACCTCCCCGTACTGAAAAGAAATTCCATTACAGTTTGTTGTGAATCTCCGAAGAGATATCAAAATATGGAGCTGGGAGCAACGCTAGAGATCAAAAGGAACAGTGTGAATTTTTAAAGAGACAAAGAGAACAAGGCGATACTTTGATGAAAAATGGCCAGCTAGGGGACAGACTGGATAAAAAGGGTATTGGCTACAAAGTATCACCATTACAATGCATCACTGTCAAAATGGCCGGACCAGAGCAGCGATGGGACCATTTGATCCTCTTCCCCTCAGCTCTCCAAGGAGCAGTGACACTGGAACTGTCAGATACACAGACATGTAGGATATTCACTCATGAGAGAACATTTTACAGTACTCACTGTGGCTTTTGTGCAAGATATAACGTAATTTTGAATTTCATAAGACCTATTGGACCTTAACGATTACATATCTGGTTTTTGGCATTTTCAAAAGTCTAACATGGCCTTTATTTAAAAATAAATCTGTTTATTTAATAAGTAAAAAAGCTACTGCGATGATGAGTTTATTCTGAGGAAGTTGATTTCTTCAGTTTGTTTTATGTTTTCTTAGTGTTTGAAATTAAATTTAGTTTATTTACACATTTACAAAAAATAACATTAAAAGACGGCAACATAAAATGCCAATCACATTTCAAATTAGTCACAGTTTAGCAGCTCAATGTTTTGTTCAAAATGGATGAAAACGAAATTTAGGCTATTTTATTCCTACTCTGGTGCCTTCAAATGAAAATCGCTCTTGTCTAAACTTGTTCATGAATCCATTGGTACTAATTAGGGACAGTAGTCTGTAATTTGTAATAAAATAAATTGACTATGAAGATTTTTGCATTTCTTTTTTTCCCCACACATACATTTACATGAATACAGACACAGGACAACAAAACAATGTAAACATTTGGAATAAGAACATGCTAACTTATTGTTGGGGGTCTTCAAATCCAGACCTCAATGTCCAGCAGTCTTCAGAAATGGCTATGCTTCAACACAGCTGAGTCAAACAACCAGTTCATTAGCAGGACCTCAGAGTCTTTATTTGAAACGCCCTAGTTTATATGATCTAGGACGAGTAATTATGTTTTTTAAGCTATTAAAAACCCAAAGTTTAAGCTAAGATTAACCCAATAATGCCTTAACATCTATTCATCGTTCACTCATAATTCAATACAGTTCAGACTGTGGCAACAACGTCTTTCATATGTGGACGGTGGTTTGTTTTAGTCTAGCTGGGATGTGAAATAAATTTGGAAACAATTAAGGTATTAAATGCTAAAAAAGTAAAAATAAAAAAAAGCAGGAGCGGTTCAATCTGGTTGTTTTCAGCTAACACGAATGAATTTTACACCTAAAATGAGATCAGTTTGCAATAAAGGACGCTCAGTCACTCCAATAAATATATTCATGCAGATTTATTACAAATCCGCAATGTCTTTGTGCGAGTCTGATTGTTGCTGCTGCACATGTCCACTATCCTCCTGTACTTTCTAAACACCAATGTAGGGAGAAGATATTTTTGTAAGGCTGGTGAACCTGCTAAACTATTAGCCAGCTCCAACAGTCCTCAGAGACCTTATTAACAGATGATTAAAGGTGAGTGGCATGAAAGTCCTACAATCTTATACATGAAGTGCCTTAAACAGGAGAAAACCATACCGAGTTCAGGCTGCTGGTGGCTAGTAAAAAATATTTATTTTCCACTTGAAATTCTTGCCTCATCTGTTCTTCTTTAGACTTCCTCGCTGAACGACCAAAGTCAGTTACTGTTGGACAAAATAGCTCCAGCGTCATCATCCTAAGCACAGGATCCCCTCAGGGATGTGTACTGAGCCCCCTGCTGTTCACCTTAATGACACACGACTGCGTCCCTAGGTCTGCCTCTAACCACATTGTACAGAGAGAAAGTCGAGCTGCTGGTGGATTGGTGCAGTGTCAACAACTTGATTCAGAAAGTGGATAAAACAAGTTAGGTCATCATCATCTTCAGGAGGAACCAGTCCAGCCACGCTCCACTCTTCATTAACTCCAGGGCTGTGGAGGTGGTCAACAGACCAAAGTTCCTGGGGGTGCACATCACACACAACCCCTCCTGGTCTGAAAACAACATTTCAATGGTCAAGAGGGCGCAGCAGCGTCTGCACTTCCTGTGCAGGATGAGGAGAGTCCGCCTGGCCCCGCCCGTCCTCATCACATTCTACAGAAGCACCATACAGAGTATTGTGACGCGGAGCATCTCTGAGGACCTGGCGTCAGCGCGTTGCTAATCCTGTGCTAAAAACATAATCAGTGACCCTTCGTATCCTCACTGTGGACTGTTTTACCTGTTGACTTCTGGTAAATGAGTCAGGAGCATTAGATGCAGGACAACCAGGTCCTGTAACAGCTTTTTCCCCCAAGCCATCAGTCTGCTAAACTCTTAACACCTCTGGTCAACTACAAGGAGCCACATGCCATCTGGTCATCTGTGCGATATATATCACAACAAAAAAACAAAAAAAACAACACAGTCACAAAGCGAGTTTGAATTCAGCAACATTTTGTTCTAAGTTCATTGTGTATAAGTTATGACAATTAAGGTTGTCTAAGTTTGTCCCTTACAGACCCCAAACACCTCACAGCAAGTACTAAAGCAACAGTAACACAATCAAATGTTACTTGAATGAAAAAATGCATTCAAACTCACATATTTCAAAAATAAGCATACATTCTGGACCCTATTAAATACCTCTACATTTTGTATAAAACCTTTAGTGGCAGGAAATAATCTCTCTCAGCACGAGAACCGGTGAGATAATCTCTAAGTAACTGTTGGTTTTTGAGATCTGTCACATCTGGTGTGCCTTCATCCCTGTCATTGGTAGTTTATCTATGAGAACAGCAGCATTCCCCTGCATCTCAAAGGAGTAATTCTAATCTTTTATCTACAAGCTAAACTTCTAGACTAAAACACTCTGTTTCTTTCATTGACGACAGCGACTGTGACTTTCAATCATTTGTGGCTCTATAGCCACAAATCAATCCTGCACGCTTGCTTTGTCAGCAGTTTCATTTTTTTCTAATGAAGGGTTTCCTCCTTTAAAGCTTTTTAATGTGGTTTGTAGTTCATTTTTCCTCGTTATGCTGGTCCAAATATAAGATGTGATCATGTGCCTCTGGGGACGGCACATGATCCCAAGTTACCGGCCGATGTGCATACTGCTATGTGAGCTGGGTGAATGTTATTCCTAATGTGAAGCACTTTGAATGGTCGGCGTAGCTAAAAAGGAACTAATTAAATTTGTCCATTTATCATCACGTATCACTTTTTAATATGCAGGATTTGCATTTAAGATGAAAAACTTGTCATAGGTGATGGATTGACTATCTGAGGGAAAAGTGTAGGTACTGCCTGCAGGGGGGGAAACAATTACTGAAGGAAAACTCAACAAAGAGACACACTTTTGCCTTAACTTATTTTAAAAAAGTGTCTGTAATTATAACTGTATCTACTACATAGCAAGTTTATTGAAATATAAAAGAAGGAAATCTTGCGGTGAACCAACTGGCAGATTAAGGAAGCGATAAAGGGAGTAGAAGACACAGATGGGTTGAAACAAATCAGAAGGTGGAAAGACAGACGGCGAGAAAATCAGATGGGCTGGGACCAGACAGGACGCTGCAGAGGGTTTGCTCGGCAGACGTGGGGGAGTTGGTGCACCTGCTGAGATCTAACGTGAAGGACGTCTCGTCAGTGTGTGTATGTGAGTGGGCGTGTGTGTGTGTGTGTGTGTGTGTGTGTGTGTGTGTGTGTGTGTTTCAGGTTGCATTGATGCGCTGCCTTGTTTGAATATGTCTCCTGCTCTGTTTGTGCTCTGGGGTTTTATCTGTACATGTGGCTGTGTCACTATATCTCTCTTTAGCGTGTGCTCCGGCGTATCTGATGAGTGTACCAAATTTGTAAACAGATACTAAACTGTCTGCATTTAAAAGATACATAAATGTCCGGCTCCTTGAAAAGTGTGTGTTCCTTGAACAATTTCATGATTTGGGGCGTTACAGCCACCATTTTTCATCTTTTTTAAAAGTATGGAGACACGTAAACTAGTGCATAATTAAGTCAAGTTGAAAATCTACAAAATGTGGAGTTTCTTTGCATTTAGCCCTATTTTATCTCTTCCTGTTAACCATCACCAGCTTCTTATTAAATCATATGCTGCTTCACCAGGATGTTCCACATTATGGATAGTGTGATTAGAATCAGAATCAGAATCAGAAAAGCTTTTATTGCCAAGTACGTTTTTGGACATACGAGGAATTTGTTTTGGCGTTGTCTGTGCGATACAATACTCAAATTAAAACGGTATAAATATGAATACAATATAATTATGTTAGAATGATGTTCTGTTTGTTTCCTTTCACATCAACACCTTCCTCCATATGACTCCTGTGGAAACATCCTGCAAAAACAGGATGTCTTTTAGCAACAGCTGTTCTGCGAGCACTTTTCTGTAGGCTACAACTGTGGCACAGCAGTGCCATGTGTTTGTCACATAATATTCCAGTTAAAAAATATGTGTTAGATGATGAGACTATGAATACTTCCAAAACAACGAATCAATATTATTTTAACAGTTTTGCTGTAAAATGTTTTAAAAATTGGGATACTAGCTTGCTTATCAATTTTAAAAGATCTTCAGTGTATATAAACTTCTCAATCCATTTCCTTAACATTAAATGCAAACTCTTACAACGAGGGTTTAATTAACATGTATGCTTATGCAGATTCCTTTGATGCCAACAGAAGTGACTTAAAGTAAATCATTTCAAATAACAGTTCCCTGTTATCCCACTATAAGTCTATCGACCATCTACTGCTGGGTTACTGTGAGACACCAATCTCATCCCCAGACTCCGTTAGAGGAGGAGTAATATGTCAAAATGCCAGTGGCTCTGTTTGAGAAGACCTCCAAGGAAGGTCTTTATTAACTCAGTAAGAAAACCAGCAAATCTGGACATTAGAGGAATAGCACTCCAACAACCTTTTCAGAACTATTCTGGCTGAGTGCACTACTGGTGCACTACAAAACCGATGTAAGGGCATAAAACACAGCTGTGAGGGGCCCAAAGCAACTATTCATTATGTATTTTGGCTGTATTTGTAATATAAATCAATTGGTTTTTATAAATAATGAGGTCATTTACTGGTATCTGGTTGTTACCATATTTTACATAAAGGGTATACATTGTCTTCAACTCTAAAGCCAATATCCAATACAAAACACAACTTAATCTTAAAAGCAAATGGAAAGCTCTAGTTTAAGGAGACATTTACTCTTTCCTTGAAAGAACCTGGACACTTTTTAGGGTAACGTTATGGTAGAAATTAGATTTATGGATTTTACATCAGGATGAACCTGAACATCATTTGTGAATTGTAACCCAAAAATGTGCTTTATTTTGCCATCTTTTGAGCATTGTTGTATGGTTTCTCTGCATAATAGCTGTTGTTCCAGTGGATGAGCCTTCTTTTGTCTTTCCCCCCCCAAAAAAAGGGACAACAATGCAGCGTGCAAACAGAGCTGTATTGAAATAAGAAAGTTGAGCAACTGTTGGGGAGGTAGACTTTGAGTTTATACAAAGCAGCAGAAATACTTAAACACAAATTGTGTTTTAGTTGTGATAGTGATAAACACGCTCATTCTCCTTTTCTGTCTTGTCACAATGCTGAGAGACATCCACATAAACATCTAAATCCCTGTGGCTCTGCATACTTGAGACTGGAGCTGCTTAATTTCCCTGCCTTAAGCCACACTGTACTGCTCTGAATGACCCACTGCAGGGTATTATCCATATTGCTTCCATATGCCTCGGTGCTCTGCTGATTCCAAGGTTTTGTCTACCTCTTCCTTCATGCTGTGTCTGTATGATTCCACTATCTGTATATTCCTACCTTTGCACTACACACACGTCCAAATAAATTAATAGCAAAACATTGAGTAGCTTTTATTTGTCTCTCTCTGCCTTCCCTTCTTATACTCTAAATAAAAAACATAACTTTTCCTCTAAGCATCATCCTGCTCTTTCAAAACGTAGTGCCCTCACAACAATGATTTCACTCACTGTAAAACCACTCAGGTGTTGAATGGCACAAATCTTCTTTATAAGGCAAGTATTCTTGTATTAATTGCCTTCTAAGAGAAAGACAACGAGGAGAGCTATCCACAATTGAAGATTTTTAAGACTATGTACACTCACAAAGGTTTGAATTTTTGTGGTATCAGTGTAGAACAATTGGTTTGGGTCTGGTAAAACAGAAAACATTTATTTGTCATTTGGCTCATTCATTGGTGTATTGATTTATTATTTGATGAGAAGCCACTCTGGCTTCGCTTTGCCTGGATTCTGACTTTTTATAGATAATTAGTGCATAATGTAATGAAAGGGTTATTATCTTTATGTCATGGTGGCGTGGAGTAGATTGGTTAAGTGTCTAGGCACAGGGCAACTTAAGAGCATTGGTTTTCTGTGTTGAGTTTTTTTCCAAGTTGTTCCTAGCCCAACAGATGGGCAGTTCGTCATTCTGACTGGGGCTTCATTTATTTGGGTGTGAGGGCATGGGTGTATTGGGATAAAGGGTTGAGAGATAGTGCTATGATTTTGAATGGTTCTCACCTGGGCATTGTCAGTCCCAGTTTTGGGTAGGCTTTCAAGGGGTGTTAGGGTTGGTTGCACCTTCTGGAGTTTTTTGGGATACTGGTGGTTTCAGGGGTCACCGCGTCTTGGGGTGCTGCTGTGGGTGTTTGCTCCAATTGGTTTAGTATCCAGAGGCTCCACTCTGGCATTTCTTAGGGTATCTGGTGAGTCCCTGCCCAAGGTCTCAGTTGCTTTAGTATGAGAAACTAAGTCCCAGTTGTATAGTTGGGACCCATCAGGAATTTTATGGTATGCCTTGTTCCCAGTTTTAACTTTTACTTACAAATGGACACCCAATACAATGTTTGTGTTTTGGTTTATGTGATGGGTGACCTTGTGAGCATGCAGGAGTTTCCTTTCAGTTTTGCTTACTGTTTTGCTTGGGAACACTGTTGACCTAATTTAATACATTAGAAACAGAAAAGCTTTAGGGTGTGGGAAGACTGTCAGCAAGCAGAAACCTCCTAATGCAACCCTAGTTTTAATACACTGTAGACCTACACATAACCTCAAATACAACAGCCATCGGACATAGCTACTTTTGTTTTGTTCTATAAATTAAATTCCAATTTGATCCACATTATGATTTTCGATGTTTACTTTAAACGGTACACACAGCGAGTGGTGCAATACCCACACGTACTACTGATGATTGGTAGACAGACGATCAGTCTCTAATTTCACCTGTTCTCCATGAGTATGTCTGCTGTGTGTTCTCTGAAACATGCTGGTATGTATCGTGGAATGTGCCTGAAAATATATAGTCCCTCAATCAGTGTTTGTGTGTGTCTGTGAGTGTGACTCTTTATGAGCATGTCACAGACAGCAAAGATTGATAAGGTACCTGGCTTGAGTGATTAATTGCACCCCTAGTCATGTGCAAACTCAGGCAGAACGCGTTGCTGTACAAACAGACATATGACAACTCACCCTGGGGCTGGAATACACACTGTATAGCTGCAAAACAAACATATAGTGCATATGCTGCACACTGATTAAGCACCTTACCAATGCCTTTACATGATACGTTCAGTTTTGTGTTATTTTGTGCCAGAATAGATTTTTAGAGATATATCAAACCATTGCAGGTTTCTCCTGATTTAATCTTGTATTCTGTAATAACATAATTATCACGTGTGCAACATACGACTAATAAAGTCTGTCCATCCCAAGAGGAATACCTGCTATAGTCTACTTGGTGCATCTTTTCTTGAGGTCAGTTGCTTCTCTCAACCCACCAGCTTCCCCCTCTCACCCTCCTCACCGGCACTTCAGCCATCTAAAGTGATAAATAGGGTTCAATTAAGTGCTCGCTTCGTAGACTGCAATGTGTCATCTGTGCCTAGGTCGCCTTAACATTTATTCAATAAAGATTCAGCAGTGAGCAAGGGAGAGAGAGGAAAGACAAATGGATCTCAGAGATAGCAGGTCATGTTTGTTGACTATCTGGGAAAGCGCCTCCTTTGATTGTTTCAGTGGCGTCACTGCGGCGCTTTAGCATTGCCATTGTATTTATCAAAAAGAGCTTAAAGGCAGCTCTTTGTGATTAGGTTATTTCTTGGTTAAGTAATAACTATTATTCTTCATGACGGGAGATTTACTCTGTCTTCGTGTTTACACAATGCACTACCTCAGGCTCATTTTAGCCAAGGAGCAGTGATGCTTTTTCTGTCAGGTCTTAATTAAAGGATTAAAAAAACAAGCAAAAGTGACCCAAGTACGATCCATCTTGTCAAACCTCTTTTTTAGACTTTCTTTGTTTCCGTCTTCATTGTTGGTTATTTCTTTGCTGAGATGACCGTGTTGATGATGGAAACCCAATGGTTGAGAAGAATGAGCATTACGTGTCTTGGCTTTGGTTTTAAACTGCTCATTACTGTCAGTGGGTGCAGAGCAAAGCAGGTCACCTTTGAGAGAATTGCTTTTCTGTTAGATTTGATTAAGGGTCCACTATGTCTTATGTCATTTTAAATACCATGAAACTTTGTATCAACCCAGCACAAAGGGACATTTCTGAAGAAAGAAGAGCTGCCCTACATGATGATGTTGTAATTATTAATGGGGTGGAGGGTTACATTGTCTTTCCCTAGTTTTATAAGTCACTTCATGAGGTCTATCAGTTATGCTCATAGTCTGTACTGTGTACCAGTAAAAAAGCAGGATTTTTTTATTTAGTAAGATGTACAAGCAAAATGTTGTTTTCATTCGTAAAAACATCAAAGCTTTTAGATTTTTAATCAGTTTTTAATCCAGGTGTACCTGCAGGCAAGTCATACTCAGATTCTAATTTAAAATGCAGCCCACCAGACGGTACATGGAGGTGTGGAACTTCTATAATCCTTGATTTATTTGTGATAAAGTTCTAATGTTCGTGTAATCTGTATGTGAGTTTCTTCATTGTGGAGTTTTTAGAGAGGCAGCTTGTTTGATTCTGTCCTTCCAACATTTGAAAGATGTCCGAAGTGTAGAACAGCTAAGAAAAAAGATGTACGGGGGCTAGATAAAGGTCAAAATACTACAGAGGACAGATTAAAAGTTAATGAAGCAGTGTGTTGACCATGTTAACTAAGTTAAAATCAGACATTAAAGTGAAGGAAAAAGATTGCTGCAGAGTCTGAGCGGTGAACTGATGTAGGATCTTGCCCAACAAAACTTCACCCTGTTAATTTTAAGTCTGTCGTCAGTTGTAGGGTTTATGTTTGACGCTTGCGACATCTGCATAGATTAATGTCAGGAGTAAGCTTGGTCCTGTATTTGTGTGAGCATTTGCACATTCATGCACTTAGAAATACTATGCAACACAACTTTCCTCTGCCCATGTGTGTATTCACAGTTTCCCTTGCATCTCAGCTTGCCTTGTTTAGGTTCCATATACCCCTGCAGACAATCATTTAAAGACATGGATCCTTGTGAGTCTGGCACCCCTCAGTTGGATCTCCACAGGGTGGCTAAGCTCTGTAAGCCTGTTGACCTATAAGCCCCATGTTTCTGGGTGAACTTCCCAGAACGCTTGGCATGTTGGAAGTCTTCACTGGGCACATCATTACTTTGGCTGAGGAGACTCGAGAGAGGGAGGCCGGGTTTTAGGAACAGCATCCTTTCTGGCTGTGCTTTATAGAGCTATCCTCGCAAATACTGTTGTGTAAATCCTGCTGTTTGTTTCTCTCTCCTCTCACAGAATTTCATTGTTCCATCGCAATAAAGGACACTGTTGTACTAAATACTAACCTAGTGCTTTAATTGAGGCTTGTGCCTCTAGGGTAAAATTCATCCATTTTTAAAGAGATTCTTCTTGAACACTGAGGTTTCTGATAGTTGTTAATTATATGAAATCTAACAAGCAATTACACACGTGGTTGATAAGGAAGTTTTGAGGACAAAAACTTATGAAAAGATGGAAAAGCCTTTATAGCGTATATTTGTATCGAAAAATGTTCAAAGGTATGAGGGTCACTGCTTATCGTATGCCTTGAAAATTATCTTGACCTTGGAAGTAATACAACATAATTAAAGTTTCTTGTGGCCACTGTAGTAAAACGGCTTCAATTTCAAACCCATTCTAGACTCTTAAGATTAATAAATGCTTAAGCTAATAAAGTTAAGGTGTCTTATTTAAAACCACTGAAGCACTTAATTGTTGTTTATTTCTTATATGTGACTTTACTATAAAATTCCTGTCAGATTAAAACTACCATCAGATTAATCTGAAGTGAGAATATGTTCAAAAAACAGTAAGGATTTTGTCTGCAACACGACTTTGGTTGATAGTTTCATGTTTATACTAAACCTGTGCAGCTAAATAACAAAATCATTGAGCATCACAGCTTCCAAGCTACATTGAATAACTAAGAGGACCAGGAATTTCATCTAGACACAACAGACAAGCAATGCAAGTTTTAATGATGATTCTTGTAGTTAAACAGCAAGAATGTACCAGCAACAAAACCTCTATGCAGAATCTGTGGAAGAAATGATGCTTCAGCTCCTCAGCAGGGGGGACTGAAGGCGGCTGGATGATGTCTCTGTGGGTGTGATCTGCTGTTAACAGGGGTATTCTGTTGGACAGTGTGTCAGGTTTACAACAGAAAAACTGTCAGATGTGTGAAAACGGATTCAGGCTGACCGATCCAAGGGTGAGGCAGGAGGTAGAAGTCAATAGATATAAACAGAATTGTGGTCTAGATAGCAGATGCCATTGAGGTATCTAACGTTGGCAAGGCAAGACAAGAAAATCACTGTTGCAAAAATATGATCATGATCAGGAAGTCAGGCAAGAAAGGACTGCTGGACACTTACTATAAGACTTTTGATAATCTGGTTGTGTCTACCTGCCAGAGACCTGTATTTAAACTCAGAGAAACAGGTGAATGAGATAAGACTGCAAAGGGCAGATCAGCTGATTTCCCTGCAAAGGAGCAACTTAGCACTGCAAGGTTTAAGCAGAGCAGGCATACAAGCCAAAATAATAACACAAGCATTGGAAGAGTGTTTACTTCTAATTCGGGATAGATAATGCATGGAGAATAAAAAAATGGTTGGCCATTTGGGATATTTATGAATACAGTGGACCGGGGTTTTTGCAGGTTTAGGGTAACTCAACCACGTGCGAATATCTGAAAGTAATGAATATTCATGTTCCCCACATTTACACCTACCTGCTTTATAGTTCAAACCCCAAATATACCTTAATATTGTCAAATTTGGATCCCTGCACTACCATCTTAGCGGCACCACAGAAGCTAACGTTTACAGTCTTCTTTAGATTAAATTCATTTTTGTACCATAGTACAAATGACTGCTGCTACTGGTTCTGTTACTTTCTCTTTGTGCATGTCTGGTCTATTGGGCTCCTCTTCTCTTGAGAGAAGTTGCATCTGGAAGCTTTCCATCAGAGAAAGAATAAAATAAACTACCATTGGATACACATAAATTTGCAGGTAAGAGTAAAAGCAATAATCACAGTAAAAAAAAAAAACTATACGTAGTTATAGTACTTTGTAAAAGGGTTATTTGGTTATTAGACCTCCATTGTAATTTCATTTCTGTAAAAAAAAAATCACAGATTATGTTTTTACAAAGTAATATTTGTGGTAATATGCTAAAGGTCTGTGCAGTCAAGTTGGGGGTTGAGTTTGTCTATTATTAAATGAACAAAGAGGTGGAGAAAACTGTCACACACCTTTTTAGATGGTGTGTTTGGTATTTAAATACACTATAGAAGCATTGTTTTATCACAGAGTGGGTCTATTCGATTAAAAAAAGAATAAGAAGAATGCATTCACTCCCATCTTATTGATTAACCTAAAGTGCACTAATCCAGGCTGATTTAAGAAATGTTTTATTCTGACATGAAAACTTGTCATTAAGCCACACTAATGCTCTTGCTGTTATAGTGCACAGAAGGAGCAGAGGAATGCATTGACTGCACTTCTGAGAAACAGGATTACCTGAAATTTTTACTGACAAAGCTCAACGCTGTGAAAACTTTTTTTCTTAAAAAGAAAAAATAATTAAATAAAAGGTTTTGTAAGATAAGATAACTGGAGCTTGGTCATAGGATGGTCAAAGGTAACTTACAAAGAGCAGGCAAACATCCCACGGATTTGGCTAAAAGTTAGTGGTCAGGAGAAAGAAACAGGGTTGGAAAGATGAAGGCAGAGTCAGCAGACTGATCCAAGGCTTTCAAAAAATCTGGCACCATCTGCCTGCCAGAGAGTTGTATTTCAGAATCAATCTTTGTTTGTCGTTGTTCCCAAGGAACAAAACAGTACAAAGCTAAAACAAGCAAACAATAGTGCAAAAAGAAAATAAATATTCTAAAAGTTATGTAAAAACAACATTTATTGCAACAATAAGCTCCTCTGACTTGTAGGTGTTCAAAGTCAGGTTGTTGTCCATGCACCATAGAGACTAGCGCTCAACCTCCAACCTATATGACTCGTCCCCTGCTCAGATGAGTCCCACCAGCATGGTGTCATCCGCAAACTTAATGATGGTGTTGCTTGGGTGCGTGGTGGTGCAATCATGAGTGTAGAGCGTGTAGAGCATGGGGCTCAGCACACAGCCCTGTGGAGAGCCAGTGCTGGTCCTCAGTGGGGAGGACAGGTGGTGTCTTACTCTCACGCTTTGGGAGTAATCTGTGAACAAGTCCATAATCCAATTGCAGGCGCTGAAGGGGAGACACAGGTCTCCCAGTTTTTAGCCCACCAGCTGGGATGATTCTGCATGATTGTATTGAAGGCAGAGATGAAGTTCAGGAAGAGCAGCCTCGCGCAGCCTCCTCGCTGCTCCACGTGGGTCAGCGTGGTGTGCAGGACAGTGGCGATGGCGTCCTCCGTGGACCGGTTGGCCCTGTATGCAAACTGCTGGAGGCATAAACATATACAGGCATGTTAACAGTGGCATGGTATGAGCATGATTGCACTGCAGTGCAGCAACATGTAGGTGGATCACATGAGCTTGATTATGCAGCAGTAGAGCAGAGCTGAAACACAAAGCACACAGAAGAATTAGAGCCATAATATTGTTTCAGATTCAGAGCCTGTGTGATCTATATTGACATCTAACCTGTGTGATTTCAACCAAACAACACACTTCCTGTATTTGCCTAATTCATGTTTCTGCCATGAACTTCAGTTACAAATATCAAACATCTTAATAATTACTAGAATATAACAGTTCGTACAAAATACAACCTGTCAGCCCCGGACAGGTTAACAATTTGTTGTTCCTGTCTTGACAGTGTTATGAGTAAAACTAGCTTTTCCTCATGGGACAGAGGAATTTAGGGTAATAACTGTCAGGCATTAGCACAAGCTTACATTTTTTCTTTAGCTATCAGTTTTATTTCGAGTTTGTTTTAGAAACATTGAACAAATTACAGTTGTAATATGTGCTGTACTCATGTACTTTCTCATTTTTGCGTGTCAGGTTTTTAGGCATACAGCTTACATGTTTCCTGGCAGCATCTGTGACCTTTTTAAACATCCAAACATCACCTTTAGCAGAGTGTCATGACCTTAAAAAGATGACAGCCTACCTGCTGAGCTGTTGGGAGCTTTAGGCAGAACAAGAAGGATGTTAGGAGCCGTTAAAGCCGTAGTAGTTAACACTGTTTTCTCCCATTAAACACATTTGGTGTTTCAATATTTTCTTTACTACTAAAGTACTGGCACACATACACACTCATTAGATCAACTGGTGTTTATAAATCAATCATTCATTTCAGATTTTACAGCTCCAGCATACTAGATATAATAGAAATACATAAGAATGATGTCAGTGTTTACTCATGGACATCACATTCAGCTTTTGAATTATACATTTGTGATGCAGGCAAGACTGAAAAGTGAATAGGGAGATATGTGTGAGTCTCTGTCATTAGCTAAAAATATCTGAAAACAAGTGAATTATGGAACTTAAATTGCTGGGCAACAGTAACTTCATGTGCTAATTACCTTATTTCTAAAATAGAAGCTACATCTCCACAACATTTTTAGAACATAGGGCAGCATAGCAGCAAGAATAGCTTTTTCCTTCATTATTTATTCATTAGAAAATATTTACAGGACCTCTTCTTTGCATAAAATGTCACCTTGATTTTGACAATATGGTAGAAAGTCCTAGATATTTGTTTCTGTACATATTTTTGGGAAAACTGTCTTCAACTGTGACTTTACCCACTCCAATGAGGAAATGTAATGTAATTTACCAGATTACCCAGAATCACTGCAAATTCAGTTCATCTCCCTATAAAACACAATTACTATAAACAAAAAAAGAAATCTATTAAAACAGATTTTTGTAGAACGCACAAGCAGATGTTTACAGGAGGGGCAGAGTTGACAGGCTAACTGCAATTCAACCTTAATAGATGTTCTGATGAGTGTCAGCTTTAACTTCGACATAAAGGTGGAAGGATAAAAATGTATGTGTAAACAGGATTAGAGCATAGATCCATGTTTGGAATATTGTCTTCGGTGAATGATCATTTCTATACTTCCAGTTTCTCTGACTATTGTTGCCGACCAGGCTCATCCTTTTTGAAGGGGTATGTAGGCCTATACATATAATTATGTACTGTACTGTTTTATATTTAACGCTGTAATGTACATTTCTATTAAAAAAATTATTTATAATGAAGTTGATAAAAACTTTTTTTACCATAAATTGGGGAATTTGATATTGTGAGGAATCATAGACTGAAGGGGCTATGAATGAATAGTTGTATACTTATTTCTGCTCTTTTTGGAAAATATTTTAAAGTCTGTTTCTCATACATTAATTCATGTTATACTTCTAAAGTCAAAATGATCAATTTAAATATGTATTTTTATCACCATTATTATTGTCATGATTTCCACTATGTTACATTTTAAAATTGTAAAAAAATACAGCCTTTGTCACAAAACTTAATTGTTAAAAGGAAAAGTGCTGTTCATTAAGATTAGCCTCCATGTTCTTTTACTTATATGGAATTCAACAAACAAATCTTGTTTACAAAATGTATGATTTTTTTCAAAAATATATATCTCTCTTGAATAAATCAAACATGTGTCACTTCATGGCTCATTGTTCTATCACTGGAGATTATATGCAGACACAAAGAGTTCATAGAGATCCTCACGCCAGACCGGATTTGATTCAGCTTTTAGTTTTTAGTATTTAATATCTCATCTGCAGCCATTCCCACACAAAGTTCACTCAGTAAAGAATAGAATCAACTCTGCCTTAAAGTTTGACCCATGAGATTACAAAGAGAAACAATGTGTAACTTTGATCATTTTAGTGCTTTACTATCATTGGTCAGTAGATTTATCATGAATATTTGTTAATTTGTAGAATTTGTCTAAAAGAATGCCTTGAACACCAAAATTGATATACTGCACAAATTTTTTTTAATGAAATAAACATTATAATTATTTGTTTATTTATTTATTCATGTAAAATCTAATACCTCTAGAACAAACCGCTTATTTCTATGTAGTGGCGTTCTGAAACAATCTGAGGCTTCATCTTGATGTTTTGGGGTTATCGTGATGAATCTGTCCAACCAAATCTTGTTCAGCTAAAAAATTAACATCACATTTTTAAACACAAGAGAATTTTGTGAGGCCAACTGCTTTCATGGAGGCGCGAGTGCGTTCAGAAACTGTATGAGAAGGGGAAAAAAGGCCGGACTCAGCAAAACTGTCAGATGCTTTCAGAGGAGCTCCTCCGCCTCCATTTCTAAGTCTGTAATGAATAAAAACGCCCTTGGTTAGCGTTTTATTTGTTTTTGTTTTCAATTTAAAACAGAGACCTCACCTATTTAAAACTAAAAGGATGTATAAGTTTATATATTAACAGCACTCGAAGCCTTCCTTACATTCATATTTACGTTTGCACCTCTTTTAACTGAAATGCCAGCATGAGTTACAAAGTTGGTGTCGTTGAGTTACTTTTGGCTTTTACAGTGATAAAAGCCATGACCTGGTGGCAGTTCTGTGATTTTTTGTGAAGTGTGTAGGGAAAAACAGCTTTTGCCGTGAGAAAAAGCTCGTTTTGGCAAGAGCTTTCAAAGAAAAGGAAGGAGACGTGTTTGGAGTAGCAATGAGTGGTCGGGGAGGAGAGGAGAGGGTAGTGCTGTTGGAAGGCTCCCATTTCTGTCTGCCTCTTCAGTAAAATTTATTTTCAACTTTGATTCAGTCTAGCGAGGGCCAGCAGGCTATTTAGCCGGAGTCCAATAAACATTCCCTCAGTCATCAATGTGTCCATTAATCTAGGTTTCATCAAAATTTATGTTTTGTTCTACCAATGTTTGGAGATCACTTTTTTTTTTTTGCAGGATTCTTCCTGTTGACAAAACAAAACTTCTGAATAGAGACAAAAGAAAACAAGTCAGATTCATGCAGGGTTTAATCTGACAAATAAAGCCAATGACACTCTTTATCACAGGAAAATCCTATTTTGGCATTTGTTCAGCAGAGCTTTTTCTTCTTCGCTGTGACTACATTTGAAGAGTTATGCAGCCAAGCGGCACAAGCAGCTACCAGAGAGGGCCATTTTTATCATTATGAACTCATCCAGCTATCAGGTAAATCAGGTTAGTCAAACAGCGTCTCCGACAGTCGTGCTCCTTGTCGGCCAGTTATCTAGCCTCTGAGCCTCTGAAGATACAGGGCTCCATTGATAATATCAGAGTGGTCATGCACTGTATCACACCAGCCGCAGCTCTTGTAAAAAAAATCTATTTTAACCAAATAAATCTAACACCTAAATATGTTATTAGGAGTGAAACACGCCAGCATGCTGTTGACAAATCTTGAAATACGTTACAGAACTGAAATTGTTATTCATTGCTTGTGCTTTTCTTTCTATCATTCAGTGTTGAGATGTGGACCTCAGTGCTGTGGTCAGGAGAGAAGGACGCACTGTGAATACGTTTTAGCACACTTCAATCTGTTCTTTGTTGATGTTGAGGCGATATGCAATCTTTAGTTGAGTTTAAAAGAGTTCTGGCTGAATGCTTGGCAGAATAGTTAAATATACTCAAATTCAAGCTTGAATAAAATCAGGCTCTGACCTGTTTTGTTTTAAATCGTTGTGTCGTTAACGTTATTTGGCTAAAGTAAAAATAAAAAACACATGGATAAGTGAAAATTCTCTACCAGGTGATCAGGAGAGTAAATTCTTATTGATATCAATAGAAAGTTAGTTGTGTGGTTTATTTATGGCTGTAATTTAGAGTAAAACACAGTTTTTGCTTGATTCAGATTTGATGAATCTTCAACATTCAGTTTTTCCATCAATGGCAGAGGAATACTACGAATGGAGGGCCTCCTAAGCCTTTATCCACGTTGGCCTCATGTTAGACGTTATTACCAGGGTCTGTCCCCCTTGTTGATAGTAATTATCTCATCCACCCGTTTCTACAACAACAGTAAAGGTTTAGTAGGTTTATGGAAGTTGTTGGTGATCTATTAATTCAGGTGGAGAAGTGGGATCACTGTGACAGATGAGACAGGGAGAAGTTAGCAGAGTCTAGGACGTTGTGTAGAGTAGATGAAGACCTAACAGGATAGTTAAAGGCTACTAGTTAATTAATGGAGAATAAAGAGGAGGTCTTTTACATGAGAAGGCTGTGATAAGCAATCCAGGAGGTGTGACACAGAGAACGATCCACGAAATAACTGAGGCAACCTTTGAGGCAGGGACGGAGCACAAAGTTAACGTGAGGCTTGGAAGAAAACAGACGATTCTCCAAAGGCTAGACGTACGACTTGGGTTGACACTCGGGGCTCAAATGAGAAGCAGCCACTTTTTTCTTAAGCTCCCGCTGATGGGTTTATTAGAGGCAGGTGTGAAGGAGCACACAGCTCAGCCTCGGCGTCCGGTCCAAACCTGCAGCTACGCGACAGAGAATACGCAACTCAGATCCCAGAAGCAGCGCTGCTGCCGGAATTACAAGTCCAACACCAAAGCACAAACCTATTTAAAGGGATAATACTCAAAGAAATATGTGCATGTGGAGTTAGGAAGAGTTTTTGACAGCAAGGGATGATTCCACTGAGGCTCTGTTTTAGTTGTAAGTTTTTTTATACAATTAACTGTAGATAAAGGCTTTTTAAAGCAAATATGGTAAATGAGATATTGTAGATTACCCAGAGAAGATAAATACAGATAAATATATTTAATAGATAAATGCCTAAGACAGATAAATCTAAAACTTTATCTAACATGACACTGAAGCATATTAAGATACACTCTCCTCTTATTCCAAATACTGCTGCAGTTTATGCATCGCAGAATTTGACTAAATTCCCACGTCTTTGTTCGTCCAACAGAGCGCTTAGCTTTTTTTTTGATGATTATTAACGCAGCATGCAAGGAAAAGGATGCCGCAATTCTTTTCACATTAGTTTGTCACAGCTGGAAGACGACAGACTATCCTTTCTTTTCCTGCTCTCTCCTCTATAGTTATATTAGGAAACACGCGTTCGGTTTCATAATTCGATCTCTTTAAAGGACATTTTATTGATTTCCATACATTTCCTGGAAGGTAAGACCACTACTCTTCTTACCCTTAACCTAATCCAGGTCATGGTTCCATAATGTGATTGTGTAAACAGATTTATATCCTTTCATTTACCCAGACAAACGGGCACAAACATTGTTGACAACAATTTACTCTAAACCCTCTGCCTGTCAGTTGCATCATGTTGCACCAGTCAGAAAAGCACAAACTGTACAAAAATATGAAGAGGGACACTCCGGTGTCCTCTGTTCCATAACTCACTGCAGAGGAGGACTCGCATGCTATCGTAGAACAAGATGCAAACACAAGCAAAAATCCCCCCAAGTCGATCCAGCCTGTTTGTGACAGATGGGTTCGGTTCCACAGCCTCTGGCACTGCTGGGATCCAGCTAGGAGGGAAGAAGCACATGAATAAAAAGGTGAATTTACACAGAAAGTCAAGAAGAATTTCCATAAAACAGACTCAAAGACAGAGATTTAATATATCATACATATCTGCTTTCAAGTGAATAAAATAAATGATAGTACCAGTTAGTTGTGTAAAAAACAAACTAAACTACAGTGACTGTGGTTTTTGTTACACTGTCAACATCATTCAGCAACAGCTCCTTCAGTCTGAATAGATATTTACTTTGCTCAGGCTTCCTGTATTCAACCGTTTTCACTTATCTGATATATCAACTCAGATGCCGTGAACACGTTTACTTAGTATTTGCTCATCTGCCTTCACACCTAGATCCACTTGTGTAATGACTTATCTAAGTAAATCTGGGCCACCTTTAGAACAATAAAAGCTTTAACTGGATAAATTCCTGAAAGTGGTTATTCCTAACTCGATCTTTATAGAGGTAGCCTGAACGCCCAGGTGCTTGTTACAAACCTGATTGGAACATAATAATTCAATTATTTTACTGTACGTTGAGAAGTTTAGTGCATCTCAATTCTTTGAGCATTCCTCGGAAGAACGTTACAGATACTTTAAAAAATATTTATACAACAACAGAAGGAGCAAAAGAACAAAACAGTGTGATGAAACTGAATGAAAATTATGTAATTATTGAAGAAACTATTAAACTTATTCTCAAGGGAAAGCGTTTTTACTAAATAATACCTTTTTATATGAGCGTGCTGGGCTTGCTGGCTTGGCAGCTCGGAACCAGATATATCCTTCTGGTTTATTTAATTCAATTAAAAACATTATAATGTCATTGCAGATTTAGACATTTGAATATATATATATATATATATATATATATATATATATATATATATATAGATATAATATACAATGCACAACGAGTGTTAATGTCTAGTATAGCAGATTGAAAAACTTCAAGATGTGATCAGCGTCATCTGTTCTATATTAACATTTTAAATCGAGGTCTCAATGATTTCAGACAGAAATTTATGGTTATTGATTAATTCAACCAAAACAGACTTTATGTCTTCAAACTTGAGCCCAAGATAAAAGTAAAAGTCTTTAAATCTTCCCCAAAGGTGTGTGTCCACCGTTGCTGATTTCACAGTCACATGATGTCACAAAAGTGATTCTAAATTATAAACAATAAGATCTGAACCAAACTTAACATCCGTCATGAATTAAAATCAGTCTGTAGATCTCCGATAACTTCTAGACTATTCAGCAGATTTTGGAAAATAAAGGAAACCCTACTAGGAGCAGCAGAGGGAGGCAAGAACGTGAATAATGCAGCAAATAATTAAAAAACTAATTTAACTAGAGAGCAGAGCAAACGATGGCTTTACTTCTTGCTATGTGTCTATTTTCCAACTTGAAATAGGCCTTTTTTTATTTTGAATTCTGCTTTTTAAGTTGAAAAGCTATTGAAACTTAGATGAAAATTGTTTTTACAATGAAGAAAAAAAATCTTTACAAGCTCCAGGGATGTTATTTGCATGTTTTCCACACAGATGACCCAGCTGGCTGTGTGTAATGATAATGTTTTATTAGCCTATTTGTCCAAGCAGCCACCAGGACTAAAAGCACAAAGCTTGTTTTCAGGTGCCCACCCTGTTGTCATTTACTGTAACCCTCCTGGAAGTGTGAGAAAAAGAAAGAGGCTCTTTTTTTAAATGTTTTACTCAACAGCTCCTGGAAGCGCAAGTGTACAATAAGGGGTCCGCTGAGTTGCTTCTGTTTGAATCCAGAATGTGTAAATGTTAGGGCCCCACACTAAGTCAAGCTTGACCTTCTAAAAGAGGAAAAATGATCCTGTTTACTCAGAAAGGGCAGAAACAAACAATAAATGCGTCGGTGTTGCATCACCAGTGGCGTTACATCTGTAGAAGTCAAAATATTGTGAACAAAAGTGTCTAAATGTGATTAAAAGGTTATAATCAGGTTGGTTTTGTTTATGAAATAGTTTAGTTGTCATGGTTTCCCATGTAAATTTAAACCTATTTAAGCCTAATGTCATTTATACCCTCAGTTTAGATTTAGACGTTTTTTGCAAGTTTGTTTCCGATGAAACGAGATTTCTCATTAGATAATGAAACAATGTGAAATACGTTTCTGTAATAGGTTTTTATTCACATCATGTTAAAAAAGCCATGTAAAAAATGAGGAATATACATCTGTAAAGTCTCCCAGATTCTTTAAAAACTGCAGTGAACGCTGTGTTTCGTTGTTAACATGCAGAGTCCTTTCATCTGCACTTTAAAGGACTAAACTCTCCTCGTAGGTCCTCGTTATTCTCTAAATCTACGCTAATAAAAGAATCAGGCATTATTCAGTTCACTGGGAGACCTTAAAAGCAAATGTAGAGGATGCACTTAGCTCATATACTTTACATTGATACGATGTAGTCTTTGTGTTTTCGTCTATAATGTGTAACCTGCAGAGAAGAAGAAGAAGAAGAAGAAGAAGAAGACAGCTGTTTCTGATCTAATTACACACATTTTGGTCCTAACATCCAGGATCGGTCAGTCTCCCTTTCTTTCAGACATGATATTTTACATCAAAGAAAAAAATTATAGCTTATTATTAATAGACAAAAACCTACAAGCCTTAAGGGGAGGTCATTACTTTTATGGCTAATGGTACAATTTAAGTGCATTAGTGGCCATATTCTGCAAGAACCTCTGTCATCTGCTGGCTGGAGGAAAATTGTACGTTTATCATCACCGACAAAGTTGTGAGACCTTTTACCTTAATGATTTATGATAGATTTGTGTTTCCAACAGGACAGTCCTGTTGTGGAAGTGTCGCTCTGTATGTATCAGCAGTCGATCAATCATGTTATGGTCTGACATGTTGTGCTCTGACCTCTTCATTCACACGGGTGCTGCTGAGCCTCCTTATATCACTGATGCTGCATTAATACTGCTGGAGCTGGAGATTCTGCAGTAGGATTCAAACACTGCACTGGTAGGGTCTGGGGAGAGGGCTAACTCTGTCGTAGGAGGTTTTTCTATTGATCCAGATAAGCTGGATTTTCTACAGTGTTAAACATTTTCACGTAAATCAAAGTTATTTACACTTTGCTTCTTGGTTAAATTTTAAAGACACATTCATGTGATGTACTGTGAAGGTAGCAAAGGTTGAAATTAGTCAAAAAAAAAGAAAAGACTTTGTGTAACATCAAATGTTTTGTTTTTCATTCCAACAGCTTCCCTTATTTTTGGAGGCGAAGAGAAACAATAGAAAAGCGAAACAATTTAAATTCACCAACCAATCAACCAATCCTACTTTTACATTCAATATCTTTCTTTATATATATATATATATATATATATATATACATATATATATATATATATATAGAGAGAGAGAGAGAGAGAGAGAGAGAATTGTCTGTGGTAACAATCTGTGTAAAACAAATTAGTTAATTTGTTTAATAAAAACATAAATAAAAAACTTTTCTTTAACAGAAATGAAGAACAGAAAAATAAATTCCGACAAAAACACAATACACATCGGATCTTAATGCTCCTTCAAAGAGGAAAAACAGAAGATGTATTACTTTTGAAAGTCCAGAGCAGGATTGCCAGCAGTCAGCCGCCATCTTTGGCGCCTGCAGCACTGGGTCAAATTCAGCAACTTTCAGTTGTTTTTCTGAACAAAAAGATGAATATTATTATTAATATCTTCCTTTACAGATGCATTTGCAGCAAAATAACATGTTTTTGTGGATGATGAGTGTTCTGAACTTAATTCCCGTAGTCTATGCTGTAAGCAATGATACTGGATCGCTGCTACAGACGACGACTTTCACATGATAAATGGAAGCTTTTTGCTCTTGTGAACTCAAATATGAAGTTTTCTTTTTTTGTTTTTTCATTTTGTTTGTCATAAAATGACACTTCTGCAACAAAGGATCGATTCATTTGAAGCTTCCTTTCATATTTTCATTAGAGCAAATAAATTTGTCAGAGAATGTCTGTAACAAACAATTTTTTCTTTACTTTTTAATCTTTTTCTTCGCCCCTCTCCTCCTGTTATGTTCTGCCGATATGACAGCAGATGACCTCTAAAAACTATTAGTATTACTGATTTTAGTGACGGTGTGCAGCGGGTACCAGTGTTGCAGATATGACTGACAGTGTGGGACACGGGGGCTTTGACCCAAACCAATATCCGTCACACACAGTGGACTTTACGGCAGCGCGACAGACACCAGATGACTTACCACAGTCACACTCGCAGTCTGTCGACTCAAATCAGCTTTCGGGTAAAAATAAAAAAGGGAAAATGAATTCTCAACAGGGGGTCGTTTTCCATCTAGATATAGATTGCTTCTTTGTTTTTAAACAAGAAAAAATGTTATCCGTCATCCCACGACAGCCATTTCTCTACATACCTGAGTCATTAAAAGGTAAAAGTTTTTTTCTTGAGGAATTTAAATGAAACAACCGAATGTTGCTTCAGATTCTGTAGTAGATGGTTTGATTTTTGACTTCCCTCTGTGGATTTGGATATTAGCCTGTCTCGACTCAATTGACTGAACAGCTGTATAGAAATGTGAGAGAGGAAGCAGATGAATGCTAATTACATCCAGGGTTTCTTTTAGCTTTGTTGTGAAAGTAGGGCTCTGGTTTTCATTGTGTGTGTGTATATAAATATATATGCTACACTTTTAACAGCTTTAGTGATTTCTTGTATTAAGTTGCAAAGCAGCTCTATCTAAAGTTTTGTGTTTAGCTATAAAATCCCACATATCTACAACAGTAAGTGGGATTTACCAGAGAGATTGAAATCAGACCAGTTGAATGAATCTGATCCTCTCATCATATTTTCAGATTGCTATGCTTGTTTTTAGTTGTTCATATTTATATTTATCTAATAATCTTGAAATACATTATTCATACATTACATTTGTTCAGGAATCTGTTGAAGATGAATAGTTTGAAACCGACTTCATAAATATTTGTATTGATCTATACAAGCTCTAACGTTTTAAATTGTTTTTAATTGGCCTCTGCCAGGCTGATGAAAGCATTATAACAGCTAACGTGACTTAATTTAGATTAACATTATTTATTAAAATGAATAACTGGTTAGTAAAAAGAACATTTCCAATACTAAGCAGGTTATCTCTGCCTGCATGTTCAAATGCTTTTCTGAATCTTCGTGTGCATGCGGTTTGTTGTTTCTAAAAGATGAGAGCAGAAATGTGAAGTGCAGCCGGTGTTCTTTATTCTTAGTCTTAATTAATCAAAGAAACCCTTTTAAACAATGTTGTCATTCCAATTATTTGTGGGACATTATTTATTGTTTTACCTGATATAAATGCCAAACATTTTTTTTGTCCCAGTTTCGTTTTTATTAGGATATTAAATCCCTGTTATGCCCGGATTAGTTCCAGTTAAACTAAATAAATAAATCTTTAATTTATTAGCTGGGAAGTAATGATGTTTGATTACTTTAGCATAGCTTTTATAGAATCTCGGTCCCCTTCCACTTATGGTGTATTTACTCACCGTTTTATCCTTTAATTATATAGAACATATACTCTTGTTGGCTCTCAGCGGCTGCATTCATTTTGCTTCATAGTTTAGAGAGTTAATATTCACATTTTTTGCATGAATTGCAGTTTTCCATCCTTGTTGCCTTACAGGGAATATGTGGATGATTTTTATTGTGGTGAAGTCTTTTCTTACCAGTAAACTGGAGATAGCCACCCATATTTACCATGATAAAGTCATTCTGTGATAGAAGATAACAAAGACAACTATGATCACACGATATAAAGCAGAACTTTGAAACTTAAGTCCTACGTACAGACAGGCCTTGAAATAAGTGATTGGAAGTGTTTTATTTGTGTAGTCGAGATGTTCCCTGGTGTTTATGGAGCTGTAAATTCTTTTAAATGAACACTTTAAATTGTCTTTGTCCTAAAATTGCTTAAATTGTCCAAAATCTAAAATCTTGTTTGTGAAAAAAGCTTTTAAATAACAGAACTCTGTCAAATATGATTCAGTATTAGTTATACAAACAGTTATTGAAATTTGTGCTATTAAAAAAACATAATTTTTTCAACCAGCTATATATATATATATATATATATATATATATATATATATTTATATATTGACCTGTAAGTTGTTCTGTAGTAAGCTGGAAGTATGTTGACATGCACCACTAACCTGCCTAGACTACAGTATTTCAGACATAGCTCTGATTGAACTTATTTTATCTATTACAAAGAAAGTTACAGTTTTGACACGAGGAGTCACACTAAAATCTCTGCTGCTAATGTTGAGTTAGTGAACAGTTTTTGATTAACGGTCTTATCTCCTGTTTTGTATCAAGGGTTGCTTAGAACTGTTTTAAACTGTGATAAGGCTGGGTCCTATCTGTCTGACACACTCTCCCTCTCCCCCTGTCCATATCTTACATCCCAACTTTTTATCTCCACTACACCTTTAGCCTGTTTATTAAAAATAAATGACTGTGGTTCATGTATTTTATCATCTTAAACATTCATTTCTGCTGTTAAATCTGGCAGAAATGCTTATAACACATATTTAAATGTTTTTGTTTTTCATAATATATTAACACGTTGTTAAGCCTTTCTTTTAATTTGAGGTCATTTATTTGATGTTCTACTCCATCAACCCTACCTGTATCTGAACTTATTAGCCTATAAAACACAAAACTAAGGTAAAAGTTAATGCTACCAGCTTTCACCCTGGTCTATGTGCTCCACATCTGTCTCATTACAGCCATGCATGAACAGACTATAGTCTCAGGATAGGCAGGTTTGGCTTATGTTACAAAGAATCAACACAAACATAAAAGGTTTAGTGGTTTCTTTCTTATCATTTCTAAATAATTGCCTCAAGGGGCCCATAGGTACAAAACCTAAAAAGCTATTACAGTAATATAATGAACCACTGATTCACCTACAATGGCAAACTGTCCCACGTTCCCACCATACGATAATATTCATACCAGACCATAATAGCAGTTCATCTGATTAGATTCAATTGACCACTTACAATCTAAATTCCCTAAAATTACCACAATATGCTAAATTGTAGTTTTTAAGCAACAAAAACTGTATGACAGTTTGCTCATATAAACAAAGAGTTTACATAAGCAAGCTTCTCCTGGAGGGTCCATCACTGTAGCAGAGGTTATAACTCACTCCTGGACCCTTTATGACTATGAATCTAATAAAGGTGAACTAATAATGATTATTATCCTAAGTTGCTCTGATGTAAAACTAAATGAACAATCTCCTGGTTAATAAGAGTGTTAACTAGGAGAGCCCAGAACAAGACGTTCACTGTTTGTCCTCTTCGTCTTCTTTCTGTCCTTTACAACTTCATATTTTTCTGATGAAAACAGGAACAGGAAGGTTTACACCTACTTGTTTATGTGTTTGATATGGTTTCATTTCAATGAGCTAAAGCAGAATTGACCCGTCACAGACGTGCTGCTTTTCTGTCTCCAGAGACTTAATTGATGTGTAATTGTCATTAAAACACTCTAAATAATTTAGAAAAACAAACGTATAAAACAAAATTATGGTTTGCTAAAGAAAGACATAAATCATTGCATCTGTTTTTGTTCATTTACAGTTGTATTAAGATAAAAGGTTAAGCCCTAAAATTTTAACAGTTTGGATGATTTCTGCCAAAAACCTCATGATCTTAGTTCCCTAAGCAAACTCGGAGTCCACAGAATACCTACTTTAATGAAAACATCTGTACTTTAGGAGTGTGATATTTTAGATTTTACCACTGCACTCATTTCCCTTAGAAACTATCTAAAAGAATAGTTGCCCCTTCAATTTGTGCTCGGCTGGTGGACTTCAGTTCAGGCCTGCATATGCACCTCTAAGACACACCTAGCTTTAAAAGTCTCCCTCAAGCTCGAAATGTGATTGTATAAGTTATATCCTGATACAGATATGCACTTCCAATGTTAAAAACACCATCACAACATTAAAATCTGTCATCTGATATGAAATAGGCTAATAATTCCTCTATTTGGATGGCGTGTTTGCTACTACAGCGAATTAACTCAGCTGTCAGTAATGTGCTCACACTAGACGCCAATATGGGTACGTTATGTCTTGATGTTATATGATAACACAGAGATCTAATACCAGAGACGGTCTGAGATTTCACATTAGATCATCCCTTAATCTGACACGACAGATCAGCTTCATTGCGTTTCATGGAGATTTTCTTCTAAAAGCATCACTGCAGCGTTTTACTTTGACCCACAACAGATTGGTGCGTGACAGACTTGATGCAACACACAATCTTTTTCGTATTTATTGTGTATTATCTGCCGCCTTCCCATGATTACTTTGTTATCGTGTGGAAAATACGTTTGGATGCATCTGTCAATCACCTGCATCTTCATTTTGGGCCTCCGCTCCTGTGTTTGTGAATCTCTGCAGAGACTCTTGCTTACTTTTCTGTAATACCTTTATTTTCTAATTGTTTTTGAAACTTTCTGTTTTCTTTCTTTCCCCAGAGAATAAACAACAATGTTGGTCTGTTTTGAAGGTTTCACTTACAACAAGGGTTTGCAACTCTAGATGTATCAAACACACCTGAATCAAATGCCTGAATCACCTCTTAGGTATGCAGTCAGGTTCTTGACAGTCCTGCTCATGACTTAATTATTTGGCTCATCTAAATGTCGCAGGACACCGCGGGTGATAGTAAGTTAACACACTCACACTCACAGTAAAAGGTAATTTAAAGTGACTTAAGTTTAATTAAGTCAATGTGGCAATTGTGGTGACTTATGAAGTGCAATGATTTCAGAATTTGAATTACATAATGCATTTAAATTCTTAAATTCAGCAGTAAAACCTTCAGCAGTTTCAGGTTCTGTATTGCAGTAATCTAATATATTCACAGAAAATGCTGGTGCGTTCATTTATTCTTACACTGTATGATCAAAACGGAGACAACAGGATATTAAAACATTAAAAACCACAATAATCACTGAATTATCCAACCTTGGTTTGGGATTTGAATCTCTTCTGTTACTGCTACGTATTTCAGTGTGAGTGGATTTCAGAATCAGTGTCTAGTGAATAATTGGATACCTAGACACTACTTATGTAGCGCTGATATAGAGCATCGAGAGGGAATATCGAAGGACGTGTCTTTAATCATTTAAACTCAGAAAAACTTTTGAAAGCTACACGAGATTTTTTCTTTGTTCATTCTCTGTAAATGTTTGTTATTCATTTGTGGAGAGGAGAGAAATGTCCTCATGTACCTGCTGGCCAATAACGACGACGTTCCTCTTCATTTCCATTAGAGGCAGTCGAGCATCATTACACAATAATGAATGATGAACAGAAAAACACTTGCTATTAGTGATGGTCTGCCCGGAGAGTAACTACACTCACCTAAATTTATAAAACGCACTTAAGCACGGCGCCCTGAACCCTAAGAAGAATAACTAGATCACTGGGGTGTGGATGTGCACACTCCCAAGTGTTCACTGCAGGTTCTTTGTCTTAACACTCAGCGAGGTAAACATGCCTAAACAATTGTGACTCCAAGAGGGTTGAAATCAATAAAGAGGCAGAAGACCAAAGGGCGAAGCATTCATCCACCCCCTCAAATCAGCTTCTTAACCTTCAGCATGTCTGCGGGCCTCAGACGCTCACCTGCATCTCTGACAAGCGGCTCCTCCAGCTCACAGATGTGTGTTTAACTGGCTCCATTTAGGCATGTTTACACTGTGACAACATTATTTATGCATTTTCTTTTGTGTTTTTGTTCTTTGGGGCTTTGGGGGGAATCAGACCTAAAGCATCAGAATCAGCATTCGGCCGTATATATATTTTAATACTGAATGAATGACTGAACACAGAAACATGCTCTGTAAATCCCTCTGATTCATGTCTTCAGCTGACATGCAACATGGATCAAAAAAATAAAATAAATCTTCCATCGTGCTGCTACCTGATGCCTATAAGTTTTTTAATTTATGTTCCTTTCCGTCTCCGTTGCTGTTGTGTCTTTTTTCTTGACTTTTGTCATCTCTGGTTTGGTATTGTCGCTTTGCTTGGAGGAATCCGTCTGTTTTTAATGAGCTTTGCGTCTGTGGCTCTCAGCCTGAGGCTTCCCACCACTGACCTGTTGGCATTTGCTTCTCTCTGACATCTCCTGTCTCTCTCTTCCTCTTCACTCTTATTCCCTCCCTCACAATATGAAGCTCTTTTTCCCCATTTAGATTAAAAATTAAATGATGCTGGGGACACTGGGGTGTTCAGTCCTCCCAAGCGTCCTATTGGACGTTCTAACTTGAACCTTTTGTACTCACCAAACACTCCAAGACGCAGTTGAATAAAACGTTTTAGAAGACGGACCTTTGTACCTTCTTTTCAAAGCTATTCTGCTTTTATCTAATTGATCTACAAACTAATTTACTCATGCACAGGAATCATCAGTCCTTTTACTGCTATGCTAAATAATAACCACCTTTCTTTCCAGCACATAGAGTGCGAGGCTGTTAAGCCTGAAACATTTGGCCCCAACTAGCAGACATTTGATCTGTACAATGCTCTCCATAAGACTGGAAGACAGTGGAAGACGCTGATGAGTACAATGACCTTTAGCAGCTGAGCTTGCTTGGTAGCTTTCAACCATTGCTCACTAGGAGACAGGACTCCCTCACCGGCCAAACTGCAGGTTGTGGGCAGTTGCAAGCCTGGATGCAGAAACTGCTTATTTCTTCCACTCAAGCTAAAGAGAGACGGCACTTTCTGTAGCCTGAGTAGGCCTTACTCAGCTTCAACCAACCTTTATTTATTTTGTTTTTTATAGAGGCACCGCCTACATTTATTGGTTAACTCTGTGGCCTCTCCTTGAACCAAAGTGTTTCTGTGACGGTAAAGAAGGATCCTCTTCAGAGTTGTTCATTAAGGTACCGCAACTTTCCAAAGAATAGTGAAAACCTCGGCCGACCTTATATTGAGACGACCATGTGGTTCTCTCTTGCTGGTCAGCTGGCTGAAAGAAATTGTTTCTAAACTTTTTGGTTATTAGGAAGTATTTATGCTCACAAGGCAGTCGGACCAAAGACACTAAAGCTGTGACAACAGAACAGAACAAATAATAATCTGAACAATTGGTACTAAAGGCCATAAAGCTGAATCATTCTTCACTATTTTAAGTAAGAACACGTGTTGTAATCTTACATGACTTCTGTAACTTTTATATGAATGTATGATTATGGACTTTTCTGTTTATTTTTTTGACCCTAAACTAAATTTCTATTAGACGGGAAGTCACAAACTAGACAGGGTCACAAACCCTTTAAACCTGTAAAACCTTGGTTGTGCGTGAGGGACCTCCATGTCTCCCATGGTTTAAGATGTTCTGCCATGCATACATAAAAAAGAAATACGACAAGATGACCACATATAAGTTTGTTTTGTGCTCTCTGAGCCGGATGGTTCAGTTGTTCTCTTTACTCCTTCCATGTCTATAAATCTTGTGATTCTGAAACACTGATGCTGTCAAACCGACATGTCATAACCACAGGAAACCATCTCAACCTGTGGCCGCTACACCGACCCTACGTGTATGCGCAGCTATCTCCACATCCACCTCATGATTTTCATTATTTCTTATATTTTAGTTTCATGTTGTGTCAAAATCAAAATAAATAAATGGTTTAGGTCACATTTATGTGATGCAGATTGTTTTAGGAGCAATTATAATTAGACGCATTATTAAGGTAATATTGTGAAAGCATGGTAATTTTTGCCAATGTCTAAATATTTAAAGCTTCGACTGCTTTAATTTTGAGCCAGATGGAAACACTTTTTGTTACGGAAATCCTACTGAAGCCTTTCACCAGAGTCATAAATTACCATTTTAATAGCATGTAGCAAATGTCAGAGTTTACTTTAAACATGTTATCATCTCTATAGTGAGTAAAGAGAGCTTTTCTGGGATCATCCCTGGTTATGCTAAGGTAATCCATCTTCTGTCTCCTGATAGACATTAAGTACATCCCACAAGTGTCCCGTTTTAAATATCAGTTTGAATATTACACCATCCAGCGCTACAATTGTTGATTCCTTTATCAATTTTAAGCTGTAATTTCATTTCATTTTACAAAGCAACTCACTGTGTCAAACCTGTTTGTGCTGTAATGGTGTCACCTTTTTATGAAGCACCAAAGCTGGAGTCCGCTTCAGCCGAGTATTTGTCGTACGTATCTTAGTGCAGCACAACCCACCCACAGAACTGAACAGCATTGCTGCTCCTCCTGCCATGTTCTGGCTCTTTGTTATCACACCAGCCACCCCCCCCCCCCCCCCACTCATAGCATTCTTCACGGTGGCTTGACAGAAACGACACGTGAACAGAGACATAAATGCCCAGTCGGACTTGTTTTACTGATAAGCGCAGAGGAGCCGTGAACAAGGTTTAGCTGACGGCATGAAAATGTTTTGTGATTTCATCGTTTATCAGAACATCATGTTGGATCTTTCACACACAACTGTCTTTAAAAGGATTTGACAGGTATGTCAGCCTGAGCCTTTCAGAAGGGGAGCGTTAGTGATCATGGGTACAGAAACTGTTGGTGATGAGTGAGTGTCAACAATAGCTAGTACACAAACTTTCATTTTACTCCTAGTTTTTGTTTCTTTTCTTCAAAACACAACCTTGTACCCCCTTCACACATTTCATGTTTGCCATGTATTTAAAATAAACAGTCTGCTTTTGGTTATGAATTAATTTGATTTGCCTTCTTAAGCAATCAACCCCTGAGCGTGTACCCATTGATCATTTAAAACAGGCTGCCAATGACTTTTTGGACAAATTAAGAAATTAAAAGTCACATTTGTGACTGACTACTGACCTGCGCATGCGTCCCCCTGCTGCAGGATTGACGCTAGTCCTGCTCAGGTGTTGCAGCTATAATAAAATGATAACAGTACTTCACATGCTATGTTACAGAGTTGTCTGTACTGAAGAAGATTCAGCTTGGGAATCGAAACTGGGAATCTGGTGTACTCTGATCTTACTTCTGATTAATTCAGCTAAGAAGAATTAGACAACTTGGGACCACTGGAAGAAGCAAACCGATGTAAACTCTGGGTCACAGATTCAAAAATTGAAAATAAAGCAAGCTCATCCCATTTTTTGCAAAATCCATGTAAATTTCTTCACATCTTCACTCATATTAGATGCATTATTATGCACACCAACCCTATGTGGAAAGATGGGATGTTTTTGCTGTACACTTGTCCTCCTGAAACAAGTTCGTATACTTTCAGAGGACTTAGGTCAGAGCATTAATAGGGTTAAATCTGACCTTTCCCTCGCGAAACGTGGGAGCATGACAGGCCTCTAAGCCTTTTTTTATGCTGCTACCCAAATAGGAAGGTTTAGGGCTTAGGGAAGATTATACGAGCAAAAGGATTTGGGGCTTTCCTCATGCTTGCAGGAATAGTCCTGTGGTTGCATATTTGTTTCCAAACATACATAAGAATTAGTTTTTATTTGATTTGCAATGGGTCTTGATATTCAAAATGATATTCACTTAAGTATCTGAAGCATCAGTAACCTCCCTGTCCCTTAGCCCTCCCCACCCACCCGCCACCCTCTTCTCTCCCACCGCTGATGTTATCTACCCACAGGGTTTTGTTACCAAGGGCATTTTGCAGGAGCTGCAGTTATTTTCCTTTTTTTCCCCCTAAAATGTGTAATAAACTCCAGCATGTCGAGGCACATCGCTGGTGACCGAGCTGCTGGTCAATAAAGACGTGCAACATGAAGCACTCAAATAGGATGGGAGCAGAACATCCTGCATGCGGGGCGGTCATCGCTCTTGAGTTTAATTGGCCTTCACAGAACAGCAAATTAGTCTTTTCAGAGCCAGACAGCAATTGTAGAGACACCTGTCCCTGATTGAATGAGTAGGGCAGATATGTTTGTTTTTATGAGGATAAATGTTGGTATATTCTGCTGTAAAGAAAGTTTTTCTTAAACTGATATATACTTTTTTCTTGTAATACTTTTTTCTGCACCACCATATCACTCACACTGTCAAGTGTGTCTCAAGTATTCTAAAAACGCATAAAAAGCTTAAAAGCCTCATGCCTGTTGAGTTGGTTAGTGCAAGCTCTGCAAGTACCCTAAAACATTTCTGTCAGATATTTCTTCCTTGCTCCATCCTATCATCTCTCTCTTTCTCTCTCTATGTGCCAACTGTAATAAAACACTAGCAGACCTGTTTGTGATATCGCACATCAAAGAAAGAGTGAGCCAAGTAGCACACAGCCTCATTTCCATACCCTTCCAAATCAACCTGGAGAATCTGTCCCTAGCTAACGTAGCTGCCACCATTACCGTGATGCAAAGCTGGGGATGAGTCCATGTTTAAATCCAGCAGAGCTTCTGAGCTTCATTTAGAAGCAGATTTTCTCCACCTTGCTCCATAATGACGTTAATGTGCTTTGGGAGATAAAAAAATCTAAAAAACTCTTGGGAATTAATAAAACATTGACTTAACTTTGAGATGTCTTTTAAATTTCAGGTGGCGTGGAGTTAACAGCTGACCCAACTAATTGGCTACATCAGATTTAAAATGACTCCCAGATTAAATGAAATAAGGAGCAGATGAAGAAAAATTTAACTCTATAAGTTCTGACAGAACAGTTTTAGTAGAATGAAATCAAATCATTGAGGTTTTATATCGTTAAACTAACCTGTAAATCAGATTCAATTGACGGTCTTGAATTAAAAGCTCCTTTTTTATTTGTATGTTAAAAAGTGTTTACGACCTTGGAAACACTTTAAAGTGGAGAAACCAACAGGTGATTAGTTTAAAAGTTCATTGAGGTGTTAAAAGTAACAACTGGTGTGATAACTACATAATTACACCCCAAACCCCAAATTGTTGGGGGGAAAAATATTCAGACTTAACCTTTGACCAAAAGGGCTTCACCGTGTTTGATCACAGTTTATAGGTTTTACTGTCTTAGTGTTTTAGTGAGTTGGATGTTGCATTTCTGAGTATGTTTTGTAATCAAAATACAGAAACCACCATTGTTGGGGATTCTTTTGGATAATAAATCATAATTTATATGTGTCCTTTTTTCCAATAGCTGTATTTTTGTAGTAAATATTTTAGGATTCGGATTTGTCTCCCTGCAGAGTTGCAGCTGGAGCTGAATTCATGTTTTATGATTTGTTATTGTGTTGAAGATGTGACGCCTGTAAAACGCAACATTAAAATGCCGTAATATTTTGGAGGAAGTGCCTCATGAATCGTTGTGCTGTTGCTGTCAGAATGGGGTCACACAGGCTGTGTCTTTAACATCTTGTGGTAACATATCTGTGTGTGCATTTGTTTGATGCTACATTGTGGGGAAATTTTCTGAACAAATTCAAGGCTGCATGATATTATTATATTTCAACAAAAAAACATGTTTTTTGTTATGATTTCATTCTTTACACCAACACAGCCTCAAGTTTTAGATCAGATTTATTGCATAGGTAATTATACCATTAATATTACATCTTTTTCAATGGGAGTTTCCTCTCTATACTTTATTCAAAGGGTCACTGTTGGTGGCTATGGGGATAAATTCTGCCAAAATACATTTTTATATATTAAAAACAACTGGTTGAAGTTGATTCACTCACTATGTTCCCTAACATTCCTTTTTAAAAAGTGAATTGTTCCTTCAAAAAAATAGCGTAACTGTTGTTAATAGTTCAGTTTATCACAGATGTCAATAATTGAATGGTTTTACACGACAACTAACAGAAATAAGAAATTGGGTGAAAGATGTTCTATTTTTTCAATAAAATGACCAAATTAACTAAAAACTTCAATGAAATGTCTCTTATGTTACTGTAATTTGGATTAAAAATATGTTTTTTGGGGGGGGGGTTTGATAACGTATCTAGCAGCTCCAACATAGATTAGGTTTATCGTCAGAGGTGGGACATCTGTACATTCCCTTCACTTACATTTCCTCTCATGTCGCTATCAAAAAGCAGAGCTGTGATAGTCTTTGAGTTTGGTTTGATTGGAAGTTCTCGCTGGGTTTTTCTGCTCAGCCATGCCTTCAGTGTAAAGTTGGCTTCTCAAAAGTCTCTGTGTGTACATTCCCATGTAAATTCGCAAGTAATTGCATTTACGAAACATGTGTATTCTTTATCACCTGTGGTTAGAAGGGTGAGGCAGTGTTGATAGGTCCTGAAGAGGCCAAATGGAGACATATTGATGCACTATAGATGAGACGCACCGCTCCACATGACTGCTCATAAGTAAGTTAGGCCACAGGGGGCATTCTATTAAAAACA